>WOVY01011701.1:0-543179 GCA_013436015.1 Rhipicephalus annulatus
CTTTTCAGATGTCTAGAAAAGGAAGAGTTAGCATTGGAGTGGAATAGACAGTACTTAGTGACCTGCGCTTTGCCGATGACATTGCATTGCTGAGCAACTCGGGAATAAACTGCTACTCATGATTACGGAGTTAGAAAAAAGTGCAGAAAGGTTGGTCTTAATTTATATTGAAGAAAACGAAAGTTGTGAAAATAGCTTCTGAAGAGAAAAGCACTTTGAAATAGGTAACCATGCACTCGAAGTTGTAAAATACTCTGTCTACTTAGTACAGATATAAATGCGCAGCTGCATCATGAGATTGAAGTAACTAGAAGAATGAAATTGCGGTGGAGCACATTTGGCACGAACTCTCAAATCATGAGAGGTACATTGCCACTATCCCTCAGGACGAAGGTATATAAGAGCTGCATCTTGCAAGTACTTAGCTATGGAGCGGAAAAATGGAGACCTACAAAGAGGGTTCTTACTAAGTTGAGGAGAAAGGAGCGAATTCTGGAAAGAAATGATAGGTGTAACGTTAAGAGACAAAAATAGAGCAGAGTGGATCAGTGAACAAGCCGGATTAAGGATGTCATAGGTAAAATCAAGAAAAGAAAAGGGGCATGGGCCGGGAACGTAGCATGTAGGCAGGATAACCACTGGTCATTAAGGGTAACTGATTGGATTCCCAGAGAAGGCAAGAGGGTTAAGGGGAGGCAGAAAGCTAGGTGAGCAGATGAGATCTTTTTTACAGAGAGAGAAGTTATGAGATCACAATACTGGTCACGCGCGGTGCCGTAGTTGTCCACCGCTGTCACCGCCACCGGTGTCCGTAACCACTATTCCTAAGAAATGAGCAAAAATATGTAAATAAAAAACACTGAGGACACACCATGGTTGGAAACCGGGTACGCTGCTTGCCAGAAAAGTATTCCACCACTGAGCCACTCCGGGGCTTGGCTCTTGTTTACAAACTTGCCTTAGACAGGCTCTCTGACGGGTGAAGAATCGCATTGATATAAAAATTAAGCGTATAAAACAGCCAAAGAACAACCAGGCATCAACCAATGCGAATATCGTGACAGGTGGGTTGTCCAATGCTCCATGCCGATACAACAGCTTGTTCCAATCACCTCTAAACTGTGGCGCATAAGCACCCCAGACATAACTCGTCAACGCCATCAGCCATTGCATGAACAATTGGCACACAATTTCTTGCAAGTGTTTAGCGGATCCCACACTTATCCGATAAATGACGAAGGACAGCTAAGTGAATGCCGGCCAACTGCCCGTAAATTATGATTTCAAATAGCGTAGTCGGTACCCAAAAACTGCGCTTGAAGTATACTTTCCGAAGAAGGTTTAAAAAGGCCCTGAAAGGCTGCTTTCCTGCTTTTGCTTTGTCCGTGCGCCGTGTTCTACGTGAGTCTGGCGTTTGTACTGTTTTTTTATGATTTTTTTTCGCATCGCACAGTGCGCACGATACATCCCGCCGTCTTACGTAAGCTGTACACTGACAACAAGGCTTCCGCAACGGCATTTTCATATAAAATTCAGTGACTGTTCGGGTTGCAGAAGGCTGGTACGCAGAACAAAAAATGTCTCTATCCGGCTATCCCGCAGCGAAGTGAAGGGTTTCTTGTGCGTGTTAATACCGCCACAATATTTACACTGGTCACCGTGTTAGTACGAGGAAGAAAAGTAATTATTTTGACTAAACCCAACGCACGTGAACATAATAAAACGAAGTGAAAAGAACACAGGTGGCTACTGTAGTGATGTTAAGATGTTTTGTAACGTACAGGGCTGTACGTCGCCGCTCATGTTTGGTCGTCGAATTCAGTTAGCTGAGTGGAACACTGGGTGTTTCGGTTTCTTTTCGGCACTTGCCATTATGGAACTGGTTACGTAAAACAAACGATGTGTACCATAAAGCAACACAAGCGCAGCGCGTTTGGTTATGCGTGGCGCGTACTATTCAGACTGCAGCTTCTTTTCTTTTTTTCTATATTTCTGAAAACAACCAAGGAGGCACAGTGGCATCCCGTTGAACTTTTGCCGCCTTACATTTCCATAAAACAGAAAAAAATTCCGTAGCCTGAACTAAACACGCTAAATTTTTCGACAACGCTACCCATCAAAACATCAGCCAATACACTAAGCACCGTCTGCACGCTCCAGAAATGAGATGACAGTCGGATTCTTCTCACGCGATGTAACGGTTTTGGAGTGGCACCCTCTCACGTGTCACTACTGTTTGTGCACTTCGCTTTCAACTGCGCAGTGGCAGCCGCTACTCCTGTGCTTGGGTCGTCTGCTTTGGGAGAGATCTTCGCGGAACAAATCACCTCGCGAGGGTCAACTAATGCCCTCAAAAAATGTTTTCGAGTGAAATATGAATTAGTTTTTGTGTCAGCCCAATCGAAAGGGCCAAAAAACCTCCCGGATGACTGATAAGCACGCCGATGCGTCCGAGCGTATTTCCGGTGAAATTATATCTAAGTGTTGTCGCTTGTCGTTTGCAGTTCTCGCCGTACGATACTAATAAGTTCGGGTGTTTCTAAATTTAATTTCAATGATGATGGAGGTCGTTAATGGAGGTCGCATCATCGTCGCGGCTCTGGTCCTGATAAGAAGGGGTCTTGCGAACCCGCCACACAACAACGTCCCCATGGCGACTGAGTGCTGCGCAATGGTGGAGTACTGCTCTGTGCCTCGGTGTGCTTCGTCTGCCCGTGAAAAGGGCGTTAGCTTTCCCAACAATACTAAAGAGAAGGGCGCGCCTGCTCTTTCCTTGGGATATTTTTTTCTGTAGTTCAACGATAGTGACAGTGACAATAGTGACCATGGCTATGCCAAACTGTGGACGACTACGACTACGCTGTGCTTTTATATCTCCCCATCCTTTCCACATCCAACTCAGGTTCCAATAACTCCTCACCCTCATTTCCTACCCTTGCTTCACTACACATGACTATCGAATAATTTCCTCTCGCCCATTTTTCTTTCCATCGTCCTCAATTATACTGCCCTTTCTCACTTCTTCGGGCAGAAAGCATTCATCGCTATGCTATGTATTTCCCTCTTTTCAAGCCCACTTTACTTTTCACCTGACTTCCTTTTCCATCTCTGTTGCAATATTGTTCTGTACATGAACATGTTATGCTTTAAATTTACCCTTCTTTTCACCCTCCTTCGATGTGCTGTGCACACGAGACCCATTATAGCTTGGTATAACAGCTGCACACGGCCATCCTAGACAAAGGTCTCAGATGCTAACCGAACAAACATGTAAAATATTATAACAGAAGAAAGCCAAAAAAGTGTGACATTCGCAAAGACCAAAAGAAGCAGAGATGCAAAGGCTCACTACAGAGACAATAGCTTCGTTTAGATAGATGAGCAGCACTGTAAGAACTTCACTGCCGTAAGTTTTACTGTCAAAAGTTCAATATTAGAGGAGAATGTGAAGCTTGCGTTTTCATTTTTAAATTTTGGGAACGAATCTCCACGAGCGATATAACAATTTGCAAAATGTATCTTTCGTATATTCCCAACATTAGTTCAAATAAACTTTTAAAATGTCGTATTTTAGGTCTTTGATAAACACAGATGACAATCTTGTGCATTTTTATCGAGCAGAATCTATGTAGGACTGTCAAAAACATTTGCGATTCTCACTTACGCGCCCCTTCGCCCACTGAAGGTCACCTGCATGTTCGGGAAGACAACGTCCGGCAACTACTCACTAAGTGACGGCACCGCCGTGTCTTCCATGCACCTGTGTCGAAATATGTGTTCGGGAAAAATGACCGCAAGGGGAGCGCGTACGCGCTGAAGACATTGAGTGTCCTCGCTTCAGCGTGCCAAGAAAAAAATTGTCGAAAGCGTTAGATAGACTAGACAATCACCATTTGTTGGAAGAAAGGGTATAAGGACACTGGCCGAGACCGTCCTCTGCACGGAAAGCATTGAGAGCGCTGTTGCACTTCCTGCGGGCAAGTGCGTGGTTATTCACTGTGGCAGCCAAGAGGGTCCAAGATGCGGTGGTCGGGTTTGGCCTGACTGTCCCAACATTGGAGCAGCTTTTTGCAAAACAATGTTTTCATACGCCTTCTAGCTCAGTCAGCGCCAAATTACAGACAGAAAGAAAGAGATTTTTTCAGCAAACAAAATAATGACCCGGGCGAGCTTCAAACTTGTAGAAACACGTGGAAATGTTTTTCAAATATATTCGTGATAGTCTGAAAAATGCTGGATGATTTGGCACCACCCGCATAGCCACACTCCGAAGTCGAGTGACCCAACCACTCTGCTACTGAGGCACGCTAGCAGGGTAGCAGAGTGGTAGCAGTGTAGTAGCTTAAGCTTGTATAGTACAAGATGGGTGAGAAAGAAAAGTGAGGTGAACAAGCGAAGAAGAGGTAATGGTAACAGGTGAAAAACAGAGCATTTAAAAAATTGAGGACGTCAGAGTTGTGGTAGAACAATGCGGTGATTACCTAGGACAATTATAACCGTAAGGTATGATGGTTAACTGGAATGTAGAATATCAAAGGCGCTAAGAGAGAAATACTGTCTGAATACACGAATGGTTTATTATGATGACAGATGTAATTGGCATTATGTTTCGAATGATTGTTAAGATGATTTTCGTTTAGAGTCAAAAAATTATTTATGCACGTATATAACTGAGTGTCATGGTGTAGTATCATCAACACCTCAGGTTCGAGAAATAAGGTCAAATTAGGCGTTCTCGGCAGCACACACACACACATTCAAACATTTATTTCAGGAAAAACAAAACAACAACTAGACAAGCCACTCAGGTTTTACGCAATGAAGAGGTCAGTGCCACCAGCTTTAAACTAATCAGCAGTTCACCTCAAACGAAGCAAGAAAGTCGGGGACCAAATTACACAGGCCACCTCAAATAATTCTCGAAATGTCACGCTGGTCTTCTTGTATGGTCTTCTGCACATACCGTGGTTTATCTAGCCTTTTGGATATAGCCAGTGTATAACTATCCTTTCGATGACATCTCAACAGGTCGGCAAAGAAATGGGGTAGTTGGAATAAAAGGGTATAAGTAGGGAAAAAGGAAGGAGAAAAACGAGTCGCCTTCAATCCGCCCCATGTACGCGCGCAAGAACACACGCACGCCAAGAGCAGTAGACCGAGAAAACCGCCGAGAAGGCCGAGGGAACAGAGAACAAGCCTGGGGGTGATGCGCACAATTTAACATGGGGAATAAGAAGAGTGGGGAGCTCCATACCCACTCTGTTAGTCCATTTCTTTCCCGATGGTCCTACCGTTTTAGGGCCTAATCCTAAGGCGGCAGCACAAAAGTGCCGTTACGGACAGTCCACAGAGAGCATTGGGTTTACAGAATGAATTGCCGCAAGTAGCGTGTTTACCACAGTGGTCGAGAAGTGGGCCGCAGGGCTGGCGGTGTTGATGAAGAGGTCGCTGTCGTCGTCGCGATTTTGGGGACGGCGTCAGGAACTGGCGGTTGCGAAAAGTGCATTAAGAAGCGCATTAAAAAGCGTCGAACGCTTCTTAATGATGGCAGAGGCGGTGGAGCTGTAGATGAGGAAAAGCCGCTGTCGTTTTCACTGGGACGAAGGTCACGCTCGTTTGGGACGAGGGCCGGCCTCCGAGGCCATGTGCCATGACCGGCGAGCATCTCGAAAAGAACGTCCCTTGGGGATAGTCACGCTGCTACCAGGGTTCCTAGCAATTTCCAAGGCTTGACGGTGAGTCGAGGTTCCATGAGCTGATGCCCTAATGACCACGGTATTGCTCTTGAGTGGCCAGAACGGGCAGCGCGTGGCTCGGTTGCAGTGTGTTTCCCAGGACAGTTTATATAGCGATGGTGTTTGTGCTGCACATGATACTAGGTAGTACTTGTTGCTACAGAGCAAGCGCCGTTCGTCTCGCTACCAGGTGGCCGTTGTGTGCCTGAAGCAGCTGCAACGATAGCACTGCAGGGGCTGGGGCTGGCGAGGACGAACCGCGCATGTGCTTGTAAAGCAGTATATCAGGGGAGGGGGAGGGGCAGGCGGTAGTCCCTGTGGAGGTGGGTTTAGGCAACTGCCTCTTCGGACACCGGACACAAGTGGCACTGGGGAGGCAGTATTATTGGTGACGTTCCCGAAAGGGATCAACTGGTCCACTCCAAAAACCACGCAAACAGAGCTCTTCAGGTCCTGTTGCCAAGGTCCTCAAACGGCCTGGTTCCGTCCAAAAACAACGCAGATTGAGGTGTTGAGGTCCAGTTGCTTGGCCCGAACCTGGATCTCACAGATCTCTCGACCTGAAGTAGGGCGATCAGATCGGTGGTGGGGTGCAAGTCAACCGCTACCAGGATGCGCCTGAAATTCATCCGCACACGCTGGGTGGCTGGGAACCACAAGAGGAAGGCGGCGATTGCATTCCTCGACGCAGCCAGGAAGTTGGCATTCTTTTCGGGGAGCCGATGGATGATGGTGGCCGCACAGTCACTCGGAGATAAGTCGCCAACGAAGTGGGGACTTTCGGGGTGCGGAGATGTGGTTGGAGGCGCGCGCGCACAGAGGGAGGGCACCAATTGCACGGCAGCTGCGGAGCTGGAGAGGCGAGAAAGGGTGATGTTGCCGCGAGGAGTGTATGTCTTGTGGGCACCCCGAACCTCCTTCAATGCTCAAACCTTAAGCGGAGCCCTTTAAACGTTCATCGAGAAGGGCAATTAGGCCTACGCGGTAAAACCCGCCTGCTAGGAGGAATTTCTTCTTTGTGATCATTTAGCGTTCTAATGTCTGCTGATGTGCTGCGCTTCCAAGCTACGACGAAAGAAAGAGACCTAGATCATGCTACACAATAAAGGGAAGACCGTGTATCGCGAACCATGAGAGAAATGCATGACCATGTTCAACCGTTAGTGCCTCGGTGCAATCAGAAACAGTTACATATATTTTTTGAAACGAACAGCTCGAAAAAGCCATTGCGCTGCACTTAGGCCTTAAAAATAACTTTTTACTATGGCTACTCTCACATAAAAAGAACTAAAAACAGAGAGAAGCCCTGCAAAGTGGACTGTCTGTATATACTATAGTACCGCAAGGACAGTCCCGTGCCGTGATGGCTGCTCTCTCGTCCTCATTTTTTGGTTGCGCACTGGGTTTCGGGCTGATGCTAGTGCTGGCTGACAAGCTCCCATTCATAGGTTCGTGCTGCGACGACACCACGCTGCCAACATCTGCAGTAATACGAAACACAAGCATAAAAAGTTTTAGCTGCAATTTTTTTGGCATCGTTTGTATGCCCTGTTTGAGGTATGTATGTACAGGTACGTTGTTCAAGCAAACGACAGTGCCAGCATAGCACGTGTGGCGTCGCGCTGCTCCTATTGAGGGCACGGGATAGATTAGGGACCGTGGCGGCCGCACTTTGGTGTTGGTGAAATATAAAAAGAACACTCGTGAACCAAGATATATGTGTGCACTAGAGAACCCCCAGTAGTCGCAATTTTGATACGCACAATACAGTGTACCTCAAAATATCTTGTTGGGCACATGAAAGCCTTGCAATTATCGATGTTGAACGGACGCCGTCTTTTTAAGCCAACACAGGCAAGCAGAAAAACTGAAACTGTGCGTTAGGCGAAGTAAACGACGATTAAAATTCAAGACATTTGTTGCTTCTCCAGCAAGGCATGAGTTTCGATGTTACTTAGCCACGGCAGCCAGTGAGAAAAAAGCTTATCGCATCGACTGACTTCAGAGAGCTGATCTTCGAGTAAAGTCATCTGCTTTCTTCGTATTAAGAGCCCTGTCTTTTGCACAAACTAAGTTAGGCAGAAGCATCTCGGCATTGAGTGTTCCTCGCGAGAGTAGTTTTTTATAACAGGACAGAGGTGAACGTGAACATGGTGCCGCACAAGTCTTGTGGACAAGGCAGGTTTCCTAACACGCAAATGTTTAAAAAAAACGAAGTCCGCCTATCTATTGTGTCATTGACTTCACGCGGTGGCATCAGATGAAGTTTGTTAGTGGTGGTCAGAATAATGGACGCATAGAAACTGAAGTTCACGACACAACGCTTAGCGAACAAGATAAAAAAAGTTAACATATGCCGTATGTTGCATAATATGCTCGTTTTGTTTCCGACAAAGCGCGATTTAATTCGGCACTTTAACCTGCAGATTTAGTTTTTCTTCATTGCTACTAAAAGCAGAAGTGCTCATCAGGGAACCACTGCGTTGTTTTTGGATGCAGTAACAACTACAGAAAAAAAGAAAATGCTGTGCAAAAAATACGCCCACGCGCATCTGTAGACGCAGAGTTTTTTATGGACTGTGGAATCTTCAAGTTTTAATGTTTTCAAGTTGCAGTGGCTTCTATGACTTGCAAACTTAACAAGAAAAACTTCATACCTTCCGCGAGTACTCGGGTATGTTCAGAGCACTTCTCAGGCGTACGAACCGCAACGACGTCGACAACGATGTTAAACCTCGTCAATCAACGGAAGGTACGCAGCCTACAGCTATTCAAACGATTACAAGTATTCCCCAATAAACAAAACCTGCATAACGTTTGCTCTCTATTTAAGGTCAAAAGTACTGTTTGCAGTGAGGGCAACTCAATGTTTGATTTAAAAAAAGCAGAAGAAAACGGGATTGCGCAGGGCATGTCAGCGTCGTTTATTTTGAGAGCTATATTTAAGTGCACCCTGTAAAACGCAAACGAGCGAGAAAGATATGGTCACTCTTCAGAGTTGAGAAACAATTTAGACAACTGTTAGTGCGCATTCAACAAAATCACAGCATATCCACGAGTGCAATGTTATGATTGGGGCGAAGCATCCGTCCGTGTGTTAGTTCTTGCTTCCCTCCGTTCGTACGTCCGTATGTTGCGACCGTGCTTGTTTCCGTCCGTCTGTCTATTTATGCGTCCTTCATTACATCCGTGCAGTTTGCCTGTGCGTCCATCCATGCGTTCGTTCCTGCATACATCCGTGCATCTGTACTTGGTCCATCCATGCGTCTATCCGTCCATCTATTCTGTGTACGTACGTGCATCAGTCTGTGTGCCCGTACGTGTATCTGTCTGTCCTTCCGTCTATGTAGCGAATACTCCAAGTACAACTATGCCACAGCCTTTTCATTCTATAATCACCTTATAGAAGTACCACCATCCAGCGGACATTCCAAGGACCAAGTGAGAGGTGGCCCACCGGCACTTTCCTATGGCCTGCGCTTCTAGTTCATGTCTATATATACTAGTTCACGATGCCCCGCCGCGGTGGTCTAGTGGCTAAGGTACTCGGCTGCTGAGCCGCATAGCGCGGGTTCGAATCCCGGCTGCGGGCGGCTGCATTTCCGATGGAGGCGGAAATGTTTGTAGGCCCATGTGTTCAGATTGTGGGGTGCACGTTAAAAGAACCCCAGGTGGTCGAAATTTCCGGAGCCCTCCACTACGGCGTCTCTCATAATCATGAAGTGGTTTGGGACGTTAAACCCCACATATCAATCAATCAATCAACGATACTTATGTCGGAACCCTAATGCATCAGCTTTGCGAGGCCAGTTTCTAACTTTTTCGATATTCTTCTCAGTCTGACAGTTCTGTCGCTCTTCTGGGCTTCGCACTCCACCTAAAAACGACCTGAAGGCTCCCGTTCATATAGAAAAACACGTGAAGCCGACTTCTAGACGCGCTGCTCCGTACCCACCACGACCCGGAACATCGCCGCCAGATGCACTCGAAGCCGCATCTATGCCAGCGGTGGCAACTAATACTCCTGCAAGCACTGTGGAGGGAACTACAGACCAAGATCCCGTAAACAAGCGACCGGCACGATAAGCAGGACAGCTACGATTCTTTGGAGAAAGATTCTTGTTGGACGGTTGCGTCCAACAAGAAAAAAAGAGGTACTGGCGTTCCTGTCGTCTTCCGACCTACCGTGTAAGGCGGAAGCTTATGAAAGGTCAACCCTAACATTGTGGCATCAGCAGTTGTAACGTCTTCCCAAGAGAATTTTCTCAACCACCGCCTCAACAAAGATGGAAGCTTGGTGGTTACAGTGTCAACGCTACCCGCTGCAAATTGTTTGCTCACTGTGACTGAACTGGCTGGCATAGCTGTAGAAGCCCCCAGTTCTGTACTCACACGCGGAGAAATATGGGAAAATACAAAGTATCTTTTTGAGCTACTCAAATAAAGAACTACAATACTATCTATAGGATAAAGGAGTCGTTTCAGCGAGGAGGCTCACCACCTTCACCCCCGAAGGGGGAGGAAAAGTCAAAGAGGTACGTCGTCAATCTGTCATTTTGGAATTTAGTAAGGATTCACTACTATCTCAAATAGTTACTCTTGGCTTCTGTAGTTACCCGGTGGTCGAATACGTTGGGGCAGCTACACCGTGTTACAAGTGTCAAAGGCACGGTCACTTATCGAGACACTGCACAGGCCTGGTGCGCTGCAAAGTGTGTGCTGGGCCTCACTCGCCAAGGAATGAACGTCAAGAGCACAACCTAAATTTGCAAACTGCGGCAGCCCACACCCGGCCTCATATAGCGGATGCATAAAAACAAAGGCTGCTACACTCGCACGCACGTTGGAGCAAGCACAAGGGAAACCACCAAAGCGAAACGAACCACCACCCAACCCTGATGTGGAATTCAAGAGTATAAAAGACGCCTCCCAGGAGCAACCACCACAAAACCAAAAGGCATCTGCTAACACGTATGCAGATTTTACTATCCATGGGCTTGACATCTTCATCAAAGTCATCGCAACGTGCCTCACAAGACCCTTTAAGCCAGCCCTACCGTCACCAGTTTCAGTCGACAAAACATGACATGGAGATCTGCGAGAGACAGCAACACGGAAACACCGATCAATATGTAACACGCATACTGATTTCTGTGTTGTTTGCGGCCCTCAAAGACCTTGTCCGCGCAAATTCCTCATCAGGAAGTCTTCCAGAGGTAGAAGCAATCCTTGTAATAGAGCCCCTGGTGTCAACGTCTAACGCACCGCAGGGGCGCATTTCTTTACAGTATTAATCATGGCTTCCCCAACGACATCGCCAGCTGAACTGACAATACATAAAATATTTAGCTCATGCACCATATTCCAGTGGAACACTCGCGGGCTTCGCTCAAAGCTTTCGGATTTCCGACTGCTGGTGCAAGTATACCCATTCCCTTTCATCGTCGTCTCTGAATCACAAGTCAGACCACATTTCAGAACGAATGGGTATTATATTCATCATTCAGAACGGCTTGGCCATATCAGCAGAATACTCATAGGCATTCACAGATATAATTCCGGCCTCTGAGATCGACATCCCAGCCCACAAGGACAATGAATATGCGTGCGTCATCACAACAATTGGTAAACAAGAATACACCCTCATTGGAGTATACCTGGAACCCGGCAAGCCTGTCGATGCTTCAAGACTTGAATATTTGATTTCAAGAACACCTTCTCCGCACATTGTTTGCGGAGACTTCAACGCCCACAATGAAATTTGAGGCAGCTCATACACTTGTGCGCGAGGAGCCAAGCTCGCAGAACTACTCTCAAAATTTTCCATTGAACCTCTGAATGACGGACACATCACATATCTACGAGGCTTTTCGGCTACTAGTAGCATCTACGTCACCTTCGTAAAAAGCTCAGTTGCTTGCCCGTAACATTCACTAGCGCACCGACTTGAAAACACGGGGAAGTGATCACTATACCCAAGCATGATATTAGCTGTTGGGGCGAAGATGTCATCAAAAATAATTACAATATCTACAGATTAGGGTGCATTCAAAGACGCCGCTAGCAAAAGAATTACCGCTGCCACCAAGGACGAAAAATTACTCACTGCGATATATTATTGCCTTAAAGCATGCACACGTCTTTCAGCTAAGAATGACAGGTTTCCGTTAAACAATGATGAGTTAGAAAACGGTGTTCTATTCACAGCCGAGCTGAAATGAAAGCATTGCACACAAAGTGCCTTGAAGACCTTCGAGCCTGCCGACGGACACAACGTCATATCTGGCGTTACCTGGATAAACGTAGCTGGCAACGATGGCGTCACTTTTGCTCCACACTAGACGTTCATCAACCGGTCGCGAAAATACGGCGGGTTTTTAGAGGCATGCGAACACCACTCCAACAGCTTCATCCTTTTTACCGCACTATCCCTTCACGAACGGACACCCCTGAAAGAGCTGCCAGAAGGATACTGCAAACTGTTATCAACTTCAGTACCCTGGAGCTTTTCCGCAAGCAACAACTCTGACTTCTCACGAGAGACCATGCCAGCATTGGATTTGCCATTCACATATGAAGAACTGAACACCACAATGAACACCGCAATAAGCAAATCAAACAGGCGCGCTTCACCCGGTCACGACGAAATAAGCTATGAAGCCATCGCAAAGTTACTCTACACCTCGGAATACAACTCCAAGAATAATATAATTCTTCATCGCTGCCTGGCGAGGTTCCCACAGAATGGAAACTCAATAAATTAGTACCCATTTCTAAACCTTCAAAGCAGCCAACTAGATACGCCTCTTTTCGACCCGTTGCCCTGCTGAGTTACGTCGGCAAGCTTATGGAGCGGATGGTTCATAAACGAATGACTTGGTTTTTGAAAGCCAGGACAAACTTTTCAAGAAATGAACAGATTCCGTCAAAGCAGATCAGCTACTGATAATGTCACCACCCTCGTCTCTTCACTTGAAAAGGACCTCCATGCTGCACACATTCCAATAGCTATCTTTTACGACCTTAAATCAGCTTTTGACTCTGTCTTTCACCATGCCATTTTTGCAGCAATGGTCAGTGTTGGCCTTAGAGGAGAACTGTATAAATGAATTGAGAACTATTTAAAAAACAGAAGATGTATATGTGCACTCCAAATGGTCCCACACAGTTCTATGCAGTAGATATTGGCGTACCCCAGGGCGCAGTGCTCAGTCACTCCTTTTGAAAATCACCCTGATACATATAACAATGATATTGCCGTGAAGAGTGAACATCACAATTCACGCCGAAAATATCTGTATCTGAAGTGCTTCAAGTTCCATGTCCTCTATGTTCCTGTACAGGACAAAGTCTATCCTATCGGCTACCACGCAGGACATCATCAACGACAGCAGAACTTCAAGGATTTAAAGAAGCAGTCTTTTACATACTGCGTCAAACAGCGAACCGAAGGGTGATCTTCACCGACTTTAAGGGAGCTCTACGAATACTCTTCAGCCTCTTAAAGAAAACAAATTATCACCTGATTTCATTTGATATAGCACACTCAAACCACTTGGCTATTATCGTTGGTCAGGCTATCACATTTCAATGCATACCGGCTCATTGCGGTATACTTGCCAATGAAAAAAAAAATTGCCCGCAGCTTCCCTCGGAGGAACACTGAGGAGGATGCGGAGCATATAATTGGTTAACGGGGTGTTAAAGTGCGACTTACTTGGGTCGATGGCTAAATTGGTTAACGTGGTTGTAAAATGGGGTGTTAGATTGCGACTTACTTGGGTCGATGGCTAAATTGGTTAACGTGGTTGTAGGAGGGGGTGTTAAATGAGTGAACACGTACACACGTATGCGAAAGGGCGGCGCTGGTCGAAGGGACGTCGATCATTCTGTTTGTGGATTCGTTGGCATTCATTTCACGGCGACTTCGGACGTCGACGCGCCATACAAACCAACGGACGAGCGGCAACTGAGCGAGCGAGCGCCGACCTTGAATATATATACAGCGCGACGGCGCATGTGCTGTCAGCTGTCGAATGTTCTCGAAGGAGAAGCGCGCGCGCGGCACAGATGGCGACGGCGCGACGGCGCATGCGCTGTCAGCTGTCGAATGTTCTCGAAGGAGAAGCGCGCGCGGCACAGATGGTGGGCGACGGCGCGATGGCGCATGCGCGCGCGTGAGCTGTCGAATGTTCGAGAAGCGGTGCGGACGGCGCGGACGGCGCACTACAAGGCGCGAGTATAAGATGCTTCCGCATCTAAAAGCAGATGAAGCGGCCCGCAAAGGAATTCAAAAGGAAAACCATAGGCGAAACTATTTCACTGAATGAGGTGCCTCCCAGCTGGTTAAAGGCTTGCTTCCGAAGAAAAGAGGCTATGAAACATCCCGACACATCATTACGCTTTCCTCCATTCTCTCGACCCACATCTAAGGACTAGATTCCCATCCCGAATCCCTCGACACCTGGAAACTCGCTACAATTATCTCCGGCTCAACAGTGCTTATGGAAACAGTCTACGGTATCGCTTCGGACAAGTAGATAGCTCATACTGCAATAACTGTGACTCCATACAAACTATAAAACATATCTTGTTTGAGTGCCGAGCGTATGCCGATGAGCGCAAGTGGTTGAGCGCAAGCCGATGAGCGCAAGTGGCGTATGCCGAATCGTAAGTAGTTGTCCACATCTCTCACATTATGGTGGATTACCGGTAGCTGGAAGCTATGAATGATTAGAGTGTGTATGTCCAGTTCTTAGCCTTGTAAGTGTTATTTATGTGGGCCATGATTTTGATAGTGGCGGCAAATTACATAGATGTGGCCTAATAGCATGGAGCTTATTGTCTGTGTGTCTATTTCACTTGCTCTGCCAATACCCTCTGAGCTTTCGTTTTAGAAAGGTTTCAAGTCAAGTGCAGGAATTAATACTGATGCATTGTATGTAGTGTCGTTGGCGGAAGCAGCCATCTTTTCGGCCAAAACGTTTCTTGTATCTCATGGTGTCCTGGCACCCAGCAGACAACGGCATGCTGTTTTTATGTGTACAGTGTGCACAGAAGCGAGTAAATTGACACCAGCATGGGGTTCTTGCGTTTTTTGGGGTTTTCAGGGCTTTAACCAACTTAGGGAATCTGTGTATCTTACCGCCTTTTGTAATTTTATCTGCTTGATGTGTTTTGTGATGGCCGGTATTGCGTGAGCTTTTCCTTTGAAAATGCTTGCATCAGGATGAAGAACACCGGATTCGGAAAAGTATTGACCTAGCGCTGGATATGACATGGAAGTTTTCGACTCTCAGGCATAGGTAAGGAACTCATGGCATGTGTAGTTATGTTGTAGTTCTAGGAAGAATTTATGTATGTGTGCAAGTGTTGCGTGCTTTGTGACTTCAACAAAAGAGACATCACAGTCTATAAGCTGCCACTGCCACGGTGGTAGATATGCTGCAGGAGCCATGAAACTGTGTTCGAGAAGAGGCACACCTGTTTCTTCGACCAGGCCCCTTACACGGAGCTAGTAGGGCTGCCGCAATGAACGACGGTTCTCTAACAAGCTAGAACAAGACAAATCATTACTTGTGAAATGAGAGGGTTGTTTCTTATCTGTATTTACCTTCAAAAAGTACAAAACAGGCTGGTAACGTCTTTGTAGTAGGAGCGACCATTCATTTGAATCCACGTACAAGCTCTACACAGGGCTAGTTCAAAAAGCACCCGTAGAGAGGCGAATTCCTAGATGTTGGACAAGGTCGAGGAACTTCAAAGCTGACGGTGTTGCCGACTGATCAATTAGGACACCGTAATTTCGGCGTGTGCGTATTAGGCTTTTATATAAAGTTATCAGACACTTCTTGTCACTGCCCTACGTTGTGCGTGACAACACTTTCAAAATATTCATTGCGTTTAAGCACCTGTCTTTTAATTACTTGATGTGTGGTATTGAAGGATATATTTGCGTCTAAGATTAGTCCAAGAAAGTTGTGCTCGGTCCATGTGCTCGGAGTTGTGCTCGGTTGTGCTCGGTCCTGACCACGACATTGACCATGCAGGTCAATGTCGTGGTCAGGATGGAGGCCCCTCTTTCGGCAGAACAAGGCGCAAGTGCTCTTTTGCGCGTTGAGTGTAAAACCATTCTCAATTGCCCATGAAGATACCGTGTTCAACCTTAGTCGAACTTGACGTTGGCACATTAAGATGAACCACGATTTGATACTAATGTGTACATTATTGACATATATGCAGTAAAAAATATTACGTGGGAGAGACAGGTGCAAGGAATTTCTGTTAAGTACCAAAAGTGTGCAGCTCATTACACCTCCTTGTGACACTCCTCTTTTTTGAAAAAAATACTCGAGATAAGACAGTGCCAACTCGGGCACGGAATGTACGGTTGGGCAGGAAACTTTCAATGATTGTCTGCATTCTGCCTCGCACACCTCAAAGTGACAGGTCTCGCAATATGCCAAAGCGCCGAGTAGTGTCATATGCCTTTTCTATTCAAGGAACCCAGAAAGAAAAAAAAATTGCCCGCAGCTTCCCTCGGGGGAACACTGAGGAGGATGCGGAGCATATAGTTGGTTAACAGGGTGTTAAAGTGCGACTTACTTGGGTCGATGGCTAAATTGGTTAACGTGGTTGTGAAATGGGGTGTTAAATTGCGACTTACTTGGGTCGATGGCTAAATTGGTTAACGTGGTTGTAGGAGGGGGTGTTAAATGAGTGAACACGTACACACGTATGCGAAAGGGCGGCGCTGGTCGAAGGGACGTCGATCATTGTGTTTGTGGATTCGTTGGAATTCATTTCACCGCGACCTTGGACGTCGACGCGCCGTACAAACCAACCGACGAGCGGCAACTGAGCGAGCGAGCGCCGACCTTGAGTATATATACAGCGCGACGGCGCATGCACTGTCAGCTATCGAATGTTCGAGAAGGGGGAGAAGCGCAACGGCGCATGCGCGCGCGTCAGCTGCCGATGTTCTCGAAGTGCGACGGCGCATGCGCGCGCGTCAGCTTCCGATGTTCTCGAAGCGTGACGGCGCATGCGCGCTACATTATACAGCTAGCGAATGTTCGTGAAGAGGAGAAGCGCACGCGTTGTGTAGAGGAGAAAGGGTGCACAGATGGTGGAGGAGTGAAGCGCGCGCGGTGTGTAGAGGAGAAAGGGATGCACAGATGGTGGAAGAAGGAGGAGGAAGCTTGCGGACGGCGCCGCACTACAAGCCTCGAGTATTAGATGCTCCGCATCTAAAAAATTCTTATGAATCAAAGCGTCGCGAATTCATGCCTTGATACGGACAAGGTGGTCAGTAGTGGTTCGAGCCTCTCAAAACCCACACTGGTATTGGTCAAGTAGGCCATTAATTTGAATGAAGTGGATCGGGAACCTGTTAATCAATTTTTCAAAGACCTTGCAAGGACAGATGGCTAACACTATTTCCCTGTAGCTGAAAACTGAGGCGGGGTATTTGCTTTGTTTTAGAATCGCGATAACGATAGCTTCCTTCCAGGCTAAAGGTAGCTCGCTGGAAGAACGTATCACATTATACAGAGGGAGGAGAGCTTTCTCGATTTCAGGGGGCAGGGGTTTTAACATTTCATATGCCACACGGTCCGGGCCTTGGATAGATTTATTGCACCAGGTAAGTGAGCCTTGTAGTTCAGCCAAACGGAAAGGTTCATTGTATCCTTCATGTGTAGTGGGTTTGCGCACTAATCTCTGTTTTTCTATTCTGATTTTGTATCGTTGGAACGCTTCGCTATAGTGTGATGAGCTGGAGAATTGTTCGAAGTGCGCTCCGAGAGTGTTAGCTTGGTCTTCCAAACACTCCCCTTGTGTGTTCACTAGAGAAAATGAATGTGCTTCACGTCCCGCTACCTTATCAACCATGTTCCAGGCTCTCGCCTCATCTGCATATGAATTAATGCCTGATAAAATTATGTGCCAACTTTCCCTTCTCGCCTTTCTGCGCGTCCTCCTTCCTTGCGACTTAATGTTCTTAATTTTACAAGATTATCGGCTGTAGCTGAGTCTCTAAGCAACTTCCACGCCTTATTTTGTTTTTTTTTGCACATGACGGCACTCACTATTCTACCACTGGACCAGGAGTTTGCCTGACGATTCACATGTTTGGGGAATATATTTATTTGCTGCATCAACGAGCTGTAAAGTAGCAAACAGCATCCTCTATGCTTAACGCCGCCATGTCAATCCAAGTTAATACAGTCATTTTTTGAAACTTTTTCCAATCGGCTTTGTCGGTGAGTCATTTGGGAACCTGTTCAGGACATGTATTTGTTATTGATGTGCTGATAACGATAGGAAAATGGTCAATACCGTAAGTATTATTAATGAGTTCCCTTTTAAGTTGAGGTAGAAGTGATAGGGATGTTATATTGAGGTCTATTTTGACTACGTATTGTTAGTGATGTTGTAATATGTGGGCTCTTTCTGATTCAGGAGATACACACTGAAAGAAAAAAGCAACTGTTCAATCAGGTGACCTCGCGCATCGCTGCGAGAGTCACCCCAGAGACTAGCATGTGCATCAAATTCCCCTAGGACAAGGTAGAATTCTGGAAGTTCTTCCATGAGGGACTGGAATTCATGCTTTTCAAGACGGTGTTGTTGAGGTATGTACAGAGAGCAGATGGTGACTAGCTTATTTCAAAGAACTGCTTGAACAACCACCACCCCAAGGGATGTTTGTAGTGGTAGGTGTGTGCCTGCAATCCTTTGACTATAACGTCAACACCACCGGGTGGCCGAATGGTATCATTCTGGTTCTATCGAAAGATGCCGAAATTGCGTAGAAATTTAGTGTTTTCGTTTCAAGTGTGTTTCTTGCACACACAGCACTTTTGGTGTATGTTCGTGTAAGAGCTCCTGGATATCGTCAAGATTTCTCAGTAGTCCAGTGACGTTCCATTGTAGTATTTGTGTCATTTTAGTGTTGTGTGGTGCTGTGTGTACAAAGTGTTGCCTTAGCTTTCAGGGCCTTTTGGAGGCAATGTAATTTGGTTGTTTATGTTTCTTGGCAAGCTCCAAAGAGTTGCGCTTGACCTTCGGTGTCTGAGTTGCCGGAGGATTCGTACTTGTATCCATCACCTCTTGTGAGGGTGTGGATGGTGCCTGCTTGGCAGGCATGGTCACAAAACATTCGGACCTAACTGCACTTGCAGTACTTCGAGGTTCAGCAGACATGGGGTCTGCTGGCCCTGTTTGGCACGAGGTGGAGCAGTACAGTCTGCTCCAGCCGGGGGCGCTGGTGGCACGACCACGCCCACACACTGTGTGACATTCGCGGGTGCAGAGACTTGTGGTGCGGCGCCCAGGCGCGTCACATCTGCGAACAAGGGAGAAGATGGGTTGTGTAGTGCGAAACGTTGCCGTGCTTCTTGGAATTACATATTGAATTTTATCTTAGGTTCTACAATATGTTTCTCTTTTTTCATTTGGGGCATTATCGTGAGTAGGCAGCGTGATCTCATTCAATTGTACAGTTCGGACAATGAGTTATATCTGAGGGGCAGTTGTGCGATATGTCTTGAATGGATGCACACTTTGCGCAAGTGGCATGCCCTCTGCAACTCTGCGATCTATGACGGAAACGTTGACATTGAAGCATCGACGAGAATTGGGAATGTAGGGTCTTACATGAAGCTTACAATAATCGGTTTCGAGTGATTTGGGTGGGTCACTTGTTCCGAAGATAAATATTACGTGTTTTGTCGGGGTCAGTTTGTTAGTGCGCCTCATTGTTATTAGTTGGACTTTGACCACGTTATAATTCTGCCAATCATCGAGAAGCTCACTTTCAGAAAGCTCAGTAGGATAATCATCGAAAATTGCGCAACAGACAGTGTTCATGGAGCTGGTTGGGAACACCGAAACAGGGGTTTCCCCAAACGCTACAAGTTCAGACAGCTTCTCATACTGAGTTTTGTCACGAACCTTCAGAGAAGGTAGCCACATCCCAGCCTTGTCGCTTTAAAACCTGCGCCTATTGCTTGTGTATTCTGTGAGAGTTTTGGACGCTAGGAATTGTGAAATGGCTCTGACTGTCTTCTTTTCATTTTGACTGTGGATAATATGGTACTTTAGGAATGTTGGTTTTGGTGTGTTAAGCAGGAATGTGTCTTCGAAGCCATCTTTTCATTCTCTTTTGGTTGGATTCAGGGATGCAAGCAGTTAGGTTGCATATTTTTTGATCCGCTTCTCCTGATATTGTTATACTGATGCATAGTTTGACGCTTTTATTTCTTGTATTATTTCGGTGTACAGCTTACCTTTGCTGTAGCTAGATGGACAGCTGAACAGAAAAATTTTGCTGTGGCAAGGGTTTCGTAATTGGAAAATAACACAGTACATATTGAAATATACAAAGATTCATACCACCGGGGACCAAAATCAAGGACAAAACAGAAAAGGCGTCACTCGCAACTAATTTTATTCTCGAAAAAATAGCGAAATATACAGGCGTAGCAACCATGCACGTGCACATTGCCTAACATTCCAATAAAAAAAAACTTGCAACAATATCCACAGCAAAAAATGATGACAAAAAACCCACTAAACAAAGAAAATTTCAGAGAAACGAAAATTTCCCACCATGCAGAGCAACAGATGTAATACTAACATGCGGATCTCCCTCATTTTAATGTAGATTGCTTCAATAATTGCACGTACCAAGATAACATTACTCTTTCCAAGGACGGATACACTGAAAATCCTAGCCTCACACTTGCAGGAACCACAATGTGCTAGCAAATATGCCGAAAGCTTATTTTTCACTGGAAGTTCTTGGTCCCTAAGTCTATCTTATACGCACCGGCACATTTGACGGCACATTGTGGTTCCTACAAGTGTGAGGCTAGGTTTTTCAGTGTATCCTTCCTTGGAAATAGTAATGACGCCTTAGCACGTAAAATCATGGAAGCGTACTTCATTTCAAAGAAAAGAGATACGCATGTTAGGATTATATCTGTTGCTCTGCGTGGTGGGCAATTTCATTTTTATAGTCTCTTTTTTACTTGCTCAATTTTTATCTTATCGCGTGTTTTTTTACTAGCATGTGAGGCAATGGGCGTGCGCATGGTTGCTACGCTTATATATTTCGCTGATTTTACAAGAATAAAGTTAGCTGCTACTGACGTCCTTTTTCCACAATTTTCTTCCTAGATGGTATGCATATTTCTAGAGTTAAGTAAGCATGTACACCTTAGCCCAAAAAAATGATTTATTAAGGTGGTGGTCCCACACCAGCAGCACCCTCTCTGCATTTAGTTACTGTTTCTGACGTTCTGCGCTCAGCCTAATATTGTGAATTGTATTTCATAATAAAGCTTACATTCTTCATTGTTTAATGGGAGCTAGTATTGCCGCCTAGTCGGAAGTTGTACTGCATAACACTCAAAACAGTGCAAGAAGAGACCAGTGCATTTGCTGTACAAGCCTTTGTTGCACCTGCAGTGTGGCAAAACTGTTCAACATAACCATTTGAACTTTTCTGAGCCTCTTCATAAGGCATTATTTAAGGTTTCTATGAGGAGATATAGTCAATAAAGCAATCAAAAAGTCATGCAGGCTTTTGGGCAGAACAATGTAAGTTTATGACTGAATTACTTTTTTTTTTCTTGAGAACAACAATATTGAAAAATACAAAAAAATATTTGACAGTCCCAATAAAAAGAATAAAACAGACCATAATAGTTTGAACCAGGACTAAGTGTTAGTAAGAAATATATAGGCATTTTAAAATCTATAGGACTCGCTCCTTGCTGTTCAAATGCTGGAACTGTAGCCACCAACAACTTTCAATGAAGTGCGTCGGGAACATTTATTAATTCCAGTTGATTACAGTGACTTTTTACATGTTGAACTTGTAATCCGCAAAATGCAGTCAAAGTGCGAAATACTTCCTTTCACACCATGTCTCAGTGTAGTGGATAGCAAACAAATATAACACAGTTCGTCTATTGTGCCTCATGTAGCTTTGTGGTTTTTTTAAGGTAGTGGAAAATTCTATTTTACGGCACGCTCAGTCGCTGAATGGGATCCCGCGTGAGAATAGTGCATGACGCTTGCGGGGTGGTGCGAAACACTAATTATGTGCCATTATTTCGCGGTCACCACGAATTAATGTAATTATTGTTTTAAATAATTATCGTAGTCGCCTGGTATTGAATACCAGGCGACTACGATAAAAGCTGGCAATGCTGTAGGTAATTGGCCTTCTAATGGCACATGCTGGCAAAAACGTGATACAAAGGCACTTCAAACGCAACGTCACAAATTTTAGCATGCACTAAAGAAGAGCACGAAGACTCAAAGTAACCACAGCCATAGACAACAGAAAGCCCGGTAGTGCCCACACTGAAAATTTTGCAAGTAGCAAGGAAGTGAACATCGCTGCGCACTAGCATTCAAGAAAGATTTGCAACTACGGACAATGGAAACTCACATGTCTGCGATTACCTGGCTGACATTTACCCATTTGGCCAAAGCAATGAAATAAATAATGAGTTAGGTTGAATGAAATAAATTCATTATTCTACTTTTTAGAACGCGAGCGTCATGTGTTACTATTGTACTTGTGCTTCGAGGATTTGAGGCAGTACTTAGTCTGAATAATCACCGTCTCACATTGCCGCTGACCCACTAGCAGTACTGTCGTGTACCACTAGGGCTAGCTGTGCTCGTATCTGCAGATAAGCCAAGAGTTGACACACTCTCGAACTCATGGAATTTAAAAAAAGATCACTTGTGTTAACGTCGTCGTGATTGACAGGCATGTGGACTATGCGGGCTCTCCGTTCAACAGCAGCGCGGCGCAAAGCCAAGCGAACACGCACACACACACAGAGTCACGGTAAGTCTGCGGTACGGCCACGGTAAAACTCATTATTGCAGCAACCATTGAGCGCTTCTTTAGAAGTCATTGTCGTAAGCAGTTGTGCAGTGGCGCGGCTGTACCAAACCTGCTGCGTGGAAAGCAGCGGGTGGGCGTCGGATGCTATATCATTCACTTTCACTTGTTACTAAGCAACCTAAACGCCATCAATCTGTTACGATTTAGCAAGACTTCTAAAGAACTTGTCGATTATTCAGCGTCTCGAACTTGAAGAGCCTACCCACGAAGTAATTCGTCATCACGCGAAACTTTACGAAGTGCAGACAAAATGGAAGCTACAACTTTAGGAGGAGCGTTTCTTCCAACTTGCCTAAGTTAACAAATGACGTATTGCGTTGGGCGTTTTTGAGCGCTGCGCTCTGAAAAGTGGCTGCCCCTTGGGTTGGTGGAATTCAAGCGCTCGGACTACCTTAGATGGGTTCATTCAGAGCGTCAGCCTCTTACTGAGAATGTCAGAGCGCCCTTTACAGCTCTTACTTCGAAGAGAGAGCTTGGTGCGATCTGACCGGTAAGACGAATCATGTGGCACAAGCCAGCCAATCACGTTACTGCTGGCAGGTGAACGAGGTGAAGAGCGCGAGCGTGCATTTGGGTAGAAGGAATCGCCGGGAGCGTGACACTCCGTACACGTGTGTTGTTAACGGCGTTTTCACGCATGTGTGTAGCGAATTTATATCCAGGAAGCCATAAATGCATTATGTCAGTATTGAGGCGGCTAGCGATGGTGGAGGAGGCTTCGATGTATTCGTTACAGTAGCTCGCATAAAGCCTCGTGATTTGCTTTGAAGATAGCAGTTCGGACAAGGACGATCGTCAGATTGATGTGCTGAGCTCAAGAGGCTTTCACTACAACCAGACATGTCAGAGAGAGAAAGAATAAAAAAAAGGCAAGACATGTCACAGATGTACACCGAAGTGATCGGCACCATTTGTTGACAATTTTGACGCGGAACAGCTATGTTTACCCGGCAGCTTTTCGCGCGAGATGCACGATGGCGCTGCAGGCGCACTGCTCGGCGCTTAGAGATAGCCGATGTATTCGGATGGTACGCTGACTCTCACACTCTGACTGCGAGCTGCCTCTGCATCTGGCGACTCTAAGCCAGAGAACCAGAGCGGCCAACCGAATACGCCTTAAGTGCACTAAGTAGTGCTCTTCTTGGGGTCATATATTCCAAACGAGCTTCCTATGTCAAAAAAATGTTCTGTGAAGCAATCCTGATGTTTTGGCACGTCATATTTATTACATAGAGTGAACGTGCCTCACTGGTAAAAGAGGCTTCACACTCTGCAGCACTGTGTGTGTGTGTCAAATAAACGTCTTCTATGCCCTCGTCTTCTGCACATCTAACCTGGGACAGCATGAACGCAAATATTTTTGTAAATTATGAACCTTTCCTTCGTGAATTAATAATTTTATGTAATTGTTGTGTTCCAAGCACCCCTGTGTCACGAGCGAGCCTCCGAACCCGCGAAAGACCGGATGCTGAAACTGCTTCCAGATGTTGACTGCTCCCCTTCCCCCGCTCGGCGCAAACGAGCCACCGTTCGTTTCCCCCGGTAGTTCGGCCGCTGCCTCCATCCGAATAGGAATAAACTTGTTTTTAACCGTTCGAGGCTGTCTGAGCTTTTTGGACTACCGCGACCAACGCGTACGTCTATGGGCCGACGACAACACCGGACATAACAGTGGCGACGAGGAAGTGGATTTGGACCAACGCTACGCAACAATATTGACAAGCTACAAGCTATGGCTACGCACGGGCTCCCAAATCGGCTACCCGAATTCAACGGTTCATCATGGTCATCCTGGTTTGGACGCCTGCAATTTTACTTCGAGGCTAACAACATCACTGATGCAGCAATGAAGAGGGCCAACCTGCTAACGCTGTGTGGGGAGCAGACATACGACACAGTCTGTGCCCTGATTCAGCCACGCACTCCAGCAGCCGTTGACTACGACGACATCGTAGCAGTGCTACAAGAGCACTATGACCCAAGGCCATCGGAGGTCTACTGTCGAGCCCGCTTCCAACGGCGAGACCAACTGGAAGGCGAAAAAGTGGCTGAATACGTAGCGGCTCTCAAAAATCTCGCTGCTGACTGCAATTTCGGGACGTTGACCGCGATAGCTGCAGCTACTGCGCAGGAGGGAGGATCGACTGCCACACCTGCTAACACCGCTATGCTCCCCTTGGACGTTATGTTGCGTGACCGTTTTTTGTGCGGACTGCGTCACGCAGGCCTACAACAACGCCTGTTCCCGGAGACGGGTCTCACCTTCTCCAAAGCCTACGACATCGCCTAACGAGTGGAGAGCGCCGGTCACCAGCAGAGGGATATTCGAAGGAACGTCGAGCCGGTGCATCACACCAGTCAGCAGTCAGGTCATTCCACGTCTAAGGTGAAATCAAGCAGAAAGACACAGCGCTGTTGCGATGCGACGACATGCACGATCCCCAGGTATGTCGATACAAGACAGCGACCTGCAATTTTTGCCAAAAACTGGGACACATTGAAAGGACATAACAGTGGCGAACTGTTAATTCTATATCATGGTCGTTACCAGGCCACCACATATAACTTCTGGCGCACTTTTTCATGGTAACAATGCCTCGATGACCTGCGTGGACAAGCCACATGGCCTGTTCGCGAAGTGCCGCTGGAATTACAACTCTTGATCCCAAGGTGACGCAACCGCGATGAGTGCTCAACTCCGCAGCTCGCTTGCGGTAAGCGTTGAAGTGTTCACCCTTTAGCTTCTGCACGTTGGCTTCTTGTATAGCTGCGTAGACTTCCTCCAAGACAGTGCACTCCTGCGTTGATGCTGCTACCATGTCAGCTGTTAGCGGAGGGTTCGGCAGTGCCTCGAACATGAGTATATCACCCAGCGGGGGTGGTTCATCTATTGCGGTGTCTAGCGGCAGGCGGCTTAGTGCGTCGGCGTTCTGGTGTTTCTTCCCCGTGCGATGTACGAGTTCGTAATCGTACGCCGATATCTTGATGCACCATCGTGTCATTCGCGGCGACAATGTCAGTGGCATTGGCTTCTGGGGACCCATAATACCCAATAAGGGCTGGTGATCTGTTATGAAAGTCACTTTCCTGCCGGTAATGTACTGCCGAAAGTGATCTGCTGCGTAGACGATGGCAAGTTCCTCTTTATCTAGCTGGGAATAATTCCTCTCTGCCTGCGATAGGGTGCGCGAAGCAAAAGCGATCGGGGCTTCGCGTCCCTGGTCGTCAACTTGGGAGAGGACTGCTCCCACTCCATATGATGATGCGTCACAGGCTAGCAGTATGGGTCTCCTTTCGTCGTAGTGTCGCAGAACCGTACACTTGCGAAGTAGTTGCTTAAGGGCAACAAATGACTCTTGGTGGCGTGGCGACCAAGTCCATGGGACTTCTTTCAGCAGGAGCTGATATAGATTGTTGGCCACTGTAGCTCGATGTTCCAAGAACCGGTCGTAGAACGTCAATAGCCCCAAAAACGACTGCAGTTCTTGCTTGTTAGTAGGTGCTCGTTCTTCAGTGATTGCACCCAGTTTGTCTTCAGTGGGATGAATACCCTGCGCGTCAATTTGATGTTCAAGAAACTTCACTTCAAGCACCGCAAAAACACTATTTTTACTAATGCGCAAATTAGCAATTTCCAGCCTTGCCAAGGCAACCACAGAAGCCCGCCAAGAGCCCCTATTCCTGAATGGGAAAGACCAGACACTCCTTGGCACACCCTGCACATTGATTTTGCTGGACCTATCGAAGGGTGTTCGTTCTTGGTGGTTGTAGACGCATACACCAAGTGGCTGGAGGTGAAACAAATGGCTACAACGACATCGGCAGCAGCTATCGACACTCTGCGGTCGTTGCTTGCAACGTTTGGCCTACCGCGCAAGGTGGTCTCCGGACAACGGCACTCCGTTTGTGTCCATGGAGATTCTCAAGTTTTACAGCAACAACGGCGTCTCGTCTGTTACATCAGCTCCTTACCACCCGGCTACGAACGGACAAGCCGAGCGCTACGTGGCTGAGCTAAAGCGCGCCTTTACTAAAGACCAGACTGGGACAATGCAACGCCGCATCGCGCGCTTTCTCTTCAGACAGCACAACACTGTTCAAAGCACTACTGATCAAACGCCAGCGAAATTGATGTTCCGACGAGAAATGAGAACCCAGCTGACAGCAATTGTCCCGGAGTCCTCAGCGAAAGCACCGTCGAAGGAAGAAAAGCTCCCGCATAGCAGGAGAATTCAAAGTGGACAGCGCATATACGCCCGCCAGTTCCACAAAAAGCCCGGCTGGGAAGAAGCGACGGCACTCAAACGCATAGGTTTGCGGTCATGGCTCGTCGACATTGGTGGAAAGGCTACATGCCGCCACCTTAATCAGCTACGCCGTTCAGGTAATTTGCCAAGGGAACCTCCCATTCAAGCAGCCACCTCGACGGAAGCTTCGTTTCACTTAGCCTGGCATCTCGCACCAGATAAATCGGCGCCGCCGCCCACCGGCCCTGAACACAAGAGAAACGACACCCAGCGAGCGGAGGCTTCTCTTCCTAGTGCGTCCAGAGCGTCCATGCGCCCACGGCGGCCCCGAGATCGCTTCCAAGCGACAATCTAAGGAGGGAGTAGATGTTGTGTTCCAAGCACCCCTGTAGCCCCATGTACATGGACGCGACGGGGGCGGGCTGAGTTGAGTGGCGGGTTCAGCTTACCTCGACGCGCCCGAGTTTATATGAATTCACACGGACGAGTTGAGGTGACGGTGATCGCAGCGACGCTTTGCGGCGAGGCTCGCCGAAAGCCCGTCTTCCGGCTCGCCGAAAGCCTGTCTTTCATTTTTGTTTTGAGACCAGTTTTCGGAGGAAATTTTTTCTAACTCTCAGAGCAATTTAAATATCGTGGCAGCGCCCAATAACTAGGTTGTGAAAAAAACTAGTGGGTAGGAAGAACACAGCGTTTCCTTGGCACAACGCGTTCACAGCTACTAGGTTGTCTCAAGATGTTCTTTGAGGGGAAGCAATGCGTTGTTCTTGGGCGATATTTAAACATTTTTTAAAGCTCTTACAACTTTTTATGAGATAATGAAGCTGCATAATTTGTTTCTATTACTGGCGGTAAGCGCAGGAAAATGGAACACGAATCAACAAGCCGGCTTTGGTGCATTTAGGAGGCTGCCGAGGAACCCTCGGTGCAGTGAAGTGCGCTTACGGTTCGCCGTTCACAGCCTTGGGGGCCGCTCAATATAAATAATACTTTCTCGCGTAAAACAAAGATTCTTATAAAAATTACAGAAATAAATATCGTTTCGGCACCCTTTGAAATGATCCAAAGTGTATACTTTTATATGGAGCGCCACACAGACCGATAAGTGCCTGAACATGAACAATATTGCAAATTTTTCAAAGTTCATGTGCCAGCGCTTCCAAACTACTGTCTTCGCGACTCGTGTTTTCCCCCACTTACCGTCAACAATGCAAGGAAGCTATGCAGCTGCGTTGTCTCTGGAAAAGTTGAAAAGCTGTAAAAATTTCTGACTTTGGTAAAGAACACTGCATTGCTTCCCTGCAAAGTACATTAACATACACTAATGGTGAATGCGTTTTAACAAGGAAATGCGGTTCTTTTCCTGCCGAATGGAATCGTTTTACCGTGCTGCGTAAAATATTTCACTTTTTCGAAGTTTCGTCGCAACCTAACTGCCACCATATTTAAGAAATTAAAATTTTCTTTGGAAAATTGGTTCCAAAAATGAATAGTGTAGTAAAGTGACCAACCATTACTTTTTATAGTGTAATCGTAGATGGTCGCTTCCCCTGTCCCCATCACGTCGGAGTGATGGGGAAGCGGAGACCGTGACGGGCGGTCACGAGCCGTCAACTCAGCGCGACCGTTTATACATGCCCTTTCTGAGCGCGGCGAGTTCGGTGAACCTACCCCCTGTCTCCGGGTCGACGGGACTCGCCGCGATGACTCTCCGCCCCGATGCGTCCGCTTATACATGGGGAGGGCGAGTTCAGAAAACCTGTTTATTTCGACTCAACGCTCCCTCGTGGGGTCAATGTAAACGGGCCTTGTGTCACGAGCGAGCCTCCGAACCCGCGAAGGACCGGATGCTGAAACTGCTTCCAGATGTTGACTCCTCCCCTTCCCCCGCTTGGCGCAAACGAGCCACCGTTCGTTTCCCCCGGCAGTTCGGCCGCCGCCTCCACCCGAATAGGAATAAACTTGTTTTTAACCGTTCGACGCTGTCTGAGCTTTTTGGACTACCACGACCAACGCGTACGTCTATGGGTCGACGACAACACCGGACACAACAGTAATCATTGCATGACATTTTTTTGATCCTGTGAATTCTGGGCATACATTCACAGTGTGTCTTGTATAGTTTTTTGCGTTCGTTATGTGCAGCTCAACTATGTCTCAGTATGCTATGTAAGCTAGATGATCGAAATCGTCTATTGCACAAGTTAACGTGCAGTGATATTCTCACAAAAATGAAGCGCCCCTGCTTAGCTTTATGACTTGAAGGCATAAAGTTGTTGCATTCTTTGCATGAATTCGAATGCTGGTGGTTTGGCTTGCGCAATTTAGACCACCTAACGCAGCCGGTAACCAGCTCATCGATCGTAAGAAGTCACATCCTTGGCTGGATTCATGTATTCACTTATCTCATTAAAATTCCCACATAACGAATACAAATGTTACATGCGTCTTATTAACAGTAACATTCGTGCAATAGCACACGAGAATTTTCGTGAACAGGTACCATATCTTATTCTTAACGACGCATCTGTCCAATTTTACTCAGCATACCCGAACAGAAAGACAATAAGTATTAGTTCATCAGAACTGCATGTATTACTAGGTGCGCTTTACACCACTTCTCAGTAACAGCTAGTCATCGAGCGAACCCGAGTAGGTAATATGTCATATAGTAAGTAGCTACACGAACCGGCTGTCTTCAACGGAATCAATTTTCGTTTCACTTCACTGCATCGAGGTTCAATTGAGGGGTGATAAAATAACAATCCGGGCAAATATGGTAAACAAAATGTGTATATATATATATATATATATATATATATTGACTTATGACTGGCCAGCTTTCTTATTTAGGGGGAAGGGCAGTTTCACCATTGCGACCCTGCAACGTCCTTAGATTGGTCGAAGTCCAATGGTATAACGAGAGCTTCACTATGGTTGGAATGATTAACATGAAGCGATGACGTGCTTGCCACAAAAGCATGATATTGGTCCCTGGGCACTGCGTGGATAAGGTGGAAAGTACATTAAAATATCTAATTGCAACGTCAAAGGTCTCAGAAGCACGTATTATAAAAAACTGTAAAAACACAACATTCTTTGCAAACTTGCATATATCGTTCCCCACATTGTAAAAATAATGTGAAAGATCCGCCGGGATGGCTAGTGTTCTATGCTACCTGCAGGTAGCAGGTAGGGGGAACCTCTAGATGATTAGGGGAGAGGCTGTCGCATGCTCGTGCCCCCGCTTTTATTTATGAGCCCATTACATCAGGCGCTTTCTTCTTCTAACCACTGCCACCACCACATAGACTATCCCAAATATGGCTCGGAACACCTTCCGAAAATTGACTTACCCACAAGGTTAAGCGAGTCTGTCAACTCTAAAGCAGTGTGCTATGTCATTGTGTCATATATTTATATATATTCTTCACCTCCCTATTACAAACAAACAGCGCCACTGGGTACCAGCATCGAACACCATACCTGATTATGGGCCCAGTATGGCGCTGGTACCAGCACCTCCAAGCACATGTACTGGGACGCTGGAGTGGCAGCGTCCCAGCATTCTCCGCAAAATGGCTTCACGGGGTTAAAACAGGGGTGCCCATTCGCCATAAATAACTAAATATACAAGTAAAATAGCGCGCATTCGTAATGGAAATTAAAAAAATATCAAAATAAAACAATTAAAAGCTTCTTTACGGAAACAAACTCGGCACTTCCTGATTGCGAACCGAGTATGATCACCACTACGCCACGCCAAAACGTGCATGTGGGGATGTAAAATAACTATTTATTCGAAGAACCCGCCGTTTAACTTCATGTTTACAAGTCGCAGAGTCAAGAATGATGTGATATTGCTTTCCAAGTAACAATTGCTTGTTGATTCGACAGTGTCGAACGCCTTCTGGGCACCGAATGATGTGTGGGTATTACCAAAACCCCTGAGTTTTTTTAAGCATCCACATCTTAACTCTGAAAAATCTCAAATTGACTGAAGGAGCAGCCACAGATTGTCAGCTATTGCTTCCGATAGTTTTTTTCCTTTGATATTCGGTTCTCGCACTTGCTACTGGTCAACATGTACAGATGATTTAAATGTCCTTTTCGGTAGATATCCGCACACACGAGTGCATATTGAGTCTTTTTTTTCACAAGCGACAATTTAGCAGTACACATCCCGCGTGCCAGATTGGATATTGGCAGTTATATTGATACCTGCAACTAAGACACGGCCGAAGAAAGGACTATTGCAATCCACTGAAAAAGTATGCCAGTATGTTAGTTCACTGACGCGTGCCAAGTTACCAACTCAAAATTGCGTGTTCTTACATACGAGTCAGAGAAGTACCGCCTCCAGCGCTCAGAAGGAATCTTTCAGTGACAGCCTACGTTGCAGAAAGCACGACGCATCAACCATCGCTGATCTTTCTGCGGGCACCACACACATAGGAAAATGGTCGATTTAAGCTCAGCGATGTCTAAACTGTACTTTACAGTCATTATTACACTTTATAATTGTGTCTATATAAAGAAAAAGCGCCGGCAGCATGTACACCGACGCGGCTGGCACGATAGGCGGATAGGCTGGGATGGGGCACTGGGTAAGGCTGCTCTCGAAGCAGCTGAGTTGCGATGCTTGAAGCTTCTGCATTAGAGTTTTGCAACATTTCTAATTGTTACCTAAACTGTACTGTACTTACCTAAACTGTACCACCATGTAAGATACCACATGCAGAGCGACGCTAATTGCGTCTACATTAGTCACTCGGAGACTAGTTGACCGAATGAATCCCCTTATCTTTATTCGACCACACCATATATAGAGCGCATGGCGCATGGCACCTTTTACAAATGCGAAATAGCTCAAGCTGTCTCAGCCAGTACCACTGGATTCCACTCTATCGCTGCATAGCCGCAGACAAACGTCGTTCAGTCATGACTCTCGGCGGCCTACAGCTCGTCTACGTCCAGATCTGCTTCACAGGTTGCCGCAAAAATGTTGTTACCTTCACTGCACCACATCAGACTGTTGCTGTGCCATCGGGTCAACGGCACGCGCACGCAATAGCTGAAAGACCGAGATTCATGTTGATGGTGGTGTCGATGCGATTGAGCTCGTCATGTGCTAATAAAACTTAACAGAAAAGAAAAAGAAGTGAATAAACACACTCATAACCATTAAAGAAGAAAGCACATAGAAATGAAAACGTAAACAAAGAAAGCACACGGATGTGGATATTATTATTAATAAAGTCGCTGCCACTGTACTCCATCGACCTTAAAATATAAGTGCTGAAGATTGTTTATCCTCGCAATAAATATTGATTTTAGAGCATTTTGTTTTTTGATGTAAACGTCGTGTAGTTGACTAAAACAGTGGTTTGAATATTGCGTCCCTTGAGGTACCAACAACTGCGAATGAAAGAAATCCTCACTAACAAGCCACTTAATTAAGGCTCGCACCCTTAACTTTCCTCTTATCAGTTCGATGAAGATGACGAAGAAGATGAATGGATCCTTCTTTGTTGGGTACCACACCATAAAGAAATTTATCAGTCAGGTCAAAGAATAATGAAGTTTAATTCTTCATCCATGTAAACAGTTATTTAATTACATTCAGTATTTAAATTTGTTGTATTATCTCATACGGGAAGTATTGCGAGTAAATGTAAAAAAATTTATCAATCTCCAAGCCAATTTCCTACATTGGGTGAGAGCCATGAGAAGAGAAAAAGAAGTAAATCATCGTATTTTTACTGAATTGCGGTGCCTCCGCTAGTCTCCCTTATCGGAGGTGCTTCCTCTATTTTTGATTGCGCGCCTTTTTCCGGGCCTCCTTTATTTGCTCCCCGAACTCGTGGAGCTGCAACCATGACTTCTCTATCGCCAAACTGCAAGCTCGAAAAAGGCAATATAAGCGACTACGCCGAAGTGTGGGGCGACTACGACGCGATGACCGCCACTGTGCCTAGGCCTCCAGCCAAACCGTGTAGCATCGAGGTGTCGTCTTCGTCGTTTCGCACAACGCCAACCTCCCACCCACACAAGTGCCGACGCCGAGTCAACAACAACTCGATGCCTGGCTACTTCAAGAGGCCCCTGTCCGTCTTCAACCCGCCTAAGAATCACTACAACCGCAACATTGGGGGCCACTCACGTCCTCCCTTTGGCGGCGGCTTGCGGTCGGCCGTGCTCAGTCGACCTCTCGCGCCAAGTCGCGGTTGTGCTTCCCTGCCGTCGTTCGTGGTCTCGCACAACTATGGCAGGACTAGCGGAGCCGATGATCGATGCTGAGGCCGGAGGTCCTTGTCACACCTCGACTACTGTTCGCGGTTCCGGAGGTCTTACTCGGGCCACTTCAGTTGGGACAAAAATAGTGCGACGGCGTCTACTTCTCACGGCCGCTTCCAGCCACCGTCTTTGCAGCGGCTGTGAGCCATTCGAGGTCCGTCGCCGCCCACTTCACACTCTGGGAGTACGAGGAAAAATCGTATCCTATGCGCTTGCTGGTGATGGTACATTAAATTAGCTATTGGGATTCATTGTCTGCATGTCTTTAATTACGAAGTTATCTATCGTATTCACGGAGCAGCGTCACAGCTCTTCACTCCCAGCGGGCAGCTAGGGTAGTGTGTGTTTTCCAGTTAATGTTCAGTGTTTGCGTCACTACGTAATGATGAGCGCTATGATGAAACGTTGTCGTTTGCATTATTCGCAACGAGACGGATACAGTGAGACTCAATTGGGAAGTTAGTATTTTATTGGCGAAGAGAATCGCGGACGACCTCTGTGGTGATCGTTTCGTTTCTTTTCCTTTCGCGTCTCAGTGTGCTTGACACGCGAGCGACCACGTTCCACGTCGTGTCACACGTAACCTCTGCCACAGATTCGCCGCGTGCGGTTCTTTTTGCGATAAGTTTTTTCCTACTGTCCTCAGTCTTTTACCGTATTTATGACCCCGTTTGTAGTCGCAGGGTCAAGTCGCTGCCACGGCGGCAGCGTTTTATGCGCGTGTAATTACGACTAAAAACAGTGGAACACTGGCCATGTGCCTAAATTTAGCTAGGTGCAAGGCCAATTATCATGTTGGAGCACCTTATTGTCCATAATAGTGACACAACCTACAGATAGGTTGAATGTAACGACGTGGACGCAGCTTCTGACCATACTCTGACACCACTATAGTGATTTCGATGACCAACAAGTGGTGTTAAATGTGCAGAGGACGTGACGAAAACGTCTCTGTGAGGGAAATATGAAATAACATGCATGTAATGTTTTGGTAGCATTATAGGGACATCTTAGACGCGTCCCCACATGCTGATGGTCCAAGATGGTGTTTTCAGTGAATTCGCTGCAAGCCAGCTATATATATTTCGGCAACAAAGTGTGCGGTATTCTACAATGCACCTCAACTGTCAAGTGTGAAAACTTCACAATTTTTGTTCGCTGTCTCTTGGCTTTAGGTATCTCTTTTCTTCCCGAATTCAGTCACACGATGAAACACCTGATGCATCGGCTGTTTAGAGTAGTAGCAGGTCGACATGCATGTTTGTTTATCTCAGATGTGGCGTTGTGAGAAGTCAAGTTGATAGTTATTTTGCATCAAATTGAATCTTTTAGCACATGTTATCTGGGGGTGTACGAGTTCAGTCAGGAAATACATTATGTTGCTATACCATTGTGTCACAAAATAGAACCTATTACGCAAGAAGCATTGCGCTTTTTTCAGTTCTTAGCGCAACTTGTCTAGTGGCCATAACCATTCAATTTTTTCACCACCAGAACGTCGCGTCGCGTTTATATTTGGAAGCACCTAGCACTAATAGCGTAGTGGTTAGAGCATCCGCCTCGCGTGTATAAGGTTCATGGTTCGAATGCCGGTGCCACGCAGTTGTTAACCGGATAAAAAAGTCCACGAGGTGAAGGAACTGCTATAATAGACCCGAGGTGTGGCCTCACCGGTGATCACCACCGGTACCGCACTCTCTAACAAGACGAAGATTGGCCACTCACAGTAAAATTTTTTACACCCTTAAGGATGTAAACTGGCTTGTCGCCAGAGGAACACCCTATGGGTGTTTTCAGATACACCCTACTGAAAAGGTATTAGCTGAACACCCTACACGAAGGGTGTTCAGCAAGATGTTAGGGTGTTCAACACCCTTCAACACCCTTTTAAGAGGGTGTTGAAAGGGTGTGCGACTTTCGAGTAACGCGTTATTCGAAGGTGGAAGGTTTGGTTCCTGTCCATAAGTTATCTTTTCACCCACACTTCTTTCTTCACATTTACATTACAATTCGGATTTATAACTTCCCCTATACTTTCCTTGGCAATATTGTCTGTTTCATCTTATTATATATATATATATATATATATATATATATATATATATATATATATATTTGTGTGTGTGTATAAGCACACAGTGTATATATATATATATATATATATATATATATATAGTGTTAAATAGCTTAAACATCTCGGGTATATCAATTGGTGGCTCAGTGAGTCATTACAGCAAAAGTGCTAGGTATGCATACGTTTGTGTAGACACACAAACACATTACATTGAAAACGTTATTACCCGTAACAGTGCACACGTCTCATGCAGGATGCAGACATATACATATTTCAGCAACTTAATTTGCAGTTGCACTTGGTATCGCGAAACCATGCGAGTTCAGCCTAACCTAGTTCATTTAAACTTTCTGATTATACAAAAATAACACAGCTACTTTGGTAGACATCGTTTCCACTTATTGATAAATTTCTTTTCCCACTTCCTAAAAGTAGACATATATTGGCGTAAGATAAATGTCAAGTACATGTACCACAACACAGGTTTTCTCTCAACTGAAAGCAAACACATTTATTATGATATTTCATACATACTACACAGTTAGAGCAGTTTACCGCCAATATTCGAACAGGTAAGGTCAGTGGCTGAAGAAAGATGAATAACAGATCAGCCTTCACCCCATGAAGCTTCACCACATATTAAAATTTCACGTTTTATTTTTCAGCATCTTTCTAGGTAATAGAGACAGCATCCATTTCTCAAAAACACACTCTTCATAACAAAATCAATATGAGAGCCGACAGGTGGATATGTCTCAGATAGGCTGACCAAAGTTTCGATAGGAGCACCTATCTTCGCCAAAAGTGCCTGGCCTTCTCATCCTTGGCATATTAGTTTCAAGGGGGTTAGTAAAGACGTCATCTCCTGGTGGTGGCATGTGTCCCTGTTGGCAATCGTAGCCTGAAAAAAAAGCTATAAAGCAGAGGAGTGCAGTCCTTGCTTCATTTCAAGTTGAGTGGTAGTGATTAAGAATGTTCTCAGAGGGTTGAGAAAAAAAAGAAAAAAAAGGAAAAACCTAAAGTAGGAGCGGTGTGCTGCCAATGGGTGGCCGCTACAGCACGAAAAAACCAAAGACCTTGAAAGATCGAAGCCAGCAGACAGTCCCCGCGTTTGGTCATCACGAAGGGTTGCTGACGATAACGGCCTATGCTGTTCTCGAACATCTATGAATGGGACTCATAAGAAAGAGGTTACAAAAAGGCGCAAGAGAGAAGCGGGCGGCTACTTTTAAATGCCAAGATTTCAAAAGTAAGCGACACCAGATGTGTTCGAAAGACCACGTGTTTATTGAGGAAGGTCATTGGTTAAAATATGCTTTCACTATCCCCATAGGTGTCCCGCTCAACGGAATTGCCTCAAGAATTTGGCGGCATGTTGGCAGAGAAATAGGCAAGTTCGGAATGCAAAGGGAATAAGCAACTATGAGAGAAACACAAAAGAAAAGAAAAAATAAAGAAATGGTGGATTGGTTGTAGGCGACACGCTAGCGTTAACAAACGAGGAAAGGAAAAAGAGACGCAGAGAAATTTGTGGCTTGGCAATGACTTAATGGTGCACGGTAGGAGTGTTTTTTGAAGCGACAAAAGAGGAAAGAAAGCTGTGGTTGAAAGGTTCTGGAAAATAAAAACTTCGTAGTTGTGTGTATATAGACACATGTATATCTATAATTAAAGTTTTAAAAATTTAGAGTGAATATTATTATTACAATATGTAGGTTAGGAGTGATTCCATGTAATACCAGTTATGTCTATTTGAAGGTTGAACGTTTCTAGTCCCTAAATACGGCCGCAATTATGCAATGGCTTTCAGCGATTCCAAATTACCACGTGCAACATTGATCCCTGATGGGTGTAGGGACATAAATTTGTGTATAAATTATGATTTCATGTATTTATTTTCTCGTGGTGACCGGAAATTATTTTGTAGAACATAAAGCTTTGTTTTTAGAAAGTGTGGTCCTGTTGGCAGAAGTGACCGGCTACTACTTTCGGTAAATTGTGCTTTGTGTCTGCACGGTGGCCGTTAAGTCTTACGTGAATTGACGGCCCACTTTCGCCTATATATTGTTTTCTACAGCTGGCACACTCAGAAAAGTATATTAGGTTGTTTAAAAGTGCAGGTGAAGCTCTATGTGACCTTGTGAATGTAGTCGGATGCTGTTCTTTTTATGTTGGTAGCCGGCTGTATATATTTGCAGGGTGAGCACTTGGGCCGGCCACAGGGATCAGACGTCCTAGTCTAAGTTTGCGTGAATAAGCATGTCTTTAAGTTAGCGTTGCAAATCCCACGTGCCACGCATTGCTAATTCCCGCAAAACTTAAAGCAAACACTAGGACGTCTGGTCCCTGTGGCCGGCCCAGATGCTCCACCTGTAAAAATATATAGCTGGCTAACAACTTCGAGTCAAGCTCGAGGCATTCGAGTCAAGCTCCTTCCACCCGATGTTCAAGCGCTTTTAGCAGGTTTCTCACCGTCTGCCGGTCACGGAACGAGAATATGTAAGATTCTTCGCGCCGAGTGGCTGCGCCAGGCTCGCTTCTACAGGGATGCTTTATGCATCAAACTCCAGACTGCTGAAGGCATCATCAAGGCGAAAATGAAGTGGCGAGAACTGTCTGCTTCAATTGACCAAAAAGCGGAGTACCTGTGGCAGCATATGCTCTTCCACCTTCGTGCCATGACCCCCATGAAGGTGACTGCAACGAGCAACCCTGCACACATTCTGGGCGGTGTTGTGCTCCCTGAAGCGGTTAGACGCGTATTGTGCCGTGGACCGAAGTTTGCTACGGAACCAGCCGATTCGCCGTACGATCTACTCACCTACGTCAGGCAAGTGGCTCGACAGATTCCTGAGGGTGAAAGGGACAGGTGTGTTGCCGATGACGTTGATGTGGTTTCGCGTTTCATGCCTTCGACCAAAAAACTGCCATTGAAGAAAGTTGTGGGACACTTAAAAGACAATTCTCTAGCTCTGTTACCTTCTGACAAAGAGGGAGGTTTTGTTGTTTTACCGAACTCTTTATTTATTAAGAAAGCGACCACAGCTGTCCATTCCGTCTTTAGAGGCGAGGATGACACTTCCCTTAACAAAGTTAAATCCCAAGCAAAAAAGCTGTGTGCCACCATGGGTTTCGAAAAACTCGCCAAAGCAGTGGATAAGTGCAAGAAGCTTAGCCTTGATGTGTTTTTTACGGCCAAAACACATAAGGTCGATTGCCCTCTGCGGGTAATTGTGACAGAGAGAGGAACATGGCAAAAAACTGTGGCATTATTTCTGCAAGAAAAGCTCAATTTGCTCACCATTGATGACCCTTTTTTAATTAGGAATTCGGACAGTTTGGTTAACTTTCTGGAACATAACGACAAGGGCTTAAAAGCACTTTCTGTCGATATAAAGGATTTGTATTACTCCTTGCCGCATGAGAAACTGTTACAGTGTGTTGACAATGCCATTGACACATTTGGTGCTGTAGCCTTCCAGAATCTCACAGGTGTCCATAACAGTAACCTCTTAGAGCTTCTGTCTTTTTATATCAAGTCGACTTTTGTCTCTTTTAATGATCGTACATACATACAGAATAGTGGTGTCTGCATCGGGTCATGCCTCGCCCCGATCCTTAGTGACATATACCTTGCATATCATGACCGTTTGCTGATGAGCATGCTTGACCAAAATAATGTCACCAAAATATGTCGTTACGTAGACGACTTTTTAATTTTCATTGACTGCAGCGACGCTGCCTGCCAGCACTTAACCGACGGTATTGTAATGACTTTTAAAGAATGCTTTAAACCACTTTTATTGACTCATGAGATGCCAGTTGACAACAGCTTACGCTTTTTAGATTTGAATTTAATTCTTTCACCTGACCATGTGTGCTGGATATTTCGACCTAGAACTGGAAAACCTCTTTTACCCTATGACTCTTCCCATTCCAAGCTAGTTAAGCGAAGCATCACAAATCTTTGTCTCATCAATCCTCTTAGGAAATCATGTCATCATGTCATGCAGCGCAGCTTTGAAGCTCAAGCTGAAAGGCTTTTGAGTGCTGGGTACCCAGCCATCCTACTGGCATCTATAGCTGAAAAGCTATTAAAACAGATAAAGAAAGGCTGCAACTCTGAGGGCCAGCCGGAATCTAACGACCGAAAAAGACCCGTAGTTTTACCCTACGTGCATGACATTTCCCACCGGATAAAAAAGATAGGGGAGAAATGCAGCGTCAAAGTGGTGTTTTCAGCGCCGGATAAGTTACAGCGGCTTTGCAAAGCAGTAAATCCTCTCAAATCACGTGCCACTGGGTGCTTAACCAAGCACAAAATTCGGTTTGTGCCGTGTGTAGTGGGGGTTGTTTACGCGATCCCATTCTCATGTGGTATGTGGTATTTCGGCCAAACGGGGCGTTGCCTTAATGAAAGGCTAAAAGAGCACCATTATAATGTTCACAAAGCAATCCAGGGCCACATTGGGATTCACTGTCGCGATTGTGGATGTTCCCCCTTGTTTGATCAATGTGAAGTGGTTAAAAAGCACCCGTCACAATTAACTCGGGAAATTATAGAAGCGCATTGTATAGCAAGAGCTGGCAGCACGTGTATTAGCGCCCCATCTTTGGCTTTATCTGAACATGAAGTGGCCTTCCTTAATCAGCATAACCGCCTATGAATCTGTGATATGTGACGGTGCGATGTTGTGCGTAATCTTGTTCTCGTATTGGGTGGTTTTGTGTGCTTGTACCGGTCTACATATTTGATGCAGTTTGACAATAAAGCTCAGTTGGAAGTTAGCGCTCTGTCCTCTTGTGTCGGTCTGCTCGGCCGTTTCTTCTTCCCCGTAATGCGCTATACCAGTTCAAGAACTTAAAAAGCCCAGAATTTGACTACATTCACACGGTCCCATTGATCTTCATCTGCACTTCGAACAACCTAATATACTGTCTTAAGTGCACCACCTGCAGACAATATATACACAAAACTGGGCAGCCAATTCACGTAAGACTGAACGGCCACTGTGCAGACACAAAACACAATTTACGAAAAGCAGTAGCCAGTCACTTCAACCGACAGGGCTACAATTTCGACCAAGCAAAGCTTTATGTTCTACAAATTTCTGCTCACCATGAGAGAGGAAATATATGGAATGATATTTGATGCACAAATGTAAGCCCCTACACCTATCACGAATCAATGTAGCACGTAGCCATTCGGAATCCCTGAAAGCCCTAGCATATTTACGACAGCATTTAGAAATGAGAAAGGTTCAACCTTCAAATAGACATAACCGGTATTACATGGAATCGTTCCCAGACTACAAGTTGTACTATTGATGTTCTCTCAAAATTTTTTAAATTTTAAATATAGATATACATGTGTCTATATACACACAATTACGAAGTTTTATTTTCCAGAACCTTTCAACGACAGCTTTCTTTCTTCTTTTGTCGCTTCAAAAAACCCTACTACCGTGCACCATTAAGTCATTGCCAAGCCACAAATTTCTCTGCGTCTCTTTTTTCCTTTTCTCGTCTGTTAACGCTAGCCTGTCATCTACCTCCTACACGCCTTTTTTAATTTTTCCTTTCTTTCTGCGTTTCTCTCGTTGATGCTTATTTTCTTTGCATTCTGAATTTCTCTATTTCTCTGCCAACATGTCGCCCAATTCTTTAGGCAATTCTGTTGAGCGGGCCACCTACGGAGATAGTGAAAGCGTATTTTAACCAATGACCTTCCCAATTAAACACATTCTCTTCCGAAAACATCTGGTTACGCTTACCTTTGAAATCTTAGCATTTAAAGGTAGCCGCCTGCTTCTCTGTCGCGCCTTTTCGTAACCGCTTTCTTACGAGTCCCATTCATAGATGTTCGAGAACAGCATAGGCCTTTATCGTCGGCAACCCTTTGTAATGGCCAAACGCGGGGACCGTCTGCTGGCTTCGAACTTTCAAGCTCTTTGCTTTTTTCGTGTCTGCAGTGGCAGCACACCGCTCCTACTTTGCGTGTTTCCTCTTTTTTGCTTCCATTTTTTTTCTCTACTCTCCGAGAACTTTGTGAATTGCTACCAGCCAACTTGAAATGAAGTGAGGACTGCACTTGTTTGCTTTCTAGTTTTTTTTCTTTTCCGGCGGCAATTGCTAACAAGAACACGCACCACCATCAGGAGTAGACGTCTCTACTAACACCCTTAAAGCTAACATGCCAAGGATGAGAAGAAAAGGCACTTTTGACGAACATAATTCCTCCTATCGAAACATCAGCCAGCCTATCTGAGGAACTTCCACTGTTCACCCAGACTATCCCACTCTTCACAACAGTTTTTTCTGATCCTAAGGCAGTTTTAAAGGCATTCGAAACACTATGGGCTGTGTATATAAGCTCTGCACACACAATTTAGCCATCTGATGTACAATATGCAAAGTATATCAGAGTGACTTGTTGGGCTTTACACTTTACAGAGTATAAAAGAAGGAAAATTCGTAATTTCATATCTAACTTAGAATACATGCAACAATCATTACTTCTTGCAAAAAATTAGGAATGTATTAAGCACCAGCACACACTTTGCAAAGCTGCTCAGAAATGCATCTTGATAAAATACTTAAATATTGCAGTAAATTACGAATGCAAAAACACAACACCAGTGCACTAGTAGAGATGCCTGGTTGGCACCAAACTGCTGTACTTAAGATGCAACATGGAAGCAAGACCACAGCCCACAACTAATATACGCTTCAAGTAACCCTTGACTGCTAAACTGAAGGCCGCAAAATCAAACCATGGCTCTGGTGGCTGCAATTTCGATTAAGGAGAAAATGCATGACACCTGTCTGCTTAGACGTGTGGATGCATTTAAAGAACCCCAGGTGGTCAAAATATCTGAAACCCTCTACTCCAGTGTCCCTGATAATTATATCATGGTTTTAACACGTTAAACTCGGTAAATATTATTCTCATTACACTTGACATGAAGTAAATCAAGCAGATATTACTGTGTAGTTGAAAAAATTCACCATTCGACCCCCCCCGATCCAAGGACTCACGTTACAATATTCTAGTATGCCTTTTATCAGTTATCATTAACAATGTTAAACATGAGTATGTATCACTGTAAAATATCCGACATGGTTCGGTATTGGCAAAGTTAGGTACGATGAAGTATGACAGTGGAAAATCACTTGATTGTACTTATGAATTGAACTTCCCAAAGGCAATGAAATAACTACAGTAACAAAAAATATTAAAATAGAATATTCAGTGAAGGTTACACTGAAGATAAAATCATTATTGTGCTACTTTTTATCACAACACAAAATTGTTTTTAAATGGTCAATCGCACATAAGGCAGCAATTAACATGACATGCTAGTCTGGCGAGCAACACACTCAGTAGATCTTGGAAAAAACAAAATATCCAATAAAGAGCTCAGTAAGCAGCACTGAGACAATCTTAAATGCACTGCCTAGTTACATTGAATTTTAGTCTTAAGAACAGAAAAACACCTTGGCAGATTGTGTCCAGGGGGACACAAGGTAATAAAATAATGCTGTGATCTGCCCAATCAACCAAAAATATTGAAATTTTAGTAACGCAAATAAGCAGGTATGTTTGCATTAAAAAGTTGGAGGCAGTCGTGTTTCTACACAGTCCCAATTGGAAAACTTTTTTGATTATGTTTATGCTCCTAGATATCCCGTTTGAAAGTTTAATTTTGCTTTTCATGATTACGCATGCAAGGCAGTGAGGTTCAGCAAAATATCACTCCATAGCGGAACGAGCAGTCGGTTCTTGCTATCGCCAGCGAAAAGCAAGAGTAACCATTTTAATGTTTGCCCATGCCTTCCACCCACGGTGAGATTAAATGCATGAAATCAGAGTCTGTGCTAGTGCTCACTTTCCTGCACACATAATAATGCAAGCCGCAACTAAATTTCCAGCAGGCTATCTGAGCCCAGGCATGCTAGAATTCTTACAAGTGATAATATGTAGAAATGCGACTGGCTCAAATATTTACACATGCATGATCTCCTGCTGTGGTCACTATTAGGTTGAATAATAAAACTTAATGGCACCGCTGACAGTGATACTTATTGTGTCACATTGCATTCTCCTGGATACATAGCTATCAGCAGAGGTGGCTTTACATACATAACTTACAGCGCTGACTTCTCTTTTAAGGAAAAACAAAAGGGTTAACTTTGAACACCCTGAACCTTTGTGCCCCTTGAATACAGTTACCAGGTGGCTCTCTACAGCTCGCTTTTCAGAAGAAACAGAAGCCATGCGCCGCTGATGTGCACCAGCACTCAAATTTTCCACGAGCCAGCCTTAATTATGGGCTAGTCCAGACGTCTCCCACACTCTCTTCTTACGACGAGCATGTATAGACTGCGAGAGAAACAAAAAAACAATTTACTGATGTGTCTGTTAGCGAAGCAGAATTTGGAACTCAATTTTGAATGGTCTGGAACGTTGTGTTTTAAAAGAGTAGGATGTACGAAAACCAGACATGCTAAAACAAAAACATCATCAATGTTTTTGGCGAACATAGCTGCAACCTTACGAAATAATATGCATTTTCCACATAACAGACGTGTTCCAAGATATAGTTGAATAGCGCTCTGGCATAGTGCGTATACATGCCAATTCATTAATAGGGCAGCGCGTACATGACGGTATGCGCTTTGATCAAGTATCCAATGGACGTAACACATAACGTTATATTACGAATTTTAGTTAGAACACAACTAATGTAACTTTATTTCGGCTGCCTACATTAGGACGACTATGCCGATAACATAGAAAATTGGTTTCACTAAATTACTATTGTCAACTGCTAAAGTATGGCTCTTAATTCAATGATTCCGGGTGGCTAAAAAGGCAGTGCCCCTCACTCATCCCTAACATACCCATCATTACAGGCTGTCTAATAAATAATGAGAAAAAATGTAGAAATGCTAATACAACGCACCCATCTTGATCTAAATACCATCTCAATAAAGCATGCAAGCTTCTGCAACGATCTCACGAATACTGGAAGGCATTGGTCACGATTTAGCAATACACAATAAACGTTTGATGAGACTGATTTCTGAAGTTGTGTAATTGCGTCAATGCCAACAGCTTGGAAACATGCAGTCTATATTATTGATTGTCAGATGAACATACTGTCCAATTTTTCATTTTCACAGCAACAAGTGTATGCCTTATGTATGCATACTATGATGAACAACATTATTGCAAGCTTTGAGCGTTAAATAATATATTCGTTTCTCCAAACACCACAGATCCCTTCTATAACTGTAGCGCATGCCTATAGAATTTACTGAAGCTTGTCATCTAATGTGAAGACAAAACAACATGCTGACCCTGATTGAAAGCATGACGTTTTGGCCCCCACACAAAAGCCCTATTCACAAGTGACAAAGACTGCTTTTTGTGGCCAGTGTGTGGTTTTTCAATGTTTTCATGTGTGTTTCTGACCAGATCGGCGTAAGCTTGTAATCTGTTATTAAATGCCATTGGAGGTGATGGTATAAACTGTTCTTACTGTTCGTACAAGTAAAATTGCTTAGCAAAGTTTGAACACAAAGTTTGGGTGAGGCACATACAATATTTAATAAACCACCAAAAAATAATGAAATCTAAGCATAGCGAAAACAAGCTGAATAAAATAAAATGTGCTCTACCACATGAACTACTGATCGAATTAGGGCTCGCACAGTTAAGCTACAGTTATTCGGCCCCAATAAGCCATGAAAATTTTGCTCGGAAATACAGTTCAAGTTTAACGAACGGCTCCAAATTCATGGGTTCCGAGCGCATCAGACAGCCTAATTTGCGGGTGTATAACGTAAGCTCCGATTTGACTAGACGGGCTGCATAAACACCTAAGCGTACATACGTGCAAGCCTTGCGAGCCGTACCTAAGACGAGGCAGCATGGTGCACGCGAACTCGAGTAACACTGGTAGTTCAAAGATGTGTGCCGGCGTGGATGCTCACACCAGCATACGTTCGGCTACGCGCAACGAATTCTGATAGCAGTTTAAAAAAAGGGCGTACGACATATGAAACTTTTCAAACTGCTTTGAACGTACAACATATGAAACGTACAACATATGAACCCGTTGACTCCTGTAGCACACAATATGAACAGGCAGGCAAGAAAAAATCCTCAAGTTAAGAGATCCAAACATACGCGCCCTAGGCGTAATCAACGCTTACAGCTAACAAACGCCGTCTTCGCTCAACAATTATATAACCAAAATATTGGTCCATCGCGAGCAGGGCTCCCTGCCAACACCACGGCCGACAGATGCGAGCGCCGTCACAACTCGCACAAATCCGCCGCCGAATTCCCACTGCGCACGCACGCGCCATGTACTTCACACACCGAAGCATGCTTGAATCGAAAGACAAAGCTCACCCACGCTTGACATTCCTACAAAAAAGCCTTCATCCTGATGAAATGACACACACAAACAGGTTCGCTACGTTAAAAAACTTCACTTATCACGCACATGTAACGAAAAACGTAGCATGGCGTCGTTATCACCCTCTCGGTGTTCACAAAGCGCCGACAGCAGGAATGTGGTACGTACCTGGCGAGTGTTCCAAAATGCGATGCCACACGTCCTTGCTTGAGTAGAGTTCATTCATCTTCGTAATAGGCAGCACCGGCAGAACACAAAACACGAACGCAGCGCGCAAGCACACCTCAAAAAACGAGAAAAAACGATGCAGAACCGACCAGCTGCGAGGCGCCCGACCAGCGACGGCAGCGAGCAAGCACGCCCGAACAAGTATCGTGGTTACAGCTCCGCAGACGTAAAATAGGTGCACTAAATTGCTTTAGTGATGCATTTAAGCATAAAAAGTAAACGCATATATATATAGCATAAAAACTAAGGGACAAAATAATTTTATCTTCACGAACAAAAGTAACGTATAAATTAAGTGCGCGAAGTTTGAAACAGTTTGCAGGTACAATGCATTTTAACAAATGAACAACAGCGGTAATAATCACCTAAAACACTCATGTTCTTGAATTCAAAATGTACTATTGTTGACGCACACATTTACACACAAAATTTTATTGCAATGATTATTGGTGCCTATGCATAGGCGTGCCCACCACGGGGGAAGGGGGGCGGGGGCGGCCCTTGGTCACTTAGGAGGCAATGTAAATTCTTATAGGTACATAGAGAAATAAAGAGGGGGCACTGTAACTCCACGTAAGTTTTTAACTTGACGGGGGTTGAAGTGCCCCTGCTGATTCCCCTCATACACCCCCCCCCGAGGGGATGTCAAACAGGATAGATAGCAAATACAAATTTTACGGCGTGGGTTGTAGTGTCCCACAATATATATATATATATATATATATATATATATATGGGGAGGGGCGAGAGGCGTGTCTCTTCCTCCTCTCGTACCCTTCTCCCCTTCGCTTCGAAAAGGCGCTGCGTGCACTGACTGTGCCATCCTCTTACCTTTATTTCTTCACCTAAAGAACCACTTCCCGTGCTTCCGCATGGTTGCATGAAGGTAGTGCATTCTCTTCTTTTTCGACCAAGCACGTCTCGTCTTCGATAATCTTGTGAAAACGAATTGCACTCGAACGCCTTTTGACCGAGCAAGGTTTTTTTAATAAATTCAAGCTTTTTTTCTCAATTGCTTCTACACATGAATATGTGCTGTCCGTAGATCGTGACAGTAGCCCATTCATTTATTCACGTATAATGTGGACGATATAAAGTGGCAAAGCATGTTGAATCATACAGTGCGAGAAGTTAGTCTGTTTTACAATTTCCCAATTATTCTTAGTGTTCTGTAAAATTTGTCAGTGCCTCAATCATTTTCCTTGATTTTTCATTCCTACGACATTGTTATCTTATAAAAGGCATGCATTCCTTGCGCTATGTGTGGTATTTTATTTGCAAGCATGGATTCAGCTCGATTCTCGCACGTGCACTCCCGCGCAGGTGGTATGGTGCTTATGGTGCTAAACTGTTCACCCGCAAGTCGCAGGATCGAATCCCGGTAGTTCACGGCGGCCACATTTTTAATGGACGAGAAAGAGTGCGAGACCTGTGTAGTTAGACTTAGGTGCACCTTAAGTAACCCCAGGTGGTTTAAATTTTCAGGAGCCCTTCGATACATTCGGAACCCTTCAGTATGATTATATGACAACTTTGGGACGTTAAACAAAACAATTTTTATTCCAACAATTATAGGTGTACACCCTTCTGTTCTTTAACACCCTCACGAACGGCATAATAACACCTTTTTGCCAGTTCCACTCTTCTCTGAAGGTGTACCAACAAAGAAAAGGGTGTTACAATCATTCAAAAAAGGTGTAAATCTGCAAAACATCCTTTTACACCTATAAGGGTGTAAAATGTGGCTGTGCTTCTGGTGCATTATCTGGTCACTACCTCCCACATTATACGTAAATTAACTGACGACCCTTAATCCCCAGCAGCTGCGAAGCTAGCGAAGCTACTGACCACGGAGGCGATCAGTTCTTAAACAAAGCAGATGTTGCTAAAAATCTCTGGATCCCGAGAGGGCGTCCATTGGAACCTGAACTTGCAACGTTTAACGCTAGAACCTTAATCTAGTAAGGCAAGTGTAGCTGCACTGTTCGAGGAGCTAGAAAGTGGTAAATGGAATGTAATAGGGCTCAGTGAGGTTAAAAGGACACTTGAGGCCTTTACAGTGATACAGCATGGGCTTATTCTTTGCTATCGTGGGCTGGCTGACATAAGAGAACTGGGCGTGGGGTTTCTTATACGCAGATATATGGCTGGCATGATGACGCGTCAGAAATTGGCAATGAATAAGGTAAAAACACGGTTTACTGTAGTGATGGGCGACTTTCAATGCCAACGTAAGGAAAAATAAACTAAAGACCAGACATTCGGAGTATGTGGCATCGGTATAGAACCGCCAGAAGTTAGATATTAGTGAAAGTGACAGAACATATTTTTTGCGGATCTTGGATATTTCTACCGAAAGCGAGGGACTCGTAAGTGGACATGGAGGAGCCCATATGGTGACAGTAAGAAAGAATTAAACTTTTTACTGAGTGCACACTCAGGCACTTTGCAGGAAGTGAAAGTGCTTGGCACAGTACGATGCAGTAATCATAGAATGGTACGGTCTCAAATTCGGGCAGACTTGAAGAAGGAACGACAGAAACTGATATGCAAAAGTGAAATAATGATCTGGCTCTGAGAGGGAAAGTACAGGAATTCAAAGTCTCGCTTCACAACAGGCACTTGGCTCTTATCGGGGAAACCAACCTTAACGTTGTAGCAATGAATGATAATCTGACGAGTATCATCGCGGAGGGTGCAGTTGAAGTTTGAGGTATAGTACCTAAACAGGACAAAGGTAAACTGTCCCACGAGTAGAAGAACCCCACTAAGAAACGTCTAAGCGTGAAAGCCTCAAATACAACAGACAAATTTAATTGGCAGAGCTTACGAAGTTCATTAACAGGCATAGGGTATCCGATGTTAGAAGGTATAACATGAAGAAAATTGAACACGCTCTGAAGAACGGAGGAAGCGTAAAATCAGTAAAGAGGAAATTCGGGATAGACAAAAACTAGATGTATGCACTAAGGAACGAAAGAAGGCAGAGTCACTACCAATATGTATAGGATAGTTGAAATAGTGAAGGAGTTTTACGAGTTTTACAGAGATCTCTACAGTAGTCGGCGCAAAAGCCGTATTTCCATTCGTAGACACATATTTTCTTGTGTGTACATATATAAATATATATCGATGCATACAAAGTTTCTGTTTTTTATGGCAAATGTATTGTTATCAGCGTATGACTTGGTTTTTTAATGTAAGTGCGTTTATTCTATCTCTGCAATGTGTTGCTGTCATTTGTAAAAGGGGCAGAACCTCTGTCAAGCTGCAGTAGCATTTAGCCCTGTCCCCTCTCTTTCAAGCGTGAAGAAAAGTAAAAACTTCATTGAATTGAACTGAATCACAAACTCAATATAAGAACCTGGCAGTATTCAAGATGGCATCGCAGCATTAATGGTAGATGAATTAGGAAAAGCCTTTGAGGAAATGCAAAGAAGAAAAGCTGCTGATGAGGGCCAGTTAACATCAGATCTGCTTAAAGACGGAGAACAAATCGTGCTAGAAAAACTAGCCACCCTTTTTAAGAAGTGTATCCTGACAGGAAGAGTACCGAGAATCTTGGAAGAATGCTTAGATTATGTTAAGACGTGATAAAAGAAAGGAGAAGTATTCGAAGAATTACAGTCCGATCAGCTTGCTCTATGTCGTATACAAGCTATTTACAAAGGTAATCGCTAACAGAAATGAAGACAGTATTAGTATTTAATCAAGCAAAGAAACAACAATCATTTTCAACAGGCTACTCAGGAATCAACCACACTCATACTATCAATCAGGTAATAGAAAAATTCTCTGAATACAACCAACCACGATACATAGCCTTCATAGATTATAAAAAGCGTTTGATTCAGTATATATGTGCAGTCACACAAACACTGCTGAATCAGGGCGTCGACAAAGCACACATAAACATCCTGGAAAAAATCCACAGAGGTTCAACCATCACCATAGTGCTCCATAAAGAAAGCAACAGCATAACAATCAAAATGGTGGGAGGCAGGGGGATACAATCTCGCCTATGCTTTTACCACGTATCCACAAGAGCTTTTCTGAGGCCTAGAGTAGGAAGAGTTGGGAATCGGAGGCAATGGAGAGTACGTTAGTTAGGCCGCTGTGGTAGCTAAGTGGTTAGAGCATCGAACCCGTTATTCGAACGCGAAGAGTACGATAGTAAGCTGCGCTTTGCCGATGACACTGCATTGCTGAGCGACAAAGGGGATGAACTGCAACTCATGATTATTGAGTTAGACAACGAAAGCGGAAAGATTGGTCTTTAAAGTATTCTGCAGAAAACGAAAGTAATTTACAATAGCCTCTTAAGAGAAAAGCGTTTCGATATAGATAACAGTGCACTTGAAATTTTGAAGATTCTGCCTAATTAGTACAGATACTATCTGCACAGCCCTATCACAAGATTCAAGTAACTAGAAGAATAAGATTAGGGTGGAGCACTTTTGGCAAGCACTCTCAAATAATGACAGGTAGAGTGCCACTATCCCTCAAGAAGAAGGCATATAACAGCTGCATTTTGCCGGTACTTAGCATTAGAGCAGGAAACATGGAGATCTACAAAGAGGGTGCAGCTTAAAATTGAGGACGAAGCAGCGAGAGATGGAAAGGAAAATTATAGGTGTAACGTTAAGAGACAAAAATGGAGCAGAGTGGATCAGGGAACACACCGGGTTTAGTATATCATAAGTAAAATCAAGAAGAGGTAATAGACATGGGCCGGGAATGTAGCCAAAGGCAGAATAACCGCTGCTCATTAAGGGTAACTGATTAGATTTCCCAGAGTAGGCAAGAGGGTTAAGGGGAGGCAGAGGGCTAGGTGGACAGATGAGATCGTTTTTACAGTGAGAGCAGTTATCAGATCGCAACACTGGTCACGTGCGGTGCCGTAGTTGTCCGCCGCTGGTGCCACCACCTGGTGTCCCTAACCACTATTCGCACAAAATGAGCAAAACCGGTATGTAAATAAAAAACGCCGAGGACACAGTATGGTTCGAAACCGGGTCCGCTGCGTGCCAGATAAGTATTCCACCACTGAGCCACACTGAGGCTCGGCTTTTGTTTACAAACTTGCCTTAGACAGGCTTGTTGACGGGTGAAGAATTGCATTGATATGAGTATTTAAGCGCTTTAAAACAGCCAAAGAACAACCAGGCGTCAAACAATGCGAATATCGTAACAAGTGGGCTGTCCAATGCTCCATACGGATACAACAGCTTGTTCTTGATCACCTCTAAACTGTGGCGCATAAGCACTCCAGGGATAATTTCTCATCGTCGTCAGCCATTGCATGAACAACTGACAACAAAATTTCTTGCAAGTGTTTAGCGAATCCCACACTTATCCGAAGAATGACAAAAGATATCTTAATGAATGCAGGCCAACTGCCCGTAAATTATGATTATAAATGCCGTAGTAGGTACACAGAAAGTTTGCTTGCAGTATCCTTACCCGAAGAAGGTTTAAAAAGGCCATGAAAGGCTGCTTTTTCTGCTTTTGCTTTGTCTGTGCGCCGTGTTCCACGTGAGCCTGGCGTTTGTTCTTTTGTTTTTTTTATGATTTGGTTTTCAGCATCGCACAGCGTGCCCGATACGTGCCACCGTCTTACGTAAGTTGTACACTGAAAACAAGGCTTTCGCAACAGGCATTTTTATATAAAACTCAGTGAATGTTCGAGTTGCGCAAGGCTGGTACGCAGAAGAAATTGAATGTCTCTATCCGGTTATCCCAGTGGAAAGTGAAGGGTTTCTTGTCCATGTTTGTACAGTCACATCAATTACTGTGGTCACCGTGTTAGCACGAGCAAGAAAACAAATTATTTCGACCAAACTCAACATACGTGAACATAATAAAATGTAATGAAAAGAACACAGGTTGCTACTGTAGTGATGTTAAGATGTTTTGTAACGTACAGGGCTGTATGTCGCCGCTCATGTTTGGTCGTTGAATGCAGTTAGCTAAGTGGAACACTGGGTATTCCAGGTACTTTGCCGCACTTGCCATTATGGAACTGGTCACGTAAAACAAACGATGTGTACCATAAAGCAACCACAAGCGCAGTGCGTTTTGTTATGCGTGGCGCGTACTATTCAGACTGCAGCTTCTTTACTTTTTTTCTGTATTTCTGAAAACAACCAAGGAGGCACGGTGGCCTCCCGTTGACCTTTTGCCGCCTGAAATTTTCATAAAACAGAAAAAAATTTCGCAGCTTGACCTAAAACACGCTAAATTTTTCGACAACGCCACCCATCAAAACATCAGCCAATACACTACGCGCCGCCTGCACGCTCCAGAAATAAGATGACAGTCTGATTCTTCTCGCGCGATGTAACGGTCTTGGAGTGGCACCCTCTCACGTGTCACTTCAGTTTGTGGACTTCGCTTTCAACTGCGCAGTGGCAGCCGCTACTCCTGTGCTTAGGTCGTCTGCTTTGGGAGGGATCTTCGCGGAACGATTCGCCTCGCGAGGGTAAACTAACGCCCTCAAAGAAAGCTTTCAAGTGAAATTATGAATTAGGTTTAGCTTCAGCCCAATCAAAACGGCCAAGAAACCTTCCAGATGGCTGATAGCCCGCCGATGTTGCCGAGCGCATTTCCGGGGAAACTATATGTAAGTGTTGTCGCTAGTCATCTGCAGTTTCCACCGTACGATACTAATACGTTCTGGTGTTTCAAAATTTCAATAGGAATGCGTTTCTCTAGCATCAACAAGCATGTTATTACAGCAAGCGAAACGTCGCGTTGTGTATGACGGAGGACACGTTGTTGAAAGTGCGCAGCCGATGCCGTTGATGGAGATCGCATCATCTTCGTGGCTCTGGACCTGATAACAAGGGGTCTTGCGAACCCGCCACACAACGTCGCCATGGCGACTGAGTGCTGCGCAATGGTGAAGTATTGCTCTGTGCCTCAGTGTGCTTCGTCTGCCCGTGAAAAGGGCGTTAGCTTTACCAATAATACTAAAGAGAAGGGCGCGCCTGCTCGTTCCTTGGGATATTTTTTCTGTAGTTCAACGATAGTGACAGTGACCATCCTGACCATGGCTATGCCATACTATGAATGACTACGCTGTGCTTTAACATCTCCCCATCCCTTCCACATCCAACTCAGGTTCCAATAACTCCTCACCCTCATTTCCCACCCTTGCATCACCACACATGACTGTCCAATATTTTCCTCACACCCTTTTTTCTTTCCATCGTCTTCACTTATACTGCCCTTTCTCACTTCTTCGGGCACAATACTATGCATCGCTATGCTATGTATTTCCCTCTTTTCAAGCCCGCTTTACTTTTCACCTGACTTCCTTTTTTATCCCTGTTGCTATATTGTTCTATACCTGATCATGTTATGCTTTACATTCTACCCTCCTTTTCACGCTCCTTCGATGTGCTGTGCACACGAGACCCATTACAGCTTGGTATACCAGCTTCACACGGCCATCTTAGACAAAGTTCTCAGATGCTACTGAACTAACAAATAAAATATTATAACAAAAGAAGGCTGAAAAAAGAGTGACTTTCGCAACGACCAAAAAAAAGCAAAGATGCGAAGGGTCACTACAGAGACAATGGCTTCGTTTAGATAGATGAGCAGCACTGTGAGAACTTCACTGCTGTAAGTTTTACTGTCAAACGTTCATTATTAGTGGAGAATATGAAGCTTGCAGTTTCATATTTCAATTTTGTGAAGAAATTTTCACGCGCGATACAACAATTTGCTAAATGTATTTTTCGTATATTCCCAACATTAAATCAATGAAATTTTTGAAAAGTCGTATTCTAGGACTTTGATAAACAGAGATGGCAATGCTGTGCATTTTTATCGAACAGAATTTATGTAAAACTCTCTAAACATTTGCGATTCTCGCTTACGCGCCCCTTCACCCACTGAAGGTCACCTGCATGTTCGGGAAGACAACTTCCGGCAACTAACCACTAAGTGACGGCACCGCCGTCTCTTCCCTGCACCTGTGTCGAAATATGTGTTCGGGGAAAATGACCGCAAGGGGAGTGCGTACGCGCTGAAGAGACTGAGTGTCCTTCGCTTCAGCGTACCAAGAAAAGAACTGTCGAAAGCTTTAGATAGACTAGACAATCGCCAATTGTCGGAAGAAAGGGTATTAGGACACTGGCCGAGACCAGTCCACTGCACGCAAGGCATTGAGAGCGTTGTTACGCTTTCTGTGGGCAAGTGCGTGGCTATTCGCTGTGGCAGCCAAGAGGGTTCATGATGCGGTGATCGGGCTTGGCCTAACTGTCCCTACATTGAAGTGGCTGTTTTCAAAACAATGTTTTTTGACGCCATTCTAGCTCAGTCAGCGCCAAATTACAGACAGAAAGAAAGAAGAAATTTTGGCAGCAAAAATAAATGGCGAGTTTCAAACTTCTAGAAACACTGGGAGTTTTTTTTTTCAAATATATTCGTGATAGTCTGAAAAACGCTGGATGATTTGGCACCCACCCGCATAGCCACGCTCCGAAGGCGAGTGACCCAACCACTCTGCTACTGAGGCACGCTAGCAGGGTAGCAGAGTGGTAGCAGTGTAGTAGCATAGGCTTGTATAGTACAAGATGGGTGAGAAAGAGAAGTTAGGGGAATCAAGCGAAGAACAGATAATGGTAGCAGGTAAAGAACAGAGCATTAAAAAAAATTAGGACGTCAGAGTTGTGGTGGATCGATGCGGTGTTTACATAGGACAAGTACAACCATAAGGTATGATGGTTAACTTGAATGTAGAATATCAAATTGCGCTAAGAGAGAAATACTGTCTGGATACACTAATTATTATATATCATGGCAGATTGGAATTGGGCATTATGTTTTGAATGATTGTTAAGATGATTTACCTTTAGAGTCCATAAAAAATTAGTTATGCACGCCTATAACTGACTGTCATTGTGTAGTATCATCACCACCTGAGGTTCTAGAATTACGGACAAACCGGGGATTCTCGGTAGCACACACACACACACACACACACACACACACACACACACACACGCACACGCACACACGCACACACACACACACACACACACATATTGGTTCAAACATTTATTCCATGAAAAACAAAACAAACACTAGACAATCCATTTAGGTTTTACGCAATGAAGAGGTCAGTGTCACTAGCTTTAAACGATTCACCTGTTCACATCAAAAAAAGCAAGAGAGTTGTGGACCAAATACACGTGCCGCCTCAAATAATTCTCGAATTGTCTCGCTGGTCTTCTGGTATGGTCTTTTGCACGTAGCCTGGTTCATCTGGCCTTCTGGATATAGCCTGTGTATAACCATCCTTTCGATGACATCTCAACAGGTCGGCACAGCGATGGGGTAGTTGGAATAAAAGGGTATAGGTAAGGAAAAAGGAAGAGGAGAAAAAACGAGTCGCATTCTATCCGCCCCATGTAAGCGCGCAAGAACACACGCACGCGACAAGCAGTCGACCGAGAAAACCGCCGAGAAGACCGGAGGAACTGAGGTGATACGCCCGAGGGTGATGCGCACAATTTAACGTGGACAATAAGAAGAGTGGGGACCTCAAAACCCACTCAGTAAGTCCAATTTTCCCCGATGGTCACTCCATTTCAGGGGCCTCATCCTAAGGCTGCAGCACAAAAGTGCCGTTACGGACAGTCCACTGAGAGCAGTGGGACCACAGAAGGGTAATTTCACGAGAGATCGACACGGGTCCAAGAGTTGATATTTTAGATTTCATTGAGTATTTTATATTTCGTGCACCTCTCACCAGGTAGCCCCAAAGTCAACTTCGTTTTATGATTACCGGCATAACTTACGAGAAAAAAAATATCAAACTTCGCCAACACGGAGGCACCAATTATCGTCACCTGACATTTTCTAAAACTGCAGATGCTGTAAAAAGACAAATATTTTTGTTTTAAGGAGGATATTTTTACCTGAAATGCTTGTTTAATGAAGAATGAATTCATACGGTTTCAAGCTTGTAGACCTTAAGAAAATAGCTTTTGAACAAGTGTAATTTTCCGACAAGGTACAATAAGTTACGTATTTCCCTATTTTTTCTCCGAAAGTAATGCAAGCAGCGTTTTCAAACTTGACAAGTTTTAAGAAATTAGTGTGTTAATTAGGTACCCAAGTTATTGTTGCCATAGGGAAATTGTAATTTTTATATATTGCCTCAAAGTTATTATATAGGCAAAAAGTACTTCAGTGAAATTTGAATAATAACAAACCCCATCTTCAATTTTTCCTTAAAATCTCGTAAATAGAAAACCTAAGGCCATCATACAGTAATATAGAAAAACTTGTTGCATTATTTTGTTTTTAGCGACAATATTCGTGGTACAAATCAGAGCTTTTCGAGAATACGCTGATAAGTTGAGAAATCTAGAAATCGGTACGGAAAAGCTGCAATGAGCTTCAAACGCGAGTAAATGTGGCCGCATTTGGTGAAGAAAGGCTGTTTTAGCAGATAGGAGTAACTATTTGGAACGCGATATTCTACAGTATCTGAATTCACTCTTATACGTAGAGCACTGAGACTTCTAATATGTGGTGCCTCTCCATTACTGACACACAGATGAAGCCGCTGTGACGGCCATGTGTTTGCAACACGTTGGGTAAGAGAATTGAATGTTGACTGAGTTCATAAACGATTCATAACAAATTTTTATCATTTGGGGCACGAAGACTGCCTGCATCAGACTGAAGAACACGCTTTAGGGCAAGTTGTCATACGTCGTCTGCTCTACAGATGAATTGCCTGTGCGCCGCATCCCGGAGGCAATGCTTTAGATCTTATGGTTGCAAGAAGGGACAAACATTACGCCTTTTGTAACTTTATCAACAAAAACATTGTGAAATTCATTTTAACGTGCTATACTTCAGTTTTGCATTCGCACTCTGGATACTTGCGCACGCTGTTTTACGTCTTAAGGTGAGAGACATAGGAAAAGACGAATTAAAGATGAGAGACATAGGAACAGACGACAGATATATCACTTTCGTGCTGCTGGTTTCACGCATAGTTGCAGGGCCAGTAATTTAAGCCCCAAGGAGCGTGGCGATGGACTGACCACTTCAGCCGGGAATAGAGTTTTTTGTTCAGATTACCTCTTGTTGCATAAAAAGAAAATACCGTATCGAAGAAACTTGCGCAAGGTCGAAGACATCGGCCTGTTCGCCCTCCAGAAGCTTTTGCCGAAAGCTGTCCGCCATGCACATAACAACGACCACGTCTGCCAGAACTACTTCAGACGCCTCAGAGATATGCTGCCTTCGTCTAATGGCTTCTCAGCTGAAACAGCTCATAAGTTTTTGCCGGAAGAAGAAAAAGGCTAGAAGTCAAGAGTGGTGCATAAACATGCCTGAAGCATTGTCACATATGCGACTGAAGAAACTGCATGCGCAAAATAGCAACGTTCATGCAGAGCCAAGACAACTTAGCAGCAATTCTACAGTAACCGTGAAATTCCACTGTAACGTGTGTAACCGCCCCTTTCACTCATCAGATCTGAAATGCAGTGTATGTGCCCAGTGGTTCAAGAACTTCAAGCAAGTTTATGAAGCGCGTTCTTCGTATCAAGAGCGCATGCTTTTGTTGACACTGTTGCCGAGTGATATAGAGCGCCGAAAACTCCAAGCGCTTATACTAAACTTGTCAGCTTACATGATACAGCTTACATGATACAGCTTACTAAACTTGTCAGCTTACATGATCCCGACGCTGGCGCGCAAAACACGGGATATGGTTAGCACCCAATGTGGTAAAAAGGACACGGCTGAACCCAATGGACGTCCAGGCAGCTATGGCTTACTACTCTAAAGATGAGTATAGCTGCTCTCGGCAGAGTCCGAACAAAAAATATGTAGTATCTGTTATCATTGACGGAAAAAATGAGCTTGTTTCAAACAGGTTTATGAACCGTTTGGTGTGAGAGGCTTACCGTCTCTTTTGAGAAGCTAATCCGAACACGTCTATTGGTCTCTCAAAGCTTTATTCACTGAGGCCTAAGTGGGTTTTTCTTGCACCACACCAAGAAGTGTGCCTTTGCATATACTGTGCTAATGCCACGGAGTGTGTTTCTGCCCAACAAGACGTCACCAATGGTGCCTACACAGCGGACTTCTTGAAAGAACTATGTCTTTGCAGCTCCCCTACAAGTCATTGTTTTTTAGGTCATTGTGACTATTGTGCTAAGGAGGACGCTCTGACAGCCACATGTTTAGGAATCCCTGAAGATATTAAGGTAGCCTATGTAGTTTGGGAAAATGGCGATCTAGTAAAATAAACAGCCCAGGCAAGTGCTTTTCTGCAAGAGCTAATTCTATGGTTCGTGAAGTGGATCACCCATGATTACATAAGATACATTCAAGAATCAGCAATATGCCAGGCAAAAGAGAACCAAGAATAAGAATCTTACATTTTTCACTTTGATATCGCCGAAAATTGGACAGCCATTTTACTGAATCAGGTACAGTCGTATCACTGGCACAAAAGACAGGTGTCTATATACACGTGTGTCGTCACAAGGAAGCAATGAATTCAATGTTTTGCCATCATCAGTGATGACACATGCCATGATGCTGCACATGCCTGTTTTAGCTCTACAACTAATCCAAAACTATATGAAGGAACAACTTAAGCATGACACGCATGTTACTTATGTTTCTGATGGTGCATGCAGTCACTTCAAAAACAAGTACCAGTTGTTCGAGTTATGTCAGAAAGATCATATATCAACAAAGTGGATTTTGTCGGCCACAAAACATGGCCGAAACTCTTGTGATAGCGTTGGTGGCCTACGAAAACATCAGGCTACGCTCTAAAACCAGAGAGCGGCAAGCTCAGCTGTGATTATGTCAGCATCCCAAATGGTGGCGCAAATGAGCACGAAGCTCAAGAATGTCAAGCTGCTGTGTTCAAATGCAGACGAACTAGAAACATTCCGTCAGTTTAAGAAGAGCCAGTGGAAATCGTTGCCACGTGTTCCAGGCATACGTTCTTTGCATGTTTGGGTAAGCACAATTGAGAGCACTGATCGTGGTCGTGTTTTGTTAGCATCACGTACTGCTAAATGTGATCTGCAAAAGATACGGCCATTTTGAGGGCATCTCTTGTTTCACACAGTCACCACCAAAATACCAGTGAGGGTACTTCTAGTGAGACTTAATACTTGCGTTGGAGCATTTTCATGTTTGAGTTTATCTGCAAATATAGACAGATGTTCTGCAACTGAGTTACAGTGTCGAAGATTTCCTCCATTAGAGCTGTGTTATCAAGAGCATAAATGCGCCTTCATGGGTACGTATTTTCATAGTGCTAAAACAGCCTTTCTTCACCGAATGCGGTCACGATTCCTCGCGTTTGAAGCTCATTGCCGCTTTTTCCGTTGCGATTTCTAGATTTCTCAACTTATCAGCGCTATCTCGAAAAGCTCTAAAGTTTACCACGAATATTGTCGCTAAAAACAAAGTAATGCAACATGTTTTTCTATATTACTGTATGATGGCCTTCGGATGTCTATTCACGAGATTTTAAGAAAAACCGAAGATGGGGTTTTTATTATTCAAACTTCACTGGAGTATGCTTTTGCCAATACAAGAAGTTTGAGGCAATATATAAAAAATTACATTTTCCCTACGGCAACAATTATTTATGTACCTAATGAAAACACTATTTATTTAAAACATGTCAAGCTTGAAAACGCTGGTAGCATTACTTTCGGAGAAAAAGAAATAGGGAATACGTAACTCTTTTTAAACTGTCGCAAAACTAGACATTTTTAAAAGCTATTTTTATGGTCTACAAACTTGAAACCGTATGAATTTATTCTTCATTAGACATGCAGTTTAGGGAAAATTATCTTTCTTGAAACAAAAATATTTGTCTTTTTATAGCATCTGCAATTTTCGAAAATCACAGGTGACGAAGTGGGTGCCTCCGTGTTGGTGAAATTTGATATTATTTTTCTCGTAAGTTATGCCGTCAATATTAAAACGAAGTTGACTTTCGGGCTACCTGGTGCGAGGTACACTGAAATATATTATACTCAATGAAATCTAAAATATTAACTTTTTGACCCGTGTCGATCTCTTGTGGAATCACCCAGAAGGAATTGCCGCCAGTAGCGTGTTTATCACGGTGGTCGAGAAGTGGCCAACGAGCTGGCGGTGTTGATGAAGTGGTCGGTGTCATCGTCGCGATTTTGGGGATGGCGTCAGGAACCGGCGGTTGCGAAAAAAGCGGATTAAGAAGCGCATAAAGCGCATTGAAATAAGCGCATTAAAAGCGCATTAAGAAGCGTCGAACGCTTCCTAATGATGGCAGAGGCCGGCGGAGCTGTGGATTAGGGAAAAGCCGTTGTTGTTTTCACTGGGACGAAGGGTCACGCTCGTGTAGGATGAGGGCCGGCCTCCGAGGCCATGTGCCAGGACCGGTGAGCGAATCTCGCAAAGAACGTCCCTTGGTGATAGTTACTGCTGCTACCAGGGTTCCTAGCCATTTACAAGGCTTGGCGGTGAGTCGAGGTTCCATCAGCTGAAGCCCTAATGACGACGGTATTGCTCTGGAGGGGCCAGAACGGGCAGCGTGGCTCAGTTGCGGTGTGTTTCCCAGGACAGCATATAGTGATGGTGTTGTGCTGCACGTAATCCTAGGCCATACTTTGTGCTGCAGAGCAAGCGCTGTTCGTCTCGCTAGCAGGTGGGCGTTGCGTGCCTGAAGCGGTTGCAACGAGAGCACTGCAGGGGCCGGGGCTGGCGATGACGAGCCCCGCCTTTTCTTGTAAAGCAGTATATCAAGGGGGGCTGGTAATAACTGTGGAGGGAGGGTTAGGCATCTGTCTCCTCGGACACCGGACACAAGTGGCACTGGTGAGGCAGTATTATCGGTGACGTTCCCGAAAGGGATTGACTGGTCCACTCTAATAACCACGCCAACATAGCTGTTCAGATCCTGTTGCCGAGGTCCTCGAATGGGATCGTCTGGTTCAGTCCAAAAACCATGCAGACGGAGAAGTTGAGCTCCAGTTGCTTGGCCCGAACCTGGATCTCACAGATTTCCCGACCTGGAGTAGGGCGATCAGATCGGTGGTGGGGTGTGTGTCAACCGCTACCAGGATGCGCCTGAAATTCACCCGCACACGCTGGGTGGCTGGGAACAACAAGAGGAAGGCGACGATTGCATTTCTCGACGCAGCCAGGAAGTTGGCATTCTTTTCGAGGAGCCGATGGATGATTGTGGCCGCACAGGCACTCGGAGATAAGTCGCCAACGAAGTGGGGACTTTCAGGGGCACGAAGATGTGGTTGGAGGCGCGCGCGCACAGGGGGCGGCCACCAATTGCAAGGCAGCTGCGGAGGTGGAGAGGCGAGAAGAGGTGATGTTTCTGCGAGGAGTGTATCTCTTGTGGGCACCCCGAAACTCCTTAAATGCTTAAACGTTATGAGGAGCCCTTTATGCGTTCACCGAGAAGGGCAATTAGCCTACGCGGTAAAACCCACCTGCTAGGAGGAATTTCTTCCTTGTGATCATTTAGTGTTCTGGCTGTCTGCTCCTGTGCTGCGCTTCCAAGCTACGACGAAAAGACAGAGACCCAGACCATGCTACACAATAAAAGAGAAGACCGTGTTTTGCGAACCATGAGGGAAATGCATGACCATGTTCAACCGTTAGTGCCTTGGTGCAATCACAAACAGTTACATATCTGTTTTGAAATGAACAGCTCGAAAACATTTCATTTTGAAACGAACCACTCGAAAAGCCATTGCGCCGCACTGAGGCCTAAAAAATAAAAAAATATTTTTTACAAGAGCAACTCTAACATAAAAAGAACTAAAAAGAGAGAGAAGCCCGGCAAAGCGGACTGTGTTTATTACTATAGTATCGAAAGGAGTGTCCTGTGCCGTGATGGCTGCTCTCTCGTCCTCATTTTTTGGTGGCGCACTGGGTTTCGGGCTGATGCTAGTGCTGGCTGACATGCCCTCATTCATAGGTTCATGCTGTGACGATACCACGCTGCCAACATCTGCAGTAATGCAAAACACAAACATAATAAGTTGCAGCTGCGTCAATTTTTTTGGCATCATTTGTATGCCCTGTCCGAGGTTTGTATGTACAGGTACGTTGTTCATGCAAACCACCGTGGCACCATGGCACATGTGGCGTTGCGCTGCTACTAATGAGCGCACGGGATAGATTAGCGACCATGGCAGCCGCACTTTGGTGGGGGTGAAATATAAAAAGAACACTCGTGAACCAAGATATACGTGTGCATTAGAGAACCCCCAGTGGTCGCAGTCTTGATACGCACAATACAGCGTACCTCAAATTATCTTGTTTGGCACACGAAAGCCTCGCATTTATCGATGTTGAACAGATGCCGTCTTTTTAGGCTGTCACAGGCGAGCAGAAAAACTGAAACTGTGCATTATGGAACTAAACGACGGTTGAGAATTCAAGACATTTGATGCTTCTCCAGCAAGGCATAAATTTCGACGTTGCTTAGCCATGGCAGCCAGTGAGAGAAAAGCTTATCGCATCGACTGACTTCAGAGAGCTAATCTTCGAGTTAAGTCCGCTGATTTGTTCGTAATAAGAGCCCTGTCTTTTGGACAAATTAAGTTAGGCAGAAGAATCTCGGCATTGAGTGTTCCTCGCGAGAGTAGTTTTTATAACAGGACAGAGGTGAACGTGAACATGGTGCCGCACAAGTCTTGTGGACAAGGCAGCTTTCTTAAACACGCAACTGTTCACAAAAAAACGAAGTCCACCTATCTATTGTGTCATTGACTTCACGCGGCAGCATCAGTCGAAGTTTGTTAGTAGTGGTAAGATTAATGGACGCATAGAAACTGAAGTTCACGGCTTAACGCTCAGTGAACAAGATAAAAAAGCTAACATATGCCAGTATGTTGCATACTATGCTCGTAATATTTCCGGCAAAACGCTATTTAAATTCGGCGCTTTAACCTGGAGATTTCGTTTTTCTTCATTGCAATTACAGGCAAGAAGTGCTTCATCAGGGAGCCACTGCGTTGATTTCGGATGCAGTAACAAGTACAGAAAAAAGAACAAGCTGTGCGAAAAAATACGCAATGCGCATCTGTAGACGCGGAATTCTTTTGGCTGTGGACTCTTAATGTCTCATCGTTTTCCTGTTGCAGCGGCTTCTATGGCTTGCAAACTTAAACCAGAAAAACTTCGTGCCCTGCGCAGGTACTCGGGTATGTTCTGAGCACTTCTTAGGCGTACGAACCGCAACGACTTCGACAACGATGTTCAACCTCGTTAATCAAGGGAAGGTACGCAGCCTACAGCTAATCAAACAATGACGATATTTCCCTAATAAACTGCTCTGCATAACGTTACTCTCTATTGCAGGTCAAAGTATTGCGGCAGCGAGAGTAACTGAAAGGTTGTCATTTGAAAAAGCAGAAGAAAAGGGGATGCGCAGGCATGTCAGCGTCGTTTATTTTGAGAGCTATATTTAAGTGCACACATTTAAAAGACAAACGAGCGAGTAACATATGCTCACTCCTTCAGAGTTGAGAAACAATTTAGACAAGCAGTTAGTTCGCATTCAAGAAAATCACAAAATATCTGCGGAGTGCATGATGATGAGTGGGGCAAAGCATCCATCCGTCTGTTAGTTCTTGCTTCCCTCCGTTCGTACGTCCGTCTGTGCAACCGTCCTTGTTTCCATGCGTCTGTCCATTCATGAGTCCGTCAGTACATCTGTGCATCTGTCTGTGCGTCCATCCGTGCTCTGTTCCGGTATACATTCGTGCATCTGTACCTGGGTCCGTCCATGCGTACATCCGTCCATCTATTTTGTGTACGTTCGTGCATCTGTCTGTTTTATCGTACGTGTATCTGTCTGTCCTTCCGTCTATCTAGTGAATACTCCAAGTACAACAATGCTGCATCTTTTCATCCTATAATCACTTTATAGAAGTACCACCCTCCAGCGGACATGCCAAGGACTAAGCGAGAGGTGGCACATCAGCACTTTCATTATGGCCTGCGCTTCGTGTCTACTTCCCACTTTTCACCGCTTCTAGTCCATGTCTACTTATACGTAGTTCACTATACTTGTGTCTGAGTTCTAATGCATCAGCTGTGCTAGGCCAGTTCCTATTTTTTTATATTCTTCTCAGTCTGACAGTCCCTATCGCTCTCCTGTCTTCGCACTCCACCCGAAACGACGTGGAAGCTCTCGTTCTTCTAGAGAAACACGTGAAGCCTACTTCTAGACGCACTGCGCTGTACCCACCATGATACGGAACATCGCCGCCAGATGCACTCAAAGCCGCATCTATGGCAGTGGTGGCAAGTACTACTCCTGCAACCACTGTGGAGGGAACTACAGACCATGACCCCGTAAACAAGCGATGGCACGATGAGCAGGACAACTACGATCCTTCGGAGGAAAATGGAGAGGATATATGGTCCAAGTGCATTTCACGGCTGCGTCCTACAAGAAAAAAAGAGGTACTGGCGTTGCTATCATCTTCCGACCTACCGTGGAAGGCGGAAGCTTATGAAAGGTTCACCCTAACATTGTGGCATCAGCAGTTGTAACGTCTTCCGAAGAGAAATTTCTCAACCATCGCTTCAACTAAGATGGAAGCTCGGTGGTTACAGTTTCGACGCTACCCACTGCAAATCATTTGCTCACTCTGATTGAATTGGCTGGCATAGCTGTAGAAGCCCGAGTTCCGTACTCAGACGCGGAGAAATATGGGAAAATACTCTATGTCCCTCTGAGCTACTCAAATGAAGAACTACAATACTATCTACGGGAACAAGGAGTCGTTTCAGCGTGGAGGCTCACCACCTTCACACCCGAAGGGGGAAAAAAGTCAAAGAGGTACGTCGTCGATCTGTCATTTTGGAATTTAGCAAGGATTCACCACTACCTAAAAAATTAGGCTTGCCTTCTGTAGTTAGCCGGTTGCCGAATACGTTGGGGCAGATACACAGTGTTACAATTGTCAAAGGCATGGTCACTTATCTAGACACTGCACAGGCCTGGTGTGCTGCAAAGTGTGTGCTGGGCCTCACTCGTCCAAGAGATGAACGTCAAGAGCACAACCTAAATGTGCAATCTGCGGCGGCCACACCCGGCCTTATATAGCGAATGCGTAAAAACGAAGGCTGCTACACTCGCACGCACGTTGGAGCAAGCACGAGGGAAACCACCAAAGCAGGAACGAATCACCACCTAACCCTGATGTGGTATTCACGAGTATAAAAGACGCTTCCCAGGAGCAACCACCACAAAACCAAGAGCCATCTGCTTACACGTATGGGGCTTTTACTAAAAAGAAACGTGGGAAACCCATGGGCTTGCCGTCTTCATCAAAGTCATCGCAACGTACCTCCCAAGACCCACCAAGCCAGCACTACCGTCACCAGTATCTGTCACCACAACATGACATGGAGATCTGCGAGAGACAGCAACACGGAAACACCAATCAATATGTAACAGGCATACTGATTTCTAAGTTGTTTGCAGCCCTCAAAGCCCTTTTCCGCGCAAAGTTCCTCGTCAGGAAGTCTTCCAGAGGTAGAAGCAATCCTTGCAATAGAGCCCCTGGTGTCAACGTCCAACGCACCGCAGGGGCGCATTTCTTCACAGTAGCAATCTCGGCTTCCCCAACGACATCGCCACCTGAACTAACAATACATAAATTATTTAGCTCATGCACCATATTCCAGTGGAACACTCGCGGGCTTCGCTCAAAGCTTTCGGATTTCCCACTGCTGGTGTGCGCATACCAATTCCCTTTCATCGTCTTCTCTCAATCACGAGTCGGACCGCATTTCAGAACAAACGGGTATTATTTTTATCATTCGAATTGGCTTGGCCATATCATCAGAATACTCATAGGCATTCGCAGAGATATTCAGGCCTCCGAGATCGACATCCCACCCCACAACGACAATGAATATGCGTGCGTCATCACAACAATCGGTAAACAAGCATACATACTTATTGGAGTATACCTGAAACCCGGCAAGCCTGTCGATGCTTCAAGAACACCTTCTCCACACAATATTTGTAGAGACTTCAACGCCCACAATGAAATTCGCGCCAGCTCTCACACTTGTGCGCGAGGAGCCAAGCTCGCAGAACTACTCTCAAAATATTCCAGTGAACCTCTGAATGACGGACACATCACATATCTACGAGGCTTTTCGACTACTAGTAGCATCCATTTCGCCTTCGCAAAAAGCTCAGTTTGTTGCCCGTAACTTTCACTAGTGCACCGACTTGAAAACACAGGGTAGTGATCACTACCAAGCATGATATTAGCTGTTCGAGCGAAGATGTTATCAAAGAAATTAATTGCAGGATCTACTGATTGGGGTCCATTCAAAGACGCCGCTAGCAAAGGATATACTGCTGCCACCAAGGACGAAGAATTACTCACTGCGATGTCTCATTGCCTTAAAGCATGCACACGTCTTTCACCTAAGAATGACAGATTTCCGTTAAACAATGATGAGTTAGAAAAACGGTGTTGTATTCACAGCCGAGCTGAAAGGAAAGCATTGCACACAAAGTGCCTTGAAGACCTTCGAGCCTGCCGACAGGACACAACGTCATATCCGGCGTTACCTGGATAAACGTAGCTGGCAACGATTGGCGTCACTTTTGCTCCACACTAGACGTTCATCAACCGGTAGCCAAAACACGGCGGGTTTTTAGAGGCATGCGAACACCACTCCAACAGCTTCATCCTTTCACCGCACTATCCCTTCACGAACGGACAGCCCTGAAAGAGCTGCCAGAAGGATACTGCAAACTGTTATCAACTTCAGTACCCTGGAGCTTTTCCGCAAGCAACAACTCTGACTTCTCACGAGAGACCACGCCAGCATTGGATTTGCCATTCACATATGAAGAATCAGCGAATCAAACAGGCACGCTTCACCCGGTCACAACGAAATAAGCTATGAGGCCATCGCAAAGTTACCCTACGTCTCCCGCCTGCGACTCCTAGAATAATATAATTCTTCATCGCTGAATGGCGAGGTTCCCGCAGAGTGGAAACTCGTTGAAATAGTACCCATTTCAAAACCTTCAAAGCAGCCAACAAGCTACGCCTCTTTCCGACCCGTTGCCCTGCTGAGTTGCGTCGGCAAGCTTAGGAAGCGGATGGTTCATAAACGAATGACTTGGTTTTTAGAAAGCCACGACAACTTTTTTCAAAAAATGAACGGAATCTGTCAAAGCAGATCAGCTATCGATAATGCCATCATCCTCGTCCTTTCACTTGAAGAGGACCTCTTTGCTGCACACATTCCAATAGCCATCTTTATCGACATTTAATCAGCTTTTGACTGTCTTTCACCATGCCATTTTTGCAGCAATGGTCAGTCTTGGCCTTGTAGGAAAACTGTATAAATGAATTGAGAGCTATTTAAAAGAACAGATGATATATAATGTAACAGACTAGAAAAAGGTAGAAAAGAGAAGCAGAGGAAGACGAAGAGTCTTGGCACGATCGCAGTGTGCTGCCGCAAATGGCCATCGTTCACCTCATGTAAATAAAACCATCTTATCACAGCTCGCTGTTACAGTTGTGGTGGAGGTGCTGGGTATCGATCCCAGTACCTCTCGCACCAGCCATGTTTTCGCCACTAAGACCCGGTGCTTCATATGACCTGCGGAAAACCGACTTGTTTCCAAGGGACCGTTTTTCGCGCGAGACCAGACGCAGTGATTCGCCAGCATCTGAGCGGAGTTTGACACCACCATCCAACCGTTCTCGTCGCTCGCCGTCTTCTCTGCGTCGTTCTTCTCCGCCGCCGGGAAACTAGCATCCGCGGCCAATGGAGGTGAGGTCGCCGGACGGTCTTTTCAAGATATACCTCTGCCTATTGTTATGATCAAAAACAAAGTGAATGTGTTGATTGATGGAATGCCGACGATGGCGTTAGTTGACACTGGGGCGACTGTGTCTGTGATGAGCCTCGCCTTCAGAAACCGCTTAGGTCGCAAAGTTATGTTTTCATGGGACGATACAATCACCTTTCGTGGTGTAGGCGGCGAGTAGCTTAATCCTCTTGGTGTATGTGCTGTCAGTGTTTCATTGGCTGGAAGAGAACTTGCATCGGAATTCCAGGTTATATCTCGTTGTTCGCACGATGTAGTTCTTCGGTAGCGATTTCCAGGAGCAATGCGGTGCTTCCGTTGACTGTGGTAGTGGGGAAATACGACTAAAGAATTTGTTTCTACCGTCGCTTGCCGAAGAAGACTACCGTGGTGAAGACAGGAACACACTTAGTGTGATTGATGAAGTGATAGCACCATCTTGGTGCCTGACACCCGTTCGAGTCTCTTCCACAGCGGTTGATGATGCTTGTGTGGACCTCGTAGTGGGGCCTCTGCGCAAGAACTGTTTTAAGAAGGACATACTTGTGCCTTGCTCTGTTTTGTGCATGACAAAAGGAGTAGCAACATTGTGGGCGCTGAACTGTTCTGCCACGCCGGTTGTGCTTTCTCGCGGGATGAAGATAGCTCTCTTTGATGAAGCCTCATGCAACTCGATAGCAGCAATGGTTACGGACCTCCCCCCTCTTCCTCTGCTTGTGATATTCGCCATGATGAAGATTCAATGCTCGCTATGATCAGCAAGACTCTCAGTACGACGGAACGGCAAGCGCTGGTGCAGGTTCTTTCCCGGCATGTTGCTGCTTTCAACTTCAAACATAGAGATGCACCCCTTCAGTTACCCTCGTCTCGCGCTCGTCACAGAATAGACACTGGCTCTGCACACCCCATCCGCCTAACAGCCCTACCGAGTGTCATCCTCTGAGCACAAAGTTATCGCCAAACAAGTAAAGGACATGCTGAACAAAGGGGTCGTGCAAGAGTCGTCCAGCCCGTGGGCAGCCCCGGTAATTCTTGTCAGGAAAAAGGATGGTTCCTGGAGATTCTGCGTAGATTACAGGCGTCTAAACACTGTGACGAAGAAAGATGTATATCCCTTACCACAGATTGATGACGTCATAGAATGCTTGCATGCCGCTTTCTATTTTTCAACGCTTGATTTGCGGTCAGGTTATTGGCAAATACCTATTGAACCCAGCGACGAAGAAAAGACTGCTTTCATAACTCCGGATGGCTTATTTGAATTTAATGTCATGCCTTTTGGCCTTTGTAATGCTCCAGCCACCTTTGAAAGATTTATGGACATAGTATTACATAGTCTTAAATGGAGATATGCATGCATGTGCTACCTTGACGATGTTGTGATCTTTAGCCGTACGTTTGAGGAACATTAACAACCGTCTCAGTCTTGTTCTCGACTGCATCGAAAAAGCCGGGCTGGTTCTGAGTTCTAAAAAATGTCGATTTGGCGAACGTCAAACTCTCGTGCTGGGGCACTTGGTCGACAAGGATGGCGTCAGACCCGATCCTCGCAAGATAGAAGCAGTGAGCTCTTTTAAATCACCGCAGTCCGCACGAGAACCTCGCTCATATGTCGGTCTATGCTCATATCTTTGTAGTTTTGTTCCACGATTTGCGGAGATCGTGTATCCGCTGACAAACGTCTTGCGACAGGATGCAACCTTCAACTGGACTCCAGAGTGTGACACCACATTCTCACAACTTAAGTTTGTACTAACGTCAGCACCACTGTTGCGTCATTTCGATCCATCTTGCCCGACTGAGGTCACCACGGACGCTAGTGGTATCGGTGTAGGCGCGGTGCTTGTACAACGTCACAATGGCGCAGAGCATGTCGTGGCATATGCCAGCCGTTGCCTGAGCAAATCAGAAGGCTATTACACAGTTACGGAACAGGAATGTCTGGCAGCTGTTTTCTACTGTACAGAAGTTTCGTTGTTATCCTTACGGGAGGCCATTTAAGATAATTACCGATCACCATTCGTTATGCTGGCTGGTCGGTTTGCGTGACCCCTCTGGCCGCCTCGCACGTTGGGCGCTGCGACTTCAGGAATACGACTTTACGGTGTCGTACAAGAGTGGCCGTCGTCACGCTGACGCAGGACTGCCTCTCCCGGATTTTTTTTTGCGACTACTGACTGCGATGCTGAGAATTTTGACGACTGCCTTGCTGCTGTTACAAGCACGTTCTCCAACGCAGCTGATTTCCAGAGAGAACAACGCAACGATCTCAACTTGGATCCTCTTTTTGCCGCCGCACGTGCCTCCCAACACAGCGGTCGCTTTACTGTCCGAGACAAGTTGCTCTATAAAACTAACTACTCCAGACCTGGAGCACGTTTTCTTCTAGTTGTCCCCAAGAGCCTTCGCTCCGATGTTCAACGTGCCATGCATGACGATGCGACGTCCGGTCACTTCGGCATCATTAGAACGCTGAACCGCACGCAGGAACGCTTTTACTGGCCGAAGATGTACGAAACGACGAAGCGTTACGTCGCTAGCTGCGAGACGTGCCAACGTTACAAGCGCCCTGGACATCCTCTACATCAGGTCCCCTTCAGCCGTTAACACCACCCAGCACACCTTTTGAACAAGTAGGAATTGACATTATGGGTCCATTTCTGTTATCTAACAATAAGAGGCGTTGGATAATCGTCTGCGTAGATCATCTTACGTGGTATGCCGAAACCTCAGCTATTCCCTCTTCTACCGCTGCATCCGTGGCGGACTTCTTGATTCACTCTGTGGTCCTTCGCCATGGCCAACCGCGTGTTATTATCAGCGACCATAGCCGCCAGTTCACTGCCGATGCCGTTGAAGAATTACTACGCATGTGCACGACACAGTTCCGTCATTCCACACCGTATCACCCACAGACGAATGGCCTCGTTGAACGGACAAACAGAACGCTGACCAACATGCTCGCCAAGTACGTTTCTTCCAATCACAAGAACTGGGATGAAGTGCTGCCTTTTAACACGTACGCGTACAACACGGCAAAACATGGAACGACAAACTTCAGCTCATTTTATCTGTTGTACGCCAGGTTGCCACTAAGCCCTCTAGACACTTTCTTACCCTTCATTCTACACAATGACGACTCTGTATCAAACACACTGTGCCTCGCGGAAGAAGCCCGTCGAATCGCTCGTCTTCGTACTCTGGCCTCTCAACGTCGTTCGAAGGAACGATACGACGATCTTTACGAACCGGTTTTAGTTCGAAAAAGGTAGACTTGGTGTTACTTTGGACGCTGCCACGCAAGCATGGATTGTGTCAAAAGCTTCTGTCACGATATTCAGGCCCATTTGTAATTTTGGAGCGTCTAAGCCAGCTCACTTACGTAATAGCTCGTCTTTTGTCCAATGGTCGACGATCGAGCAGAACGCAGCTCACTTACGTTGCTCTCCTGTAATCTTTCTACCTTCCTTGTGCATCATAACTCGCCCTACGGGCTTCGTCTGCTTGCGTGGGAATGTAACAGACTAGAAAAAGGTAGAGAAGAGAAGCAGAGGAAGACGAAGAGTCTTGGCGCTATCGCAGTGTGCTGCCGCAAACGACCATCATTCAGCCTCCTGTAAATAAAACCAACTTATCACAGCTCGCTGTTACAATATGTACACTCCAAATGGTCCCACACAGTTCTACGCAGTAGATAATGGCGTACTCCAGGGCGCAGTGCTCAGTCACTCCTTTTGAAAATCCCCCTGATACATATAACAAGGATATTGCCGCGAAAAGTGAACATCACAATTCACGCCGATGATATCTGTTTCTGGAGTGCTTCAAGTTCTATGTCCTCTATGTTCCTCTACAAGACAAAGTCTATCCTATCGGCTACAACGCAGGACATCATCAACGACAGCAGAACTTCATGAATTTAAAGAAGCAGTTTTCTACATACTGTGTCAAACACTGAACCAAAGGGTGATCTTCACCGACTTTAAGGGAGCTCTACAAATACTATTCAGCCTCCTAAAGAAAACAAATTATCACCCGATTTCATTTGATATAGCATACTTACACCACTTGGCTATTATCAGTGGGTCACGCTATCACATTTCAATGAATACCGGCTCATTGCGGAACACTGGTCAATGAAAAAGCAGATCAAGCGGCCCGCAAATGGCTTCAAAAGAAAAATTACAGGCGCAACTATTTCACTGAATCAGGTACCTCCCAGCTGGCTAAAATGCTTGCTTCCGAAGAAAAGAAGAGGCTATGAAACCTCCCAACACATCAGTATGCTTTCCTCTATTCTCTCGACCCACATCTAAGGACTAGACTCCCATCCCGAATCCCTCGACACCTGTAAACTCTCTACAACCATCTCCGGCTCAACAGTGCTTATGAAAACAATCTACGGTATCGCATTCTGTGAAGTAGATAGCCCATACTGCAATAACTGTGGCTCCATAGGAACTATAAAACATATCTTGTTTGAGTGCCAAGCGTATGCCGATGAGCGCAAGTGGTTGAGTGCAAGCCGATGAGCGCAAGTGGCGAATACCGAATCGTAAGTGGTTGTCCACATCTCTCACAAAATGGTGGATTACCGGTAGATAGAAGCTATGAATATGTAGAGTGTGTATGTCCAGTTGTCAGCCTTGTAAGTGTTATTTATGTGGGCCGTGATTTTGATAGTGGCGGCAAATTACCTAGTTGTGGCTTAATAGCATGGACCTTATTGTCTGTGTGTCTGTTCTACCTTCTCTGCCAATACCCCCTAAGCTTTTGTTTTAGAAAGGTTTCAAGTCAAGTGCAGGAATCAATACTGATGCATTGTAAGTAGTGTCGTTGGTGGAAGAGCCATCTTTTCGGCCAAAACGTTTCTTGTATCTCACGGTGCTCTGGCACCCAGCAGACAACGACATGCTGTTTTGAAGTGTACAGTGTGCACAGAAGCGAATAAATTGACACCAGCATGGGGTTCTGGGTTTTTAGGGGTTTTCAGGGCTTTAACCAAGCCTAGGGAATCTGTGTATATTACCACCTTTGTAATTTTATGTACTTGATGTGTTTTGTGACAGCCGGTATTGCGTGAGCTTTTTCTCTGAAAATGCTTGCATCAGGATGAAGAACACCGGCCTCGGAAATGTATTGGCCTCAGGGCATGTGTATATATATTGTAGTTCTAGGAAGTATGTATGTATGTGTGCAAGTGTTGCGTGCTTTTTGACTTCAACAAAAGAGACATTACAGAATATAAGCTGCCAGCCACTGTGGCTGATATGCTGCATGAGCCATCAAACTGTGTTCGAAAAGAGGCACATTTGTTTCTTCTACCAGGCCCGTGCACGGAGCGAGTAGGGCTGCCGCAACGAAGGACGCTTCTATAGCAAGCTAGAACAAGACAAATTATTACTTGTGAAATGAGAGGGGTGTTTCTTGTCTGCCTTCACCTTCAGAAAGTACAAAAAAGACAGGTGACATCTTTGTAGGAGGAGCGAATATTCAATTGAATCCACGTAAAAGCTCTCCACAGGGCTAGTTCAAAAAGCACCCGTAGAGAGGCAAATTTCGAGATGTTGGACAGGGTCGAGAATCTTCAAAGCAGATGGTGTTGCCAACAGATAAATTAGGGCACCGTAATCTTGGCGTGTGCGTACTAGGCTTTTATATAAATTTATCAGACAGGTCTTTTCACTGCCCTGCGTTTTGCGTGACAATACTTTCAAAACATTCATTTCTTTTAAGTACCTGTCTTTTAAATGCTTGATGTGTGGGATGAAGGTTAGTTTTGCGTCTAAGATTAGTCCAAGAAACTTCTGCTCGGTCTTCACTGGCAGACGTTGACCATGCAGGTCAATGTCGGGGTCAGGATGGAGGCCCCTCTTTCGGCAGAACAAGGTGCAAGTGCTCTTTTGCGCGTTGAGTATAAAACCATTATCATTTGCCCATGGAGATACGTTGTTCAACCCTAGTCGAACATGACTTTGGCACATTGAGATATACCACGATTTGAAACTAATGTGTACGTCATTCACATATATGCAGTAAAAAATATTACGAGGGAGAGACAGGTGCCAGAAATTTATGTTGACTATCAAAAGTGTGCAGCTCATTACACCTTCTTGTGGCACTCCTCTTTCTTGGAAAAATACTCGAGATAAGACAGTGCCAACTCGGGCACGGAATGTACGGTTGGACAGGTAGCTTTCGATGATTGTCTGCGTTCTGCCTCGCACACCTAAATGTGACAGGTGTCGCAATATGCCAAAGCGCCACGTAGTGTCATATGCCTTTCCCATATCGACGAACCCAGAAAGAAAAAAAAATGCTTATGAACAAAAGCGTCGCGAATTCATGCCTCCACACAGACAAGGTGCTCAGAAGTTTACCAAGCCTCTCGAAACCCACACTGGTATGGGTCAAGTAGGCTATTAATTTCAAGGAAGTTCAACAGGTCCCTGGTTATCATTTTTTCAAAGACCTTGCAGGGACAGCTGGCTAACGCTATTTCCCCGTAGCTGGAAACTGAGGCGGGGTCCTTGCTTTGTTTTAGAATTGGGATAACGATAGCTTCCTTCCAGGCTAAAGGTAGCTCGCTGGAAGAACGTATCACATTATACAGAGGAAGGAGAGCTTTCTCGCTTTCAGGGGGCAGGGGTTTTATCATTTCGTATGCCACACGGTCCGGGCCTGAAGTAGATTTATTGCACCAGGTAAGTGAGCCCTTTGTAGTTCAGCCAAACAGAAAGGTTCACTGTATCGCTCATGTGTTGTGGGTTTGCGCACTAATATCTGTTTTTCTATTCTGATTTTGTATCGTTGGAACGCTTCGCTATAGTGTGATGAGCTGGAGACTTGTTCGAAGTGCGCTCCGAGAGTGTTAGCTTGGTCTTCCAAACACTCCCCTTGTGTGTTCACTAGAGAAAATGAATGTGCTTCACGTCCTGCTACCTTATCAACCATGTTCCAGGCTGTCGCCTCATCTGCATATGAAATAATGCCTGATAAAATTATGTGCCAACTTTCTCTTCTGGCCTGTCAGCGCGTCCTCCTTCCTTGCGACTTGATGTTCTTAATTTTACTAGATTCTCGGCTGTAGGCGAGTCTCTAAGCAACTTCCATGCCTTATTTTGTTTTTGTTTTTTGTTTTTTTCGTGCATGACGGCACTCACTATTCTATTCTACCATGGGACCCATAGTTTGCCTGACGATCCACATGTTTGGGGAATACATTTCTTTGCTGCATCAACAAGCTGTGAAGTAGCAAACAGCATCCTCTATGCTTAATGCCGCCATGTCAATCCAAGTTAATACAGTCATTTTTTGAAACTTTTCCTAATCGGCTTTGTCGATGAGTCATTTAGGAACCTGTGCAGGACATGCATTTGTTATTTTTGTGCTGATAACGATAGGAAAATGGTCACTACCATATTGATTATTAATGAGTTCCCTTTTAAGTTGAGGCAGAAGTGATAGGGATGTTATGCTGAGGTCTATTTTGACTAGGTATTGTTAGTGATGTTTTAATATGTGGGCTCTTTGTGATTATGGAGACACACACTGTAAAAAAAAGCAACTGTTCAATCAGGTGACCTCGCGCATCGCAGCGAGAGTCACTCCAGAGGCTACCATGTGCATCAAATTCCCCTAGGACAAGGATTAATTCTGGAAGTTCGTCTATGAGGGACTGGAATTCATGCTTTTCAAGACGGTGTTGTTGAGGTATCTACAAAGAGCAGATGGTGACGAGCTTATTTAAAAGAACTGCTTGAACAGCCTCCACTTCAAGGGATGTATTTAGTCGTAGGCGTGTGCATGCAATCCTTTCACTATAATGGCAACACCACCGGATGGCAGAATGGTATCATTCTGGTTCTATCGAAAGCTGCCGGAATTGCGTAGAAAGTTAGTGTTTTGGTTTCAAGTGTGTTTCTTGCACACACACCAATTTTGGTCTTTGCTCGTGTAAGAGCTCCTAGATATCGTCGAGGTTTCTCAGCAGTCCTGTGACGTTCCACTGTAGTATTTGTGTCATTATAGTGTTGTGTGGTGCTGTGTGTACAGAGTGTTGCCTTAGCTTTCAGGGCCTTTTGGAGGCCCTGTAATTCAGTTTTTTTTTCTTTCTGGGCAAGCTCCAAATAGTTGCGCTTATCCCTCGGTGTCTGAGTTGGCGGAGAATTCGTACTTGTATCCATCACCTCTTGTGAGGGTGTGGATGGTGCCTGCTCGGCAGGCATGGTCACAAAACATTCGGACCTAACTGCACTTGCAGTACTCCGAGGTTCAGCAGACATGAGGGTCTGCTTGCCCTGTTTGTCAGGAGGTGGAGCAGTACAGGACTGCTCCAGCCGGGGGCGCTGGTGGCACGACCACGGCCACACACTGTGTGACATTCGCGGGTGCAGAGACATGTAGCGGGGCGCCCAGGCGCATCACATCTGCGAATGGAGATAAGATGGGTTGTGTGTTGCGAAACGTTGCGTGCTTCTTGGAATGACATATTGAATTTGACCTTAGGTTCTACCATATGTTTCTCTTTTTTCCATTTGGGGCATGATCGTGAGTAGGCGTCGGGATCTCATTCAATTGCACAGTTCGGACAATAAGTTGTTTCTGAGGGGCAGTTGTGCGATATGTCTTGAATGGATGCACACTTTGCGCAAGTGGCACGCCCACTGCATCTCTGCGATCAATGACGAAACGTTGACACATGAAACATCAACAAGGATTGGGAATGTATGGTCTTACATGAAGCTTACAATAACCGGTTTCGATTGGTTCGGGTAGGTCACTTGTTCCGAAGATAATTATCACGTGTTTTGTAGGGGTCAGTTTGTTTTTGCGCCTCATTGTTATTAATTGGACTTTAACCATGTTCTAGTCCTGCCAACCATCGATCAGCTTACTTTCAGAAAGCTCAGTAAGATAATCATCAGAAATTGCGCCACAGACAGTGTTCATGGAGCTGTGTGGGAACACCGAAGCAGGGGTTTCCCCAAACGCTACAACTTCAGACAGCTTCTCACACCAAGTTTTGTCACGAACCTCCAGAAGGAGGTCGCCACATCCCATCCATGTCGCTTTAAAACCTGCGCCAATTGCTTCTGTGAGAGTTGTGGACACTAGGAAATGTGAAATGACTCTGACTGTCTTCTTTTCATTTTGACTGTGGATAACATGGTACTTTAGGAATGTCGGCTTTGGTGTGTTAAGCAGGAAAGTGTTTTTGGTGAGCCATCTTTTCATTCTCTTTTGGTGGGATTGAGAGATACAAGCAGTTAAGCTGCATAATTTCTGATCCGCTTTTCCTGATATTTTAATACTGGTGCATTGTTTGACGCTTTTATTTCGTGTACTTTTTCGGTGTACAGCTTACCTTTGCTGTAGCTAGATGGACAGGTGAACAGAAAAATTTTGCTGTTGCAAGGGTTTCGTTATTGGAAAATAACATAGTACTTACTGAAATACACAAAGATGCATACCATCGGGGAAAAAAATCGAGGACAAAACAGAAAAGGCGTCACTCGCAACTAGCTTTATTCTCAGAATATCAGCGAAATATATAGGCGTAGCAACCATGCACGTGCACATTGCCTAATATTCTAGTCAAAAAAACTTGCAATAATATTCACAGCATAAGAATGATGACAAAAAAGCCACTAAACAAAGAAAGATTCAGAGAAACGAAAATTCCCCACCATGCATAGCAACAAATGTATTAATAAAATACGGACCTCCCTTATTTTTAATGTAGAATGCTTCAATAAATGCACGTACCAAGGTATCATTACTCTTTCAAGGACGGATACACTGAAAATTCCAGCCTCACACTTGCAGGAACCACAATGTGCTAGCAAATATGCGGCAAGTTTATTTTTCGCAGGAAGTACTTGGTCCCTAATTCTGTCCTTTATGCACCGGCACATTTGCCTGCACAATGTGGTTTCTACAAGTGTGAGGCTAGATTTTTGAGTGTATCCTTCCTTGGAAATAGTAATGACACCTTAGCACGTAAAATTATAGAAGCATACTTCATTAAATAGAAGAGAGATACGCGTGTTAGTATTACATCTGTTGCTCTGCGCGGTGGGCAATTTCATTTTTATAATCTTATTTTATTTGCTAGATTTTTTGTCCTAAATCTTTTGTTGTCGATCTTATCGCGTGTTTTTTTTTACTTGCATGTGAGGCAATATGCGTGCGCATGGTTGCTATGCCTATATATTTCGCTGATTTTTCCGAGTATAAATTTCGCTGCGAGTGACGTCCTTTGTCCTCAATTTTCTTCCTCAATGGTATGCATCTTTCTAAAATTAAGGTAAGCATGTACACCTTAGCCCAACAAAATGATTTATTAAGGTGGTGGTCCCACACGAGCAGCACCCGCTCTGTAATTAGTAACTGTTTGCTGACGTTCTACGCTAAGCTATTATAGTGAATGGTATTGCATTATAAAGCTAACATTCTACACTTTCTAATGAGAGCTAGTATTGTCGCCTAGTTGGCAGTGGTACTGTATAGCCCTCAAAACAGTGCAAGAATAGACCAGTGCATTTGCTGTACACGCCTCTGTTGCACCGGCCGTGTGGCTAAACTGTTCAACATAACCAAATGAAATTTCCTGAGCCTCTTCATAAAGCATTATTCAAGGTTTTTATGAAGAGATATAGCCAATAAAGCAATCAAAAAGTCATGCAGTATTTTGGGCAGAACAATGTAAGTTCATGAGTGAATTACTTTTTTCTTTTTTGTGTAGAACTACAATATTGAATGGGTTTCCAGGCAGCAATTAACCTAAGTTCTATGCGAAGTTTTTTGCGCTCTGACGAATAGCTCATAAATAATAACTGCTTGAATTCACAAAATTATGGATCCCATTGTTAAGGCATTGCCGACGTTGTGGAAAAACTGTCAAAGATGAAAATCTGAAATTTTCAATATTGAAGCAGCAAGCCTTTTTATGTACTGAAAATTGTCGTACGTTAATTAGAAAAATGTAGGCAGAGTTAATTTACCTCAATTTTTCAGTTGCTGTGTTTGTGAAAATTTACTTTTCTTTCTTTTATTGCTAATTCAATTTATCGCAGATTAGCAGGACAATGTCATAATTTTGCATTTACCAGTGGTCACTAACTTTGCGTAGCAGTGCATGAATCAAAATATTTTTAACAAATGACAAATATTGCGAACATTTTTGGTGGTGGCGTCTTCTGTGAATAGAACCATGAAGTTGTCTCATCTCAGTTCTGACAGTTTGTCAAACGTGATGCCGCTAAACATGACTATGCCGCCTTTTCTTCATATGCCGTTTTTTCTCCATATTCCAGACTTCAGTGTGTAGCTCAGGTGGTAGATTTTGTCGCTAGGTTTCCAATACTCAATGCAACCCCAACAGGCTGCTGAAAAAAAGATAATAAACGAAGTGACACATAGAAACAGGGAACAAAGCGTTCCACATTCCTGACCAAGTAGTTTGGCGATTGTGCCGAGGATTCCCGGACCATCTTGCCTGCTCGCCTTTGTAGCCAAGGTGCCCTATTGCAATAACCAGCGCCACTGGGTACCAGCGCCCAGCGTGATGCCTGATTATTGGCCCAGTATTGCACTGGTACTCGGACGCTGAATTGACAGCATCCCAGTACCCTGCGCAGACTGGCTTCACAGGAGTAAAACGGAGAAACCCATGCGCCATAAATAGGTAAATATATAAACAAAATACCATGCACTCACAAAAAAATTACAAAATAATAATTGAAAAAAATAAAACACTGCTTTACGGGATTTGAACTCGCTAAGTCACGCTCTCTAATCGAGTACGCTACCTACTACGCCACGCCAAAACGTGCTTGAAGGGTTGTAAAGCGACTATTTATCCGAAACACGCGCCGTTCAATTTTATGTTTACAAGTCGCACAGTCCAGAATGACACTATATTCCTTTCCAAATAATATTTGCGCCTTGATTCGACAGTGACGAACGGCTTCCGGGCACCGAATGACATGCGGATATTAGCAAGAGCACGAAGTTTTTTGAAGCATTCACATCTTAACTCTGAAAAATCTCAAATTGACTGGACTAGCAGCCACAGATTGTCAACTGTTGCTGCCGCAAGTTTTTTGCTTTGAGAGTCGGTTCTCACACTTGTTACTGATCAGCATGCACAGACGATTTAAATGTCTTGTTGGGTAGATATACGCGCACACGAGTGAATATTGAGTTTTTTTGTCGCGCAAGCTACGATGTAGCAGTACACATTCGGCGTGCCAGATTACATATTTGCAGTTATATCGATACCTGCATCTAAGAAACCGACGAAGAAATGACTAATGCAATCCACTCAAAAAATATGCCAGTATGTAAGTTCACTAACGCGTGCCAAATTATTAACTCAAGATTTCTTGTTCTTGCATACGAGTCAGAGAAGTACCGGCTCCTGCGCTCAGAAGAAAGCTTTTGGTTACAGCCTACGTTGCTGAAAACACAACCAACGATTGTTGCCGCTCCTTGAGCGGGCACCGCACACGGGGATGAATGGTTGATTTAGGCTCAGGGATGTCTAAACTGTACTTTGCAGTCATTCTTACACTTTAGAATTGTGCCTTTTAAAGTAAAAAGTGCCGGCAGCATGTACACGGACGTGGACGGCACAATAGGCCTCGCTGGGACGGGGCACTGGGTAAGGTTGCTCTCGAATCAGCTGAATTGCGATGCTTGAAGTTTCTGCATTTGAGCTTTGCAACATTTCTAACTGTTACCTAAACTGTACCTGAAGTAAGTGCAAAGGTCAATCAATGCCATAATGCATTTACGAATTGGCGATGGCGAGCGACAGCCGTTTTTCTGGCCTCCGCTGGCAGTATACAGCAGGCGTGCATCAGTGTACAGATGATATATGCAGTTATATCAATACCAACAATTAAAAAAACACCCTTAGAAATACCAATACAATCCACTGGAAACGTATACGCCTGGGATGCAGTTCACGATGGCGTACTAAATTACCAAAGGAAAATCGCGTGTTGTTACATATCAGTCGGAGAAGTACCGGCTGAGTGCGGCCGGCAGCTTTTGGTGACAGCCTGCGTAGCTCAAAGCGCAACGTTCGATCGTCAGCGCTCCTTGTGCGAACATCAACACAAGACGAAATAGTTGATTTAGGTTCATGGATGTCTAAACTATACTTTACAATTATGCTCACACTTTAAAGTTGTGTGTGCACGAAGCAAGAAGCGCCGGTAACTTGTGTACCAACGTGGCCGGCACCCCCGGTTTTATGCTCGCTGGGCGGGCACTGGGTGAGATCGCTCTATACGCGGTGAGTTGGGATGGTTGAAAATTCTGCATTTGAGCTTCGGAACATTTCTAACTCTTACTTGAAGTAAGTATAAGGATAAGCATGGCCAGACATACATTTATGCTGTGTGGTCCAATCGAACGACAGCTTTTTTTCTTGCCTCCACTAGGAAACTTAGCGAAGCGATTGGGAGCTCATTTACGTTTTGTCAACTTTGCGGCAAAAACAATTTCCTGTTTCTGTTAAGATTGGGGTGCAGCTCCAGGCTTACGAACACTGCAACTTTGAATTGTTACAGCAATACACGGATGATGCGAATATGGCCGGTATACGTGGGGTCATATGCGAAAAAGTTGGATTACATTGCTGCGATACGTACCGCAAAATTTACGTATGCTCGAAATCGGTTAGGGTAGAATCTCTTCATGCCATCGAATCAATCGTTTTATATTCAACGACACCGACTCTTAATGTCTTATCATTTTCGTGTTGCAGCGGCTTCTATGGCTTGCAAACTTAAACAAGAAAGACTTCGTACCCTGTGCAGGTACTCGGGTATGTTCAGAGCACTTCTCAGGCGTAATAACCGCAACGACTTCGACAACGATGTTCAACCTCGTCAATCAACGGAAGGTACGCAGCCTACAGCTGATCAAACAATGACAATATTTCCCCAATAAACAGCTATGCATAACGTTACTCTCTATTACAGGTCAAAGCACTGCGGCAGCAAGAGTAACTCAAAGGTTGTGATTTAAAGAAGCAGAAGAAATGGGGATGCGCAGGCATGTCAGCGTCGTTTATTTTGAGAGCTATATTTAAGTGCACACCTTTAAAATACAAACGAGCGAGTAAGATATGCTCACTCCTTCAGAGTTGAGAAACAATTTAGACAACAGTTAGTTCGCATTCAAGAAATCACAGAATATCTGCGGAGGGCATGATGATGAGTGGGGCAAAGCATCTGTCCGTCTGTTAGTTCTTGCTTCCCTCCGTTCGTACGTCCGTCTGTGCGACCGTCCTTGTTTCCATGCGTCTGTACATTCGTGAGTCCGTCAGTACATCTGTTCATCTGTCTGTGCGTCTATCCGTGCGTCCGTTCCTGTATACATCTGTACGTGGGTCCGTCCGTGCGTCCATCCGTCTATCTATTCTTGTGTACGTTCGTGCATCTGTCTGTTTGCCCTTACGTGTATCTGTCTGTCCTTCCGTCTATCAAGTGAATACTCCAAGTACAACAATGCTGCATCTTTTCATCCTATAATCACCTTATAGAAGTACCACCCTCCAGCGGACATGCCAAGGACAAAGCGAGATGTGGCACACCAGCACTTTCATTATGGTCTGCGCTTCGTGTCTACTTCCCACTTTTCACCGCTTCTAGTCCATGTCTACATATACTAGTTCACTATACTTGTGTTTTAGTTCTAATGCATCATCTGTGCGAAGCCAGTTCCTATTTTTTCGATATTCTTCTGTGTCTGACAGTCCCTAGCGCTCTCCTGTCTTCGCACTCCACCCGAAACGACGTGTAGGCTCTCGTTCATCTAGAGAAACACGTGAAGCCGACTTCCAGACGCACTGCGCTGTACCCAACACGACACGTAACATCGCCGCCAGATGCACTCAAAGCCGCATCTATGGCAGTGGTGGCAAATACTACTCCTGCAACTACTGTAGAGGGAACTACAGACCATGACCCCGTAAACAAGCGATGGCACGATGAGCAGGACAGCTACGATGCTTCGGAGGAAAATGGAGAGGATATATCTTCCAAGTGCATTTCACGGTTGCGTCCTACAAGAAAAAAAGAGGCACTGGCGTTGCTATCTTCTTCCGACCTACCGTGGAAGGCGGAAGCTTATGAAAGGTCAACCCTAACATTGTGGCATCAGCAGTTGTAATGTCTTCCCAAGAGAAATTTCTCAACCATCGCCTCAACAAAGATGGAAGCTTGGTGGTTACAGTGTCAACGCTACCCGCTGCAAATCATTTGTTCACTGTGACTGAATTGGCTGGCATAGCTGTAGAAGTCCGAGTTCCGTACTCAGACGCGGAGAAATATTGGAAAATACTCAACGTCCCTCTGAGCTACTCAAATGAAGAACTACAATACTATCCACGGGATCAAGGAGTCGTTTCAGCGTGGAGGCTCACCACTTTCACACCCGAAGGGGGAGAAAAAGTCAAAGAGGTACGTCGTCGATCTGCCATTTTGGAATTTAGCAAGGGTTCACCGCTACCTAAAAAATACTCTTGGCTTCTGTAGTTAGCCGGTTGCCGAATACGTTGGGGCAGATACACAGTGTTACAATTCTCAAAGGCATGGTCACTTATCTAGACACAGCACAGGCTTGGTTTGCTGCAAAGTGTGTGCTGTGCCTCACTCGCCCAAGGAATGAACGTCAAGAGCACAACCTAAATGTGCAATCTGCGGCGACCCACACCCGGCCTAATATAGCGAATGCATAAAAAAGAAGGCTGCTACACTCGCACGCACGTTGGAGCAAGCACGAGGGAAACCACCAAACTGGAACGAACCACCACCTAACCCTGATGTGGTATTCACGAGTATAAAAGACGCTTCCCAGCAGCAACCAGCACAAAACCAAAAGCCATCTGCTAACACGTATGCAGATTTTACTGAAAAAAAACGTCGGAAATCTATGGGCTTGTTGTCTTCATCAAAGCCATCGAAACGTACCTCACAAGACCCACCAAGCCAGCACTACTGTCACCAGTCTCTGTCGCCACAACATGACATGGAGATCTGCGAGAGACAGCAACACGGAAACACCAATCAATATGTAACACGCATACTGATTTCTATGTTGTTTGCAGCCCTCAAAGCCCTTTTCCGCGCAAATTATTCGTCACGAAGTCTTCCAGAGGTAGAAGCAATCCTTGCATTGGACCCCTGGTGTCGACGTCCTACGAACCGCAGGGGTGCATTTCTTCACAGTAGCAATCACGACTTTCCCAACAACTTCGCCACCTGAACTTACAATACATAAAATATTTAGCTCATGCACCATATTCCAGTGGAACACTCGCGGGCTTCGCTCAAAGCTTTCGGATTTCCGACTGCTGGTGCAAGTATACCCATTCCCTTTCATCTTCGTCTCTGAATCACGAGTCGGACCACATTTCAGAACAAACGGGTATTATTTTTATCATTCAAAACGGCTTGGCCATACCATCAGAATACTCATAGGCATTTGCAGAGATGATCCGGCCTCCGAGATCGACATCCCACCCCACAACGACAACGAATATGCGAGCGCCATCACAACTATTGGTAAACAAGCATACATACTCATTGGAGTATACCTGAAACCCGGCAAGCCTGTCGATGCTTAAAGAACACCTTCTCCACACATTTTTTGTGGAGAATTCAACGCCCACAATGAAATTTGGGCCGGCTCTCACACTTGTGCGCGAGGAGCCAAGCTTGCAGAACTACTCTCAAAATATTCCATTGAACGTCTGAATGACGGACACATCACATATCTACGAGGCTTTTCGACTACCAGCAGCATCCATTTCGCCTTCGCAAAAAGCTCAGTTGCTTGCCCGTAACTTTCACTTGTGCACCGACTTGAAAACACAGGGTATTGATCACTACAAAGCGTGATATTAGCTGTTGGAGCGAAGATGTAATCAAAGAAATAATTACAAGATCTACTGATTGCGGTGCATTCAAAGACGCCGCTAGCAAAGGAATTACTGCTGCCACCAAGTACGAAGAATTACTCACTGCGATGTCTCATTGCCTTAAAGCATGCACAAGTCTTTCACCTAAGAATGACAGACTTCCGTTAAACGATGATGAGTTTGAAAAACGGTGTTCTATTCACAGCCGAGCTGAAAGGAAAGCATTGCACACAAAGTGCCTTGAAGAGCTTCGAGCCTGCCGACGGACACAACGTCATATCCGGCGTTACCTAGATAGACGTAGATGGCAACGATGGCGTGACTTTTGCTTCACACTAGACGTTCATCAACCGGTAGCCAAAATACGGCGGGTATTTAGAGGCATGCGAACACCACTCCATCAGCTTCATCCTTTCACTGCACTATCCTTTCACGAACGGACACCCCTAAAAGAGCTGTCAGAAGGATACTGCAAACTGTTATCATCAACTTCACTACCCTGGAGCTCTTCCGCAAGCAACAGCTCTGACTTCTCACGAGAGACAGTGCCAGCATTGGATTTGCCATTCACATATGAAGAACTGAACACCACAACGAACACCGCAATCAGCGAATCAAGCAGGCGCGCTTCACCCGGTCACAACGAAATAAGCTATGAAGCCATCGCGAAGTTACCTTACATCTCCCGCCTGCGACTCCTAGAATATTATAATTCTTCATCGCTGAATGGCGAGGTTCCCGCAGAGTGCAAACTCGTTGAAATAGTACCCATTTCAAAACCTTCAAAGCAGCCAACAAGCTACGCCTCTTTCCGACCCGTTGCCCTGCTGAGTTGCGTCGGCAAGCTTAGGAAGCGGATGGTTCATAAACGAATGACTTGGTTTTTAGAAAGCCACGACAACTTTTTTCAAGAAATGAACGGAATCTGTCAAAGCAGATCAGCTATCGATAATGCCATCACCCTCGTCTCTTCACTTTAGGAGGACCTCTTTGCTGCACGCATTCCAGTAGCTATCTTTGTCGACATTAAATCAGCTTTTGACTGTCTTTCACCATGCCATTTTTGCAGCAATGGTCAGTCTTGGCCTTGGAGGAAAACTGCATAAATGAATTGAGAGCTATTTAAAAGAACAGATGATATATAATGTAACAGACTAGAAAAAGGTAGAGAAGAGAAGCAGAGGAAGACGAAGAGTCTTGGTGCGATCACAGTGTGCTGCCGAAAACGAACATCGTTCACCTCCTGTAAATAAAACCATCTTATCACAGCTCGCTGTTACACTTGTGGTGGAGGTGCTGGGTATCGATCCCAGCACCTCTCGCACCAGCCATGTTTTCGCCACTAAGACCCGGTGCTTCATATGACCTGCGGACAACCGACTTATTTCCAAGGCACCGTTTTTTCGCGCGAGACCAGACGCAGTGATTCGCCAGCATCCGAGCGGAGTTTGACACCACCATCCAACCGTTCTCGCCGCTCGCCGTCTTCTCTGTGTCGTTCTTCTCTGCCGCCGGAAAACTAGCATCCGTGGCCAATGGAGGTGAGGTCGCCGGACGGTGTTTTCAAGATATAGTTCTGCCTATTGTTATGATCAAAAACAAAGTGAATGTGTTGATTGATGGAATGCCGAACACCGAAACATATCACGGCACATGCTGCAATAACGTGCACGCTGCGCTGGTAGAAGCAGTGCACTCTCCAGTATTCACCAGCGCTTGCAGCTCTTCGCAGTGCGCCCCAGCATCACAGCGGTTGAGCCAGCGCCCCTATCAGTGGCACACAGCTTTTTCTAAGTGCGACCAGTGAACTACAAGTAAACACAAGTCTGTACTAGTGTCTCCAGCGTGTACTAGTACCAAAATACGTACTGGCAACACGCTGTTCTTGCAACAGGGAAGCTTCCACCCCCTCCCTTTTTCAGCACATCGCCACACTAAAATATAATAGTCTCTCCACTGTCTAACTAGGTTGATTAATTCATTGTTGCATTCACGTATGACTTCGTCATTTCAATCTAGAATATTTTATAACATGTCTTTTGTCTGTGGCATGCTTGGGATGCGAAGTTTTTTTTAATTAGGGGGTGGGGGGGGGCACCCATGACAAGTGAGTTCCTTCAGAGGACAAAGAGGCTGGAAACGTATGCGCTGTGTTCTGAATATGCTTGCTCTCAGGGGAGAAAGAAAGGGGAAAAGGAACTATAGGGGCAGGCGTAATTTTTGAGAGAGCTTCAGCCCCCTCCTCTCCCTGGGCATCCTCACATCCCGCTGGCGCCGTCCCAGGAAACCTGACAAGTTTTATGTTTTGATGTTCGTGCACTGTCAGTTCTTGTGGCTTTCTGAAGGCATTTACAATCTCACGTGTGTTCCGGCCACCGTACACGTGTTATCAGTCCAAGCGGGCTGCAGTATGTACAACTAAATAAATCGCAGCTGGGCACAAATGCTGACCTTCCTGAAGGCTTTTTGGCATGCCTAGGTCACCCAAAGACAGCCCTCTCCCCACCCTCTAAAAAAACAGGAAAAGATTTGCACGCAAAATTAATCTCTCAGAGCACGAAGCGAAGCAAGTACATTTTGAAGTAGTTGACCTTTATATTATAAGCTTCACGGCTACGCATTTCACTACATACAAGACCGCACTTTGGGCAATATAAAGAAGGAGTACAATTTGACACAACCGACGCTTGGTAAAAAGACGAAAAAAAAAATTCAAGCGCATAATAGTTGCACTTTGCTTCCTTTGTAGACAGCCGACGAGCCACAGCTGCGTGACTGGCCCTCTGCCAGAATCTTAAAGCCCAACATTTTTTGTTCGCGTAGCTGCTCACTTAGTACATTTTAGTGTCACAGACCGCCTAACTGCGGAACTGACCGGACCTTTTTTCCGACGTCTTTTATTTGCGCTTTTATTTTGCTACCACTAGTATTTCGTCATCTCTTCTTTTCTAATTCTTACAATTCTATAGTTATTCCTTTTGCCATGGCGCATGCATTCGTGGACTTTTTGGAGGATAACTCCTACAATGTTGTCTAAATGAGCGTTGTGAAATCCTACGTGGACGACGAACCATGCGTCAGAAGCAGTGTTAAAATGCAGTGGTATAATGCAAAAACGTACACAGAAAAACTCGTCGCTACCTCTGGTAGTGCGGCTGTTTTATTCCGTTTCAATTTTCAGCGCGCCGTAGCCCATTGAATAACTTACAAACAGCGCCGTGTTGAAAATCGCGCAGACTTGGACAATAGGAAGTGTCTTAATACCGGTGTCACACAATGCATTTAGATTACAATCGCGAGCCTAGATAGGATCAGTTTTCAGCTGTCAACGACTAAATTCTGCAGTTTGCGTAACGAAGTTCGATTGTGACCTGGCCTTATCTTGATAAGCCCTAAGCTCGACGGTGCGAGCTCGTTCCCGACCCCGGCGGCATTTTAATTAGAGCGAAATGCAAGCGATACTGGTGTAGTTAGATTTAGATGCTCTGGAAAGGACTCTAAGTGGTTGCAAATAATCCAAAGCTCCTGACCACAGTGTGCGACTTAATCGTGTAGATTTGGCACATAGACCCACAGCAATTATTCTTTATCATAGTGAAAACATGCATTTTATGTGTATGGACAAGTTGTCAGAATTTGTGGTGGCATCGTTTCCAGGTCGGTGTTTCCAAGTAATGTCACCAGTGGCTGGATATCTGTTTCCACCGTGAATTTGAGGCCCAGGACGTACCGGTCATAACGGTGCACTGCCCATGCTACCTCCAACGCTTCTTTCTCTGTTTGGCTGTAGCATTTCTCCGCGTCAGTTAGCAACCGCGATGCAAACGCTACCGTGCGTCGCTTCCTCGATGGTTGATGCTGCACAAGAACCGTTTCCAACCCAAACGAGCTTGCGTCACATAATAGTATTGCGACTGGGATGATACTTCGGAACGCAGAGGTCCGACGTGAGCATCGCCTTGATCTGATTAAAACTGGTCTCTTGAAACGGTACCATTCCCATGCCTTTTGATCGCCTAGCAAGGCGCGAAAAGGGGCGGTTGCTTGCGAAAGATTAGACAGGAAGCGACCTATATGATTAGCTATACCGAGGAAGCGTCTAACACCAACAACGTCCTTGTGTAGCTCTATGTTGCGTAAGGCTTCGAGTTTATTGAGGATCAGCGAGATACTGTTGGCATCTATGACCAGACCCAGAAACTCTAGTCTGTCTTGACTGAAGCAATACTTTGACTTGTTCAGTTTAACTCCGGCTCCCCGCAGACGCTCCAGAACTTCCGCAAGTCGTTTTTTGAGCTCTTCATGGTCTTTTCCAATTACCAGAATGTCGTCAATCATGTTGACAATGTCTGGTTGCTCTCTAGATTGCGAGCCACTTCTCGCTGAAGGGTTTGGCTGGAATGTAGACGACAGAAGATGTATAATCCGAATGGTGTGATGAATGTGGTGTATTCTTGAAATTCTTGGGATAATCGCACTTGTGAAATCCCCCTGTTGCGTCTAGTTTTGAGAGCACCTTTGCGTCGCCAAGTTGCCCGAGTACCCATTCAACCGTTGGAAGCAAGTGTCTTTCATGGAGGACTTCCTTGTTGAGCTTTGTCAAGTCCGCACATAATCGAAGACGCCCAATACTTTCGGTACAGCGACAAGACCTGCGAACCACAGCGTCGGCTTTGTAATGCGCCTGATGACCCCTTGTTTTTCCATCTCGTTCAGCGTTTGCTTCACCTGGTCGTACAGAGGAATCGAAATTATTCGAGGTACACTGAGAGCAAACGGCTTGGCATTTGGCTTGAGACGAATAGCGCATTCCTCTCCTACGAAGCCAAGTCCATCGAATATATCCTGCCTAATGGTGGCGTTGCTTGCAGAGTCAGCTGGCTGGCCAGGTCACTGTGTGGCGTCGATGAAATTCACGACTCTCAATGCGAGGATAGCAGGGTAGCTTAGTAAAGGCGTAGACTGCGAAGGCATGACAAACACTGATAGTACGCAGGTGCGGCTCTTCCACTCCAATGTAGCTTTGAATTGCCCCAACGCATTCAAATCATAATTTCTTGGAATATTCAGATGACCCTCCGGTTGGTCGAGCCGAGACGGTACACCCGAAAAATTGCTCGGAACGACGGTTACTTCCGCTCCTGAGTCAAACTTGAAATTGAGCGGGACGCCGTTCACGTTAACCCAAACGAACTTTGCATTTGCTTCACGACTGGTCTTGACAGCATGCATCTCGAAGGCATGAGACTGTCAGCTGAATGACCGCTGCTTGGCTAAGCGAACTGCTTCGACATGTCCTTAATTCTGCAGAAATTGCAAACCGCTTTCTTGGCAGGACAAAGTTCTTGTTCATCTGCCTCTCGTCCACAGAATCAACACAATCTATGCGTCGCATTGACGATGGAAGTCGCTCTCGATGCTGATGCTTGCTTACGTGACTTTCTTTGCGCTGGCGTCTGCTTCAGTGCATCCACTGCGACTGGCCCAGATGACTGGTTTTGGCATTTCAGTTTTTCTCTTTCGGCATCTTCGAGCGGCCTTGCCTATAGGAGCGCGTTGTCTGGCGGAAGTGCGACACTGTTGTTTTGATAATCTGCTGTCCAACAAGCTAATAATAGATTGGTCTCGAACGAGCGTATCCTCAATAAACGCTGAGACGTAGTTGCATATTTTGACTGTGTTTCTTAACGCGGCGTAAAAAGCATCAACGCTTTTAGATGCGGAAGCATCTTATACTCGCGCCTTGTAGTGCGCCGTCCGCACCGCTTCTCGAACATTCGACAGCTGACGCGCGCGCATGCGCCGTCGCGCCGTCGCCCACCATCTGTGCCGCGCGCGCTTCTCCTTCGAGAACATTCGACAGCTGACAGCGCATGCGCCGTCGCGCCGTCGCCATCTGTGCCGCGCGCGCGCTTCTCCTTCGAGAACATTCGACAGCTGACAGCGCATGCGCCGTCGCGCTGTATATATACTCAAGGTCGGCGCTCGCTCGCTCAGTTGCCGCTCGTCGGTTGGTTTGTACGGCGCGTCGACGTCCAAGGTCGCGGTGAAATGAATTCCAACGAATCCACAAACACAATGATCGACGTCCCTTCGACCAGCGCCGTCCTTTCGCATACGTGTGTACGTGTTCACTCATTTAACACCCCCTCCTACAACCACGTTAACCAATTTAGCCATCGACCCAAGTAAGTCGCAATTCAACACCCCATTTCACAACCACGTTAACCAATTTAGCCATCGACCCAAGTAAGTCGCACTTTAACACCCCGTTAACCAATTATATGCTCCGCATCCTCCTCAGTGTTCCCCCGAGGGAAGCTGCGGGCAATTTTTTTGTCTGCTTGCTGCATCCGTTTGTGAGAACAGTAACTCTCATGAACTCCTCCACCACGTCCACCAAAATAATTGATGGCCTCTCGTCCGGAGCCGACAGTAGCAGGTGAAAGAAATATGAGGTGCAATTGCCTTTAACGACGCTGTACGAAAGAGCTTCGGCCGTCAAGTCGACAAATGCTAGCACATGATGAGCTTGAACACGCATGCAATATAGAAGCGTTACAACCCGAACCTTGTTGGTAGCTTGGTGCATTCCTGTTGCGTATGTATGGTCCTCAAACTGCTCAAACCAGATGGACCAAGAACTTTGGTAGTTGAAGCCAAAGCTCGGTTGGTGTTGTAGTCCAAATACTCCAGCAAAGGCAGCGTAAGGTTTCATTATCAAGAGCGAACGGTGGTCACGTCTGACACTACCTACGTGCGCAACCATGTAAGATACCACATGCAGAGCGACGCTAAGTGCGTCTACATTTGTCACTCGGAGACTAGTTGACCGAGTGAATCCCCCTAGCTTTATTCGACCCCGCCATATATAGAGCGCATGGCGCATGGCGCCTTTTACAAATGCGAAAGAGCTCAAGCTGTCTCAACCAGTACCACTACATTCCACTTTATCGCTGCATGGTCACCGACGAATGTCATTGGGTCGTGACTCACGGTGGCCTAAAGCTCATTGAGGTCCTGATCTGCTCCACAGGTTGCCGCGAAATCTTGTTACCTTCACTGCACCACATCAGACTGTTGCTGCGCCATCGGGTCAACGGCACGCGCACGCAATAGCTGACACATCGGGATTCATGTTGATGGCGGTGTCGATGCAATTGAGCTTGTGAAGTGCTAATAAAAACTAAACAGAAGAGAAAAAGAAGTGAATAAACATACTCATAAACACTAAAGAAGAACGAACATACAAATGAAAACGTTAACAAAAAAAGCAAGCGGATGTGAATATTATCGTTAATTAAAGCCGCTGCCACTGCACTCCATTGACCTTAAAATATAAGTGCTGAAGATTTACCCTCGCGATAAATATTGATTTTAAAGCATTTTGTTTTTTGATGTAAACATCGTGTTTAGACTAAAACAGTGGTTCACTTGAAAATTGCGTCCCTTGAGGTACCAACATCTGTGAATGAAAGAAAGCCTCACTAACAAGCCACTAAAGGCTCACACACTTCACTTTCCTCTCATTAGTTTGATGAAGATGACGACAAAGATGAATGCGTCATTCTTTGTGGGGTACCACACCATAAATAAACTTATCAATCAGGTCAAAAAAATATGATGTTGAATTCTTTATCCATCTAAACAGTTATTTATTATTATTCAGTATTTCAATTTTTTGTATTACTTATACGAAAAGTATTGCGAGAAAATATAAAAAAAACATCTAACTTCAAGCCAATTTCCTGCATTGGGTAAGAGCACGAGAAGAGAACAAGAGGAAGTAAATCATCGTATTTTTACTAAATGTGCTATACATGGAAGCGCGTATACCGTCATTGTTGAATAGATTCAAAATGCTTACTATCCAACCATTTTTAGAACTATACACTGTGCCCCAGAGAGCATAGTTTTATGCTTTTATTAAAGAACCAAGCTTATTTTTTGAAACTTGGTGGTCACTATTCCACTGCCCACAGATCTTGTTCATTCAAGCGCTGCTAGAACCACTGAAAGACAAAATCAAACATATTTTCTCAACAAGAAACGTTAATTTAGATCTTAAGATAGAATTGGAGAATATTTATCCCTCTAACGTAAAGCAAATGCCATTTCAATATTTAAATGATCGGCTGCAGGATTACTTGGCACATGTGAACATGAACAACATAATTGCGACTGATCCATCCGTATCAAATGAAAAGGCTGGGGCAGGTATCTTCTCACGTTCCTTTGACTGGTCCTTTTCAGTTAGACTCCCAGATTACACACCAATATTCATAGTAGAATTATTTGCTATTGTACTGGCACTACGGAAACTTCCTTTGGGCGAATCGGAAGCAGTCGTAATTACAGATTCTTTTTCAGTATATGCTGCTCTGTCTTCAGGAGCCAACTAAACACTTATGCACATGTTTCGACAACTCATACCGACAAACTTGAAAAAACTGCAGCTCATATGGGCACGAGGCCATCGTGCCATATATCTCAATGAGATGGCGGATGCACTAGCCACAGTATCTCTTAGCGGTCCCCTTATCCCGATTTTGCCTGATACGGCTTACGCGACAGCAATAAGGTTTAGAAACCTGTGTTTGCATGAATACGACTGCTACTCATTGGACAAATATCGAGATTTCGCACATCTAAGATGCCACTGGAATAGACAGTGGTGTGCAACATGGCACTTGGAAGTTACATTTACAAGATTGCGTTGCCGAATTCCGCAACTGAATTATTATTTGCATAAAGTTGGTCTAAAGGCGTCACCTTTATGGCAGACTTGCGAAGAAATGGAAACAATATATATATATACATATATATAAATATATATATATTTATATATATATCATCTTAGACCTACCTTTATTTCTGTCTCAAATCGCATCTGATAGCCTGCATCACTCCCTGCTCAGATATACTCTATTTTTGAATTTCGGCTGTTATTTCTATATTTTTTTCAGCCCAAAATTACGTTTTGTTTGAAAAACCATTAGCCTTTAGTTAAGATCCTGCCGCCCAGTTTTTGCCCAATTCCCCTTTGTGGGTGTGCGCCGGAGTATCAAGGATTATCATCATCATCATAAATTGCGGCGCCTCCGCTAGTCTCCTTTATCGGAGGTGCTTCCTCGATTTTTGATAGCGCGCCTTTTTCCAGGGCCTCCTTTATTTGCTCCCCGAGCTCGCGGGGCTGCAACCATGACTTCCCTATCGCCAAACTGCAAGCGCGAAAAAGGCGAGATAAGCGACGCCGCCGAAGAGTTAGGCGACTACGACGTGAGGACCACCACTGTGCCTAAGCCTCCAGCCAAATCGTTCGGCATCGTTCGGAGGTGTCGTCTTCGTCGTCTCGTACGGCACCACCCTCTCATCCGCACAAGTGTCGACGCCGAGTCAACAACAACTCGATGCCTCGCTACTACAAGAGGCCCCTGTCCGTCTTCAACCCGCCTAGGAATCACTAAGACCACAGCAGTGGGGGTCACTCACGTCCTCCCTTTGGCGGCGGCTTGCGTTCGGCCGTGCTTACTCGACCTCTCACGCCAAGTCGCGGTTGTGCTTCCTTGCTGTCGTCCGTGGTGTCGCACAACTATGGCAAGACTAGCGAAGCCGATAATCAGTGCGGAGGCCAGAGGTCCTCGTCGCACCTTGACCACTGTTCGTGGTTCCGGTGGTCTTACTCGGGCCACTTCAGTTGGGACAAAGAGAGCTCGACGGCGTCGTCTTCTTCTCACGGCCGCTTCCAGCCACCATCTTTGCAGCGGCTGTGCCCCATTCGGAGTCCGTTGCCGCCCACTTCACACTCTGGGAGTACGAGGAAACACCATACCCTACTTCGCTTGCTGGTGATGGTGCAATAAATTAGCTATTAGAATTCATTGTCTGCATGTCTTTAATTACGAAGTCATCTATTGTGTTCACGGGGCAGCGTCACAGCTCTTCACTTCCAGGTGGCAGCTGGGGTAGTGTGTGTTTTCAAGTTAATGTTCAGTGTTTGCGTCAGTGCGTAATGATAAGCGCTGTGACGAAACGTTGTCGTTTGCATTATTCGCAGCGAGACGGATACGGTGAGACTCGACTGGGAGGTTAGTATTCCATTGGCAAAGAGAATCGCGGACGACCTCTGTGGTGATCATTTTGTTTCTTTTTCTTTGTCATTTTGGTGTGCTTGACACGCGAACAATCACGTTCCTCGTTGTGTCACAGGTAACCTCTGCCAAAGATCCGTCGCCTGTGGTGTTTTTTGCGATAAGTTTTTTCCTGCTGCCTCAGTCTTTTACCGTATTTATAATCCCGTTTGAAGTCGCGGGGTCAAGTCGCTGCCACGGCGGCAGCATTTTTAGGCGCGTGTGACTACGACAAAAAACATGGAACAATGGCCATGTGCTTAAATTCAGCTAGGTGTATGGCCACTTATCATGTTGGCGATCCTTATTGTCCATAAGAGTGACACAAACTACAGATAGGTTGAACGTAACGACGTGTACGCAGCTTCTGACCATACTCCTACCCCACTATGGTGATTTTGATGATCAACAACTGGTGTTAAATGTGCAGAAGACGTGACGAAAACGTCTCTGTGAGTGAAATATAGAATAACATGCATGTGATGTTTTGGTAGCAATAATGGGACACAGCAGACGCGTCCCCACATGCTGATGGTCCGAAATGGTGTTTTCAGTGAATTCGGTGCAAGCCTGCTATATATATTTCGGCAACGAAGTGTGCCGTATTGTACAATGCACCTCAATTGTTAAGTGTGAAAACTTCACAATTTTTGTTCGCTGCCTCTTGGCTTTCAGTATCTCTTCTCTTTCCGAATTCAGTCACACGAACAAACACCTCATGCATCAGCTGTTTAGAGTAGTAGCAGATAGATATGCATGTTTATTTATTTCAGATGTGGCGTTGTGAGAAGTCAAGTTGATAGTGATTTTGCATCAAATTGAATCTTTTAGAGCATGTTATCTGGGGGTGTGCGAGTTCAGTCAGGAGATAAAGTATGTTGCTATGACATTGGGTCACAAAATGAAACCTATTACGTAGAAGGCATTGCGCTTTTTTTTTGTTCTTAACGCAACTTGTCTAGCGGCCATAACCAATCATTTCTATTCATTACCAGAACGTCTTTTCAGGTTTATATTTGAAAAAACCTAGCACTAATGGCGTAGTGGTTAGGGCATCCGTCTCGCATGCAAAAGGTTCGTGGTTCGAATGCCGGTGCCACGCAGATGCCGACCGGATAAAAAGTCCGCGTGGTGTTGGAACTGCAGTAAGAGGCCAGAGGTGTTGCCTTACCGGTGACCGTCACCGGTAACGCACTCCCTAACCAGACGAAGTTTGGCCACCCTGGTGAATTATCTGGCCACTACCTCCCACATGATACGTACATTAACTCACGACCCTTAATCCGCAGCGGCTGCGAAGCTACTGACCACGGAGGCGATCAGACTGCAACAAAGCAGAGGGTGCTAAGAGTGTCTGGATCCCGAGAGGGTGCCATTGGAACCTAAATTGCAACATTTAACCATAGAACCTTGTCTAGTAAGGCAAGTGTAGCTGCCCTGTTTGAGGAGCTAGAAAGTGGTAAATGGGATGTAATAGGGATAAGTGAGGTTAGAAGGACACTTGAGGCCTTTACAGTGCTAAAGCATGGGCTTGTTCTTTGCTATCGTGGGCCGGCTGACGTACGAGAACTGGGCGTGTGGTTTCTTATACGCAGATACATGGCTGGCATGATGACACGTCAGAAATTGGCAGTGAATAAGCTAGAAACACGGTTTACTGCAGTGATTGGCGATTCAATGCCAACGTAAGAGAAAATAAACTAAAGACCAGGCATTCGGAGAATGTGGCATCGGTAATAAAAATGTCAGAAGTTAGATATTAGTGGAATTCACAGAACATAAATTACGGATCTTGGATATTTCTACCGAACGCGAGGGAACCGTACGTGGACATAGAGGAGCCCATATGGCGACAGTAAGAACGAATTAATCTTTTTACTGAGAGCACACTCAGGCAGTTTGCAGGAAAGAAAGTGCTTGGCAAAGATCTATGCAGGAATCATAGAATGGTACGGTCTCGAATACGGCATGACTTGAATAAGGAACGACAGAACCTGATACGCAAGAAGTCAAATATTGATTTGGCACTGAGAGGGAAAGTACAGAAATTCGGAGTCTCGCCTCGCAACAGGTACTTGGCTCTTATCGGGGAAACCAGCCTTAGCGTTGTAGCAATGAATAATAATCTGACGAGTGTAATCATGGAGGTTGCAGTTGAAGTTTGAGGTACAGTACCTAGACACGGCAAAGGTAAGCTGTCCCACGAGAAGAACCCCATTAAGAAATGTCTAAGCATGAAACCCTCAAATACAACAGACAAATTTAATTGGCAGAGCTCTCGAAGTTGATTAACAAGCATAGGGTATCCGATGTAAGAAGGTATAACAATGAGAAAATCGAACACGCTCTGAAGAACGGTTGAAGCGTAAAATCAGTGAAGAGAAAACTCGGGATAGGCAAAAACCAGATGTATGCACTAAGGGACAAGGAAGGCAGAGTCACTACCAATATCAATAGGATAGTTGAAATAGTGTAGGAGTTTTATGAGATTTACAGAAATCTATACAGTAGTCAGCACAAAAGCCGCTTTCCATTCGTAGGCCCATACTTTCCCACGTGTACATATATAAATATATATCGGTGCATACAAACTTTCTGTTTTTTATGGCAAATGTATTGTTATCGCATATAACTTTGTTTTTAATTTCTTTGCGTTTATTATTTCTTTGCAATGTGTTCCTGTCATTTGTAAAAGGGGCAGGACCTCTGTCAAGCTGCAGTAGCATTTAGCTCAGTCCCCTCTCTTTACAATCTGAAGAAATGTAAAAAATTCATTGAATTGAATTGAACCACAAACTCAATATAAAAACTGGCAGTATCCAAGACGGCATTGCAGCGTTAATGGTAGATGAATTCGGAAAAGCCTTGGGGGGAATGCAAAGAAAAAAAGCTGTAGATGAGGACCAGTTAACTTCAGAGCTGCCTAAAGACGGAGAAAAGATCGTGCTAGAAAAACTAGCCACCCTATTTAAAAAGTATATCCTGACAGGAAGAGTACCAGAATCTTGGAAGAATGCTTAGATTATTTTAAGACGTGATAAAAGAAAGGAGAAGGATTTGAAGAATTACAGGCCGATCAGCTTGCTCTCCTTTGTATACAAGCTATTTACAAAGCTAATCGCTAACAGAAATAAGACAATATTAGAATTTAATCAAGCAAAGGAACAACAAATATCTTGAACAGGCTACTCAGGAATCAGCCACACTCATGCTATCAATCAGGTAATAGAAAAAATCTCTGATTACAACCAACCACTATACATAGCCTTCATAGATTACAAAAAACCGTTTGATTCAGGGGGAGTGTGTCCGATCTTTATCTCCGTATTTTGCGCGGACAGATTTATTTAAGTTTTCCTTTTTTCCGAGAACTGTAACAGAATGGAATAACTTGCCTTCTGATTTCCTCCAAACCTTTGATCTTGATGAACCCAATGTTTAATTCTGTGAATCTTGACCCCCCCCCCTCCCAATATTGCTTGATTTTTTTATGTTTCTCTTCTAATGTATTTTAGTCAAGCTGTGTTACTCATGTACTGATCATGTGCTTTCTTTGTTTTCATGTTTCTCTTCTACTCGCTCTCCTCTTACACAGATGTATTTTAGTGAAGCTGTGTCACTAATGTACTGATATTGTGTTTTTGTTTGTGCCCCTCCTGCTTGGGCTTTTTTGGCCTGCAGTATTTCACAAATAAAAAAAATAAAATATATGCAGTCACACATACACTGCTGAATCAGGGCGTTTACAAAGCACACATAAAGATCCTGCAAAAAACCCGCAGAAAATCAACCATCACCATAGTGCTCCATAAAGAAAGCAACAGCATAACAATCAAAAACGGTGTGAGCCAGGGGGAATCTATCTCGCCAATACTTTTTACCACGTATTTACAAGAGCTTTTCAGAGGCCTAAAGTAGGGAGAGTTAGGAATTGGAGTTAATGGAGGGCACGTTAGTAACCGGCGCTTTTCCGATGACATTGCATTGCTGAGCGACTCAGAGGATGAACTGCAATTCATGATTATGGAGTTCGACAAAGATAGCAGAAAGGTTGGTCTTAAAATTAACGTGCAGAAAACGAAAGTAATGTACAATAGCCTCTGAAGAGAAAGGCGTTTCGAGATAGGTAACAGTGCACTTGAAATTGTAAAAGATTCTGTCTACTTAGTATAGATATTATCTGCACAGCCGTATCACGAGATTCAAGTAACTAGAAGAATAAGAGTAGTGTGGAGCACTTTTGGCAAGCACTCTCAAATAATGACAGGCAGAGTGCCACTATCCCTCAAGAAGAAGGCATATAACAGCTGCATTTTGCCGGTGCTTAGCTATGGAGCAAAAACATGGAGACCTACAAAGAGGGTGCAGCTTAAAATTGAGGACGAAGCAGCGAGCGATGGAAAGAAAAGTTATAGGTGTAACGTTAAGAGACGAAAATGGAGCAGATTGGATCAGGGAACAAACCGGCTTTAGTATATCATAGGTAAAATCAAGAACAAGTAATGGACGTGGGCCGGGAATGTAGCCAAAGGCAGGATAACCGCTGTTCATTAAGGGTAACTGATGGGATTCCCAGAGAAGGCAAGAGGGTTAAGGGGAGGCAGAGGGCTAGTTGAGCAGATGAGATCTTTTTTACAGTGAGACCAGTTATGAGATCGCAACACTGGTCACGTGCGGTGCCGTAGTTGTCCGCCGCTGGTGCCGCCACCGGTGTCCGTAACCACTATTCGCACAAAATGAGCAAAAATGTATGTAAATAAAAATACTGAGGACACAGTATGGTTTGAAACCAGTTCCGCTGCGTGCCAGATAAGTATTCCACCACTGAGCCAGACTGGGGCTCGGCTCTTGTTTACAAACTTGCCTTAGACAGGCTTGTTGACGGATGAAGAATTGCTCTGATATGAGTAATTAAGTGCTTTAAAACAGCCAAAGAACAACCAGGCGTCAAACAATGCGAATATTGTAACAAGTGGGTTGTCCAATGCTGCATACAGATACAACAGCTTGTTCTTGATCACCTCTAAACTGTGGCGCATAAGCACTCCAGGGATAATTTCTCATCGTCATCAGCCATTGCATGAACAACTGACAACAAAATTACTTGCAAGTGTTTAGCGAACCCCACACTTATCTGAAGAATGACGAAGGATAGCTTAGTGAATGCCGGCAACTGCCCGTAAATTATGATTATAAATAGCATAGTCGGTACCGAGAAAGTGTGCTTGCAGTATACTTCCCGAAGATGGTTTAAAAAGGCCCTGAAAGGCTGATTTTCCTATTTTTGCTTTGTCTGTGTGCCGTGTTCCACGTGAGCCTGGCATTTGTTCTTTTGTTTTTTGATGATTTGGTTTTCGCATCGCACAGCGCGCATGATACATGCCACCGTCTTACGTAAGTTGTACACTGAAAACAAGGCTTCCGCAACGACCTTTTCATATAAAATTCAGTGAATGTTCGGGTTGCACAAGGCCGGTAAGCAGAACAAATTAGATGTCTCTACCCGGTATTCCGCTGCGAAGTGAAGGGTTTCATGTCCGTGTTAGTACAGTGACATCAATAACACTGGTCACCGTGTTAGCACGAGCACGAAAACAAATTATTTTGGCCAAACCCAACATATGTGAACATAATAAAACGAAGTGAAAACAACACAGGTGGCTTTTGCTTTGTTTCGCAACGTACAGGGCAGCACGTTGCTGCTCATGTTTGGTCGTTGAATGCAGTTAGCTGTGTGCAACACTGGGTATTCCGGTTACTTTGCCACACTTGCCATTATGAAACTGGTTACGTAAAACAATGTGTACCATAAAGCAACCACGACCGTAGCGCGTTTGGTTATGCGTGGCGCGTACTATTCAGACTGCAGCTTCTTTTCCTTTTTTCTGTATTTCTGAAAACAACCAAGGAGGCACAGTGGCCTCCCGTTGACCTTTTGCCGCCTGACATTTCCATAAAACAGAAAAACATTCCGGAGCTTGAACTAAAGCACGCTAAATTTTTTGACTACGCCACCCATCAAAACATCAGCCAATACACTACGCGCCGTCTGCACGCTCCAGAAATAAGATGACAGTCTGATTCTTCTCACGTGATGTAACGGTCTTGGAGTGGCACCCTCTCACGTGTCACTTCAGTTTGTGGTCTTCGCTTTAAACTGCGCAGTGGCAGCCGCTACTCCTGTGCTTGGGTCGTCTGCTTTGGGAGGGATCTTCGCGGGACAATTTGCCTCGCGAGGGTAAACTAACGCCCTCAAAAAATGTTTTCGAGTGAAATTATGAATTAGTTTTTGCTTCAGCCGAATCGAAATGGCCAAGAAACCTCCCAGATGGCTGATGAGCCCGCCGATGCTGCCGAGCGTATTTCCGGTGAAACTATATAAAAGGGTTGTCGCTTGTCATCTGCAGTTTCCGCCGTACGATACTAATAGGTTCGAGTGTTTCGAAATTTCAATAAGAATGCGTTTCTCTAGCATCAACAAGCATGTTATTACAGCAAGCGAAACGTCGCATTGCGTATGACGATGGCCACGTTGTTGAATGTGCGCAGCCGGTGCAGTCAATGGAGATCACATCATCGTGGCGGCTATGGTCCTGAAAAGAAGGGGTCTTGCGAACCCGCCACAAAACGTCCCCATGGTGACTGAATGCTGTGCAATGGTGAAGTACTGCTCTGTGCCTCGGTGTGCTTCATCTGCCCGTGAAAAGGGCGTTAGCATTCACAACAATACTAAAGAGAAGGGTGCACCTGCTCTTTCCTTGAGATATTTTTTCTGTAGTTCAATGATAGTGACAGTGACAATAGTGACCATGGCTATGTCATGCTATGGATGACTACGCTGTGCTTTAACATCTCCTCATTCTTTTCACATCCAACTCAGGTTCCAATAACTCCTCACCCTCATTTCCCACCCTTGCTTCACTACACATGACTATCCAATATTTTCCTCTCGCCGTTTTTTCTTTCCATCGTCCTCACTTATACTGCCCTTTCTCACTTCTTCGGGCACAATACAATGCATCGCTATGCTATGTATTTCCCTCTATTCAAGCCCACTTTACTTTTCACCTGACTTACTTTTTCATCCCTGTTGCTATATTGTTCTATAAATGAACATGTTATGCTTTAAATTCTACCCTTCTTTTCACCCTCCTTCGATGTTCTGTGCACACAAGACCAATTATAGCTTGGTAAAACATCTGCACACGGCCAGCCTAGACAAAGTTCTCAGATGCTACCGAATTAACAGGTAAAATATTATAACAAAAGAAGGCCAAAAAAGTGTGACTTTCGGAAAGACCAAAAGAAGCAGAGATGCAAAGGCTCACTACAGAGACAATGGCTTCGTTTAGATAGATCCGCAGCACTGTGAGAACTTCACTGCCTTATGTTTAACTGTCAAAAGTTCATTATTAGCGGAGAATATGAAGCTTATGGTTTCATTTTTAAATTTTGGGAAGAAATCTCCACGCGCAATAAAACATTTTGCAAATTGTATTTTTCGTATATTGCCAACATTAGATCAATGAAATTTTTGAAACGTCATAATCTAGATTTTTGATAAACAGAGATGGCAATGTTGTGCATTTTTATTGAACAGAATCTATGTAGGACTGTCAAAAACATTGCGATTCTCGCTTACGCGCCCCTTCACCCACTGAAGGTCACCTGCATGTTTGGGAAAACAACTTCCAGCAACTAACCACTAAGTGATGGCACCACCGTGTCTTTCCTGCACCTGTGTCGAAATATGTGTTCGGGGAAAATGAGCGAAAGGGGAGTGCGTATACGCTGAAGATATTGAGTGTCCTCGCTTCAGCGTGCCAAGAAAAGAACTGTCGAAAGCTTTAGATAGACTGGACGATCGCCAATTGACGGAAGAAAGGGTATTAGGACACTGGCCGCGACCGTCCTCTTCACGCAAGGCATTGAGAGCGTTGTTGCGCTTTCTGCGGGCAAGTGCGTGGTTATTCGCTGTGGCAGCCAAGAGGGTCCATGATGCGGTGGTCGGGCTTGGCCTGACTGTTTCTACATTGGAGTGGCTTTTTCAAAACAATGTTTTCTGACACCTTCTAGTTCAGTCAGCGCCAAATTACAGACAGAAAGAAAGGAGAAATTTTGGCAGCAAAAGTAAATGACCAGGGCATGTTTCAAACTTCTAGACACACGTGAAAATTTTTTTTCAAATATATTGGTGATAGTCTGAAAAACGCTGGATGATTTGTCACCCACCCGCATAGCCACGCTCCGGAGGCAAGTGACCCAACCACTCTGCTACCGAGGCACGCTAGCAAGGTAGCAGAGTGGTAGCAGTGTAGTAGCATAGGCTTGTATAGTACAAGATGGTTGAGAAAAAAAAGTGAGGGGAACAAGCGAAGAACAGATAATGGTAACAGGTGAAGAACAGAGCATTAAAAAAAGTTAGGACGTTAGAGTTGTGGTAGAACAATGAAGTGTTTACCTAGGACAAGAATAACCATGAGGTATGATGGTTAACTTGAATGTAGAATATCAAAATGCGCTAAGAGAGAAATACTGTCTGGATACACGAATGATTTATTATCATGGCAGAGTGAACTTGGGCATTATGTTTCGAATGATTGTTAAGATGATTTACCTTTGAGTCCGTAAAAAATTGGTTATGCACGCCTATAACTGACTATCAAGGTGTAGTATCATCACCACCTCAGGTTCGAGAAATAAGGACAAATCGGGCATTCTCGGTAGCACACACACACACACACACACACATTCAAACTTTTATTTCAGGAAAAACAAAACAACAACTAGACAACCCACTCAGGTTTTACGCAATGCTGAGGTCAGTGTCACTAGCTTTAAACTAAGCGCCAGTTCACATCAAAAGAAGCAAAAAAGTCGGGGACCAAATTAAACATGCCGCCTCAAATATTTCTCGAAATGTCACGCTGGTCTTCTGGTATCGTCTCCTGCACATAGCCTGGTTCATCTGGCCTTCTGGATATAGCCAGTGTATAACCATACTTTCGATGACATCTCAACAGGTCGGCACAGAGATAGGGTAGTTGGAATAAAAGGGTATAGGTAAGGAAAATGGAAGAAGAGGAAAAACGAGTCGCATTCAATTCGCCCCATGTACGCGCGCAAGAACACACGCACGCGACAAGCAGTCGACCAAGAAAACCGCCAAGAAGGCCGGGGGAAAAAGGTGATGCGCACGGGGGTGATGCGCACAATTCAACGTGGGCAATAAGAAGAGTGGGGACCGCCAAACCCACTCAGTAAGTCCAATTTTCCCCGATAGACGCACCGTTTTAGGGGTCTAATCCTAAGGCTGCAGCACAAAAGTGCCGTTACGGACAGTCCACAGAGAGCATTGGGCTCAAAGAACGAATTGCCGCAAGTAGCGTATTTATCACGGTGGTCGAGAAGTGGCCGGCAGGGCTGGCGGTGTTGATGAAGAGGTCGGTGTCGTCGTCGCGATTTTGGGCACGGCGTCGGGAACTGGTAGTTGCAAAAAGCGCATTAAGAAGCGCAATAAAAGCGCACTAAAATAAGCGCATTAAAAGCGCATTAAGAAGCGTCGAACGCTTCTTAATGATTCCAGAGGCCGGAGGAGCAGTGGATGAGAGAAAAGCCGTTGTCGTTTTCACCGGGACGAAGGTCACGCTCGTGTAGGACGAGGGCCGGCCTCCGAGCGCATCTCGGAAAGAACATCTCTTGGGGATAGTCACGCTCCTACCAGGGTTCCTAGCCATTTCCAAGGCTTGGCGGTGAGTCGAGGTTCCATCAGCTGATGCTCTAAAGACCTCGGTATTGCTCTGGAGTGGCCAGAACTGGCCGTGCGGCTAGGTTGGGGTGTGTTTCCCGGGACAGTTTATGTAGTGATAGTTTTGTGCTGCACATGATGCTAGGTCGTTCATGGTGCTGCAGAGCAAGCGCCGTTCGTCTCGCTAGCAGGTGTGCGTTGCGTGCCTGAAGCAGCTGCAACGACAGCACTGCAGGGGCCGGGGCTGGTGAGGACGAGCCGCGCTTTTGCTTGCAAGGCAGTATATCAGGGGGGGCCGGTAGTCCCTGAGGAGGTGGGGGTGAGGCAGCTGCCTCTTCGGACCCTGGACACAAGTGGCACTGTTGAGGCAATGTTGTCGGCGACGTCCCCGAAGGGGATCGACCATGATCCACACTAATAACCACGTCAACAGAGCTGGTCAGGTCCTGTTGCCAAGGTCCTCGAACGGGATCGTATGGTTTAGTCCAAAAACCACGCAGATGGAGGTGTTGAGGTACAGTATCTTGGCCCGAACCTGGATCTCACAGATCTCCCGACCTGAAGTAGGGCGATCATATCGGTGGTGGGGTGCGTGTCAACGGCTACCAGGATGCGCCTGAAATTCACCTGCACACGCTGGGTGGCTGGGAACCACAAGAGGAAGGCGGCGATCGCATTTCTCGACAGAGCCAGAAAGTGTGCATTCTTTTCGAGGAGCCGATGGATGATAGTGGCTGCACAGTCACTCGGAGATAAGTCGCCAATGAAGTGGGGACTTTCGGGGCGTGGAGATGAGGTTGGAGGCGCGCGCGACCAGGAGGCGGGCACCAATTGCACGGAAGCTGCTGAGGCGGAGAGGCGAGAAAAGGTGATGTTGCCGTGAGGAGTGTATTTCTTGTGGGCACCCCTAAACTCCTTAAATGCTCAAACCTTATGCGGAGCCCTTTCGGCGTTCATCGAGAAGGGCAATTAAGCCTACGTGGTAAAACCTGCCTGGTAGGAGGAATTTTTTTCTTGTGATCATATAGCGTTCTAGCTGTCTGCTCATGTGCTGCGCTTCCAAGCTATGGCGAAAAGAAAGAGACCCAGACCATGCTACACAATAAAAGGGAAGACCGTGTTTCGCGAACCATGAAAGAAATGCATGACCATGTTCAACCGTTAGTGCCTTCGTGCAATCAGAAACAGTTACATATCTTTTTTGAAACGAACAGCTCGAAATTAAATCATTTTGAAACGAACAGCTAGGAAAGCCATTTCGCTGCACTGAGACCTAGAAAATAACTTTTTACTATGGCTACTCTCACATAAAAGGAACTACAAACAGAGAGAAACCCTGCAAAGCGGACTGTGTGTATTACTATAGTATAAAAAGGACAGTCCTGTGCCGTGATGGCTGCTCTCTCGTCCTCATATTTTGGTTGCGCACTGGCTTTCGGGCTGATGCTAGTGACGGCTGACATGCCCCATTCATAGGTTCGTGCTGCGACGACACCACGCTGCCGACATCTGCAGTAATACAAAACACAAGCATAATAAGATGTAGCTGCGTCAATTTTTTTGGCATCGTTTGTAGGCCTTGTCCTAAGTATGTATGTACATGTACGTTGTTCAAGCAAACCACCATGGCAGTATAGCACGTGTGGCGTCGCGCTGCTACTATTGAGGGCGCGGGATAGATTAGCGACCATGGCGGCCGCAGTTTGGGAGGGGTGAAATATAAAAAGAACATTCGTGAACCAAGATATATGTGTGCATTAGAGAACCTCCAGTGGTCGCAATCTTTATACGCACAATACAGCGTACCTCAAAATATCTTGTTTGGCACATGAAAGCCTCGCAATTATCGATGTTGAAGAGACGCCGTCTTTTTAAGGCCGGCACAAGCAAGCAGAAAAACTGAAACTGTGCCTTAGGGGAACTAAACGACGATTAAAAATTCAAGACATTTGATGCTTCTCCAGCAAGGCATAAATTTCGATGTTACTTAGCCACGGCAGCCAGTGAGAAAAAAGCTTATCGCATTGACTGACTTCAGAGAGCTAATCTTTGAGTAAGGTCCGCTGCTTTGTTCGTATTAAGAGCCCTGTCTTTTGCCCAAATTAAGTTAGGCAGAACCATCTCGGCATTGAGTGTTCCTCGCGAGAGTTTTTTTTATAACAGGTCACAGGCGAGGGTGAAGGTGGTGCCGCAAAAGTCTTGTGGACAAGGCAGCTTTCCTAAACACGCAACTGTTTACGAAAAAAACGAAGTCCACCTATCTGTTGTGTCATTGACTTCACGCGGTGGCATCAGATGAAGTTTGTTAGTGGTGATCAGATTAATGGACCCATAGAAACTGAAGTTCACGACTCAACGCTCAGTGAACAAGATAAAAAAGGTAACATATGCCGTATTTTGCATAATATGTTCGTTTTATTTCCGGCAAAACGCCTTTAAATTCGGCACTTCAACCTGCAGATTTTGTTTTTCTTCATTGCTATTACAGGCAAGAAGTGCTCATCAGGGAACCACTGCGTTGTTTTTGGATGCAGTAACAACTACAGAAAAAAGAAAACGCTGTGCGCAAAATTACGCCTTGCGCATCTGTAGACGCGGAGTTTTTATGGCTGTGGACTCTTCACGTTTCATCGTTTTCAAGCTGCAGCGGCTTCTAAGGCTTGAAAACTTAAACAAGAAAAACTTCGTACGCTCCGCAGCTACTCGGCTATGTTCAGAGCACTTCTCAGGCGTACGAACCGCAACGACTTCGACAACGATGTTCAACCTCGTCAATCAACAAGAAGGTACGCAGCTTACAGCTATTCAAACAATGACAATATTTCCCCAAAAAACAGCCCTGCATAACGTTTCTCTCTATTGCAGGTCAAAGTACTGCGGCACTGAGAGTAACCTAAATGTTGTGATTTAAAAAAGCAGATGAAAAGGGGACGCGCAGGCATGTCAGCGTCGTTCATTTTGAGAGCTATATTTGAGTGCACACCTGTAAAACACAAACGAGCGAGTAAGATACGGTCACTCCTTCAGAGTTGAGGAATAATTTAGACAACAGTTAGTGCGCATTAAACAAAATCACAGCATATCCACGGAGTGCATGATGATGAGTGGGGCGAAGCATCCGTCCGTCTGTTAGTTCTTGCTTCCCTCCGTTCGTACGTACGTCTGTGCGACCGTCCTTGTTTCTATCCGTCTGTCCATTCATGCGTCCGTCAGTACATCCTTGCATCCGTCTGTGCGTCCATCCGTGCGTCCTTTCCTGCATACATCCGTGCATCTGTACCTGGGTCCGTCCATGCGTCCATCCGTCCATCTATTCTTGTGTACGTCCGTGCATCTGTCTGTTTGCTCGTACGTGTATCTGTCTGTCCTTCCGTCTATGTAGCGAATACTCCAAGTTCAACTATGCCACATCTTTTCATTCTATAATCACCTTATAGAAGTTCCACCATCCAGCGGACACTCCAAGGACCAAGTGAGAGGTGGCCCACCGGCACTTTCTTATGGCCTGCGCTTCTAGTCCATGTCTATATATACTAGTTCACGATACTTATGTCTGAACCCTAATGCATGAGCTTTGCGAGGCCAGTTTCTACTTTTTCGATATTCTTCTCAGTCTGACAGTTCCTGTCGCTCTTCTGGGCTTCGCACTCCACCTGAAACGCCCTGAAGGCTCCCGTTCATCTAGAGAAACACGTGAAGCCTACTTTTAGACACGCTGCGCCGTACCCACCACGACACGGAACATCGCCGCCAGATGCACTCGAAGCCGCATCTATGGCAGCGGTGGCAAGTACTACTCCTGCAACCACTGTGAAGGAAACTACAGACCATGATCCCGTAAACAAGCGATGGCACGATGAGCAGGACTGCTCTGATCCTTCTGGAAAAAATGGAGAGGGAATGGTCCAAGCGCCTTTCACGGTTGCGTCCTACAAGAAAAAAGAGGTACTGGCGTTCCTGTTGTCTTCCGACCTACCGTGGAAGGCGGAAGCTTATGAAAGGTCAACCCTAACATTGTGGCACCAGCAGTTGTAACATCTTCCCAAGAGAAATTTCTCAACCATCGCCTCAACAAAGATGGAAGCTTGGTGGTTACAGTGTCAACGCTACCAGCTGCAAACCGTTTGCTCACTATGACTGAACTGGCTGGCATAGCTGTAGAAGCCCGAGTTCCGTACTCACACGCGGAGTACAATGAGAAAATACAAGATGTCCCTCTGAGCTACTCAAATGAAGAACTACAATACGATCTACGGGATCAAGGAGTCGTTTCAGTGAGGAGGCTCACCATCTTCACACCCGAAGGGGGAGGGAAAGTCAAAGAGGTGCGTCGTCGATCTGTCATTTTGGAATTTGGCAAGGATTCACCGCTACCTAAAAAGTTACACTTGGCTTCTGTAGTTACCCGGTTGCTGAATACGTTGGGGCAGCTACACAGTGTTACAAGTGTCAAAGGCGTGGTCACTTATCGAAACACTGTACAGGCCCGGTGCGCTGCAAAATGTGTGCTGGGCCTCACTCGCCCAAGGAGTGAACGTCAAGAGCACAACCAAAATGTGCACACTGCGGCGGCCTACAGCCGGCCTCATATAGCGCATGCATGAAATCGAAGGCTGCTACTCCCGCAGGCACGTAGGACCAAGCACAAGAGAAACCAGCAAAGCGGAACGAACCACCACCCAACCTCATGTGGTATTCACGAGTATAAAAGACGTCTCCCAGGAGCAACCACCACAAAACCAAAAGCCCTTTAACACGTATGAATTTTTCTAAAAAGAAACGTGGGAAATCCAGGGGTTTGCCGTCTTCTTAAAAGTCATCGTAACGTACCTCACAAGACCCACCAAGACAGCACTACCGTCACCAGTCTCAGTTGCCACAACATGACATGGAGATCTGCGAGAAACAGCAACACGGAAACACCGATCATTATGTAACACGCATACTGATTTCTATGTTGTCTGCAGCCCTCAAAGCCCTTGTCCGCGCAAATTCCTCGTCAAGAAGTCTTCCGGAGGGCGAAGCAACCCTTGCAAAAAGCCCCTGGTGTCGACGTCCTACGCACCGCAGGAACGCATTTCTTCACAGTAGCAATCATGGCTTCCCCAATGACATCTCCACCTGAACTGACAATACATAAAATATTTAGCTCATGCACCATATTCTAGTGGAACACTCGCGGGCTTCGCTCAAAGCTTTCGAATTTACGACTGCTGGTGCGAGCATACTGATTCCCTTTCATCGCCGTCTCTGAATGACGAGTCGGACCGCATTTCAGAACGAACAGGTATTATTTTCATCCTTCAAAACGGCTTTGCCATATCAGGAGAATACTCATAGGCATTCGTAGAGATATTCCGGCCTCCGAGATTGACATCTCACCCCACAACGACAATGAATATGCGTGCGCCATCACAACAATTGGTAAACAAGAATACACACTCATTGGAGTGTACCTGGAACCCGGCAAGCCTGTCAATGATTCAAGACTTCAAAATTTGATTTCAAGAACACATTCTCCACGCATTATTTGTGGAGACTTCAATGCCCACAATGAAATTTGGGGCAGCTCACAGACTTGTGCGCGAGGAGCCAAGCTCACAGAACTACTCTATCATAAATTTCATCATAAATTTGTACCAACTAGCCCGCCTGTCAACCCTACTACTCTCAAAATATTCCATTGAACCTCTGAATGACGGCAGCATCACATATCTACGAGGCTTTTCAACTACCAGTAGCATCGACGTCACCGTCACAAAAAGCTCAGAGTCTTGCCCGTAACTTTCACTAGTGCACCGACTTGAAAACATGGGGGAGTGATCAATACCCAAGCATGATATTAGCTGTTGGGGCGAAGATGTCATCAAAAAATAATTACAAGATTTACTGATTGGGGCGCATTCCAAGACGCCGCTAGCAAAGGAATTACTGCTGCCACCAAGGACAAAGAGTTACTCACTACGATGTCTTATTGCCTAAAAGCATGCACACGTCTTTCAGCTAAGAGTGACAGATTTCCGTTAAACAATGAGAAGTTTGAAAAACTGTGTTCTATTTAAAGGCGAGCTGAAAGGAAAGCATTGCAAACAAAGTGCCTTGAAGATCTTCGAGCCTGCCGACGGACACAACGTCATATCCGGCGTTACCTGGATAAACGTAGCAGGCAACGATGGCACGACAATTGCTCCACACTAGGCGTTCATCAACCGGTAGCCAAAATATGGCGAGTCTTTAGAGGCATGCGAACAACACCACTCCAACAGCTTCACCCTTTTACCGCACTTTCCCTTCACGAACGGAAACCTCTGAAAGAGCTGTCAGAAGGATACTGCACACTGTTATCAACTTCAATACCCTGGAGCTCTTCCGCAAACAACAAGTCTGACTTCTCACGACAGACAAAGCCAGCATTGAATTTACCATTCACATATGAAGAACTGAACACCACAATGAACACCGCAATCAGCGAATCAAACAGGCACACTTCACCCGGTCACGACGAAATAAGGTATGAAGCCATCGCAAAGTTACTCCACAGCTCCCGCCTACGACTCCTAAAATAGTATAATTCTTCATGGCTGTCTGGCGAAGTTGCCGCAGAATGGAAACTCGCTAAAATAGTACCCATTTCAGAACCTTCAAAGCCGCCAACAAGCTACGCCTCTTTCCGACCCGTTGCCCTGCTGAGTTGCGTCGGAGAGCTTATGGAGCGGATGGTTCATAAACGAATGGCTTGGTTTTTAGAAACCGACGACAAAATTCTTCAAGAAATGAACGGGTTCCGTCAAAGCAAATCAGCTATCAATAATGCCATCACCCTCGTCTCTTCACTTGAAGAGGACCTCTTTACTGCACACACTCCATTAGCTATCTTTATCGACAATAAATCAGCTTTTGACTCTGTCTTTCACCATGCCATTTGGCATCAATTGTCAGTCTTGGCCTTCGAGAAAAACTGTATAAATGAATTGAGAGCTGTTTAAAAGAACAGAAGATACATATGTGCACTCAAAATGGTCCCACACAGTTCTACGCAGTAGATAATGGCGTACCCTAGGGCGCAGTGCTCAGTCACTCCTTTTCAAAATCAACCTGATACATATACCAAGGATATTGCCGCGAAGAGTGAACATCACAATTCACGCCGACGATATCTGTACTTGGAGTGCTTCAAGTTCGTGTCTTGTTAAAAAACAACGCCTATAAAGGGTTTTACAGAACCTCTCCGCGTATTTGGCTCCCCGGGGTATACAATTTTCTCCAAAAAAGAGCACAGCTATGGCATTCCACGAGAAAGAAGATGATTAATTATCCACTTTTCCTCGGCGGCCTGCCACTGGCCTATGTACGGACTCAGCAATTTCTTCGAATATTTATCGACAGAAATCTTTTCTTGTCTCCTCAGGTGAAGAAACGTCGAGCGAGGACAGTTGCAGCATCACAACTCTTCAAACTTTTGTCGTGACATGATGGGGATGCAAGTGCCTATCAATGGTCCTGCTTGAGAAAGCGTATATTGAAGGAACCTTGCGTTATTGCCTACTAGTGCTTCACCAATTATCACCAACAAACAAGAGAACTTTAGAGGGCCCACGAAACAATTGCCTAAGAATCTGTCTAGGCCTTCCGAAGAGCTCATCCGACTCAGGATCTGTAGCGGAAGCAGGATGTCCTCTGCTAGATGTCATCTGCACTCAAGAAATATTCCACACTCATTTCCGCCATGTCATACATGGGAAGAAGCCTTTTCTGTACCGCATACATCTCACCCACAGCAATTCAGCATTCGACCAAGCTGTGCAAATGCAGCAACTTACTGCTTTCAGATAGCCCAAGAAGTTGATGCCTCCAAGGTTTCCTCCGTGGATGCTTTTACCTGTTAATATTAAACAATGTGTCACAGGAATAAATGAAGCGAAAAGATGTATCGCACAGACAACACTGCTGCAGTCTACCTTGTTTAACTTAGCCGAGCATTACACTCCGCATACTCATATTTATACTGATGCCTCAACTACTCAGGAGATCTCGTCATATGGCCTCTATGTTCCTCTACAGGACAAAGTCTATCCGATCGGCTACAACGCAGGACATCATCAACGACAGCAGAACTTCATGGAATTAAAGAAGCAATCTTCTACATATTGCGTCAAACACCGAACCGAAGGGTGATCTTCACCAACTTTAAGGGAGCTCTACAAATACTATTGAGCCTCTTAAAGAAACCAACTTATCACCTGATTTTATTTGACATAGCATACTTACACCACTTGGCTATTATCGTGGGTCAGGCTATCACATTTCAATGGATACCAGCTTATTGCGGTATACTGACCAATGAAAAAGCAGATGAAGCGGCCCGCAAAGGACTCCAAAAGAAAAATTACAGGCGAAACTATTTCACTGAATCAGGTGCTTCCCAGCTGGCTAAAAGGCTTGCTTCCGAAGAAAAGAAGGTCTATGAAACCTCCCGACACATCATTATGCTTTCCTCCATTCTCTCGACCCATATCTAAGGACTAGACTCCCATTCCGAATCCCTCGACACCTGGAAACTCTCTACAACCATCTCCGGCTCAACAGTGCTTATGGAAACAATCTATGGTATCGATTCGGTCAAGTAGACAGCCCATACTGCAATAACTGTGGCTCCATAGAAACTATAAAACATATCTTCTTTGAGTGCTGAGCGTATGCCGATGAGCGCAAGAGGTTGAGCGCCAGCCGATGAACGCAAGTGGCGTATGCGGAATCGTAAGTGGTTGTCCACATCTCTCACAATATGGTGGATTGCCGGTAGATAGAAGCTATGAATGTGTAGAGTGTGTATGTCCAGTTCTTAGCCTTGTAAGTGTTATTTATGTGGGCCGTGATTTTGATAGTGGATGGCAAATTACCTAGTTGTGGCTTAATAGCATGAAAATTATTGTCTGTGTGTCTATTCCACTCTATCTGCCAATACCGCCTGAGCTTTCGTTTTAGAAAGGTTTGAAGTCAAGTGCAGGAATTGGTACTGATGCATTGTAGGTAGTGTCGTTGGTGGAAGCAGCCATCTTTTCGGCCAAAACGTTTCTTGTATCTCACGGTGCCCTGGCACCCAGCAGACAACGACGTGCTGTTTTGATGTGTACATTGTGCACAGAAGCGAAAAAGTTGACACCAGCAAGGGGTTCTTGTGTTTTTAGGGGTTTTCAGGGCTTTAACCAAACTTAGGGAATCTGTGTATATTACCGCCTTTTGTAATTTTATCTTCTTGATGTGTTTTGCGACGGCTGGCATTGCGTGAGCTTTTTCTCTGAATATGCTTGCATCAGGATGAAGAACACCGGCCTCGGAAAAGTATTGGCCTCAGGGCATGTGTATATATGTTGTAGTTCTACGAAGTATGTATGTATGTGTGCAAGTGTTGCGTGCTTTTTGACTTCAACAAAAGAGATCACAGAATATAAGCTGCCACTGCCACTGTGGCAGATATGCTGCAGGAGCCATCAAACTGTGTTCGAGAAGAGGCACACCTGTTTCTTCGACCAGGCCCCTTACACGGAGCGAGTAGGGCTGCCGCAATGAAGGACGGTTCTCTAACAAGCTAGAACAAGACAAATCATTTAAATGACAGGGGTGTTTCTTGTCTGCCTTCACCTTCAGAAAGTACAGAAAGACAGGTATCATTTTGTAGGAGGAGCGACCTTTCATTTCAATCCACGTACAAGCTCTCCACAGGGCTAGTTCAAAAAGCTCCCGTAGAGAGGCGAATTCCTAGATGGTGGACAGGATCGAGAATCTTCAAAGCTGACGGTGTTGCCGACTTATAAAGTAGGGCACCGTAATCTTGGCGTGTGCGTACTAGGCTTTTATATAAATTTATCAGAACCTTCTTGTCACTGTCCTACGGTGTGCGTGACAACACTTTCAAATTATTCATTGCTTTTAAGCACCTGTCTTTTAAATACTTGATGTGTGGGGTGAAAGCTAGTTTCGCGTCTAAGATTAATCTAAGAAGCTTGTGCTCTGTCTTCACTGCAGAGGTTGACTATGCAGGTCAATGTGGGGGTCAGGATGGAGGCCCCTCTTTCGGCAGAACAAGGCGCAAGTGCTCTTTTGCGCGTTGAGTATAAAACCATTCTCATTTGCCCAAGAAGTTACCTTGTTCAACCCTAGTCGAACTTGACGTTGGCACATTGAGATGTAACATGATTTGAAACTAATCTGTACATCGTTGACATATATTCAGTAAAAAAGTTTTACGTGGGAGAGACAGGTGCAAGGAATTCATGTTAACTATCAAAAGTTTACAGCTTATTATACCTTCTTGTGGCACTCCTCTTTCTTGGAAAAATACCCGAGATAAGATACCCAACTCGGGCACGGAGTATACGGTTGGACAGGTAGATTTCGATGATTGTCTGCATACTGCCTCGCACACCTAAATGTGACAGGTCTCGCAACATGACAAAGCGCCATGTAGTGTCATATGCCTTTTCCATATCGAGGAACCCAGAAAAAAATGCTTATGAACAAAAGCGTGGCGAATTCATGCCACGATACAGACAAGGTGGTCAGTAGTGGACCGAGCCTCTTGAAACCCACACTGGTATGGGTCAAGTAGGCCATTATTTCAAGGAAGTGCATCAGGCACCTGTTAATCATTTTCTCAAAGAACTTGCAAGGACAGCTGGCTAACGCTATTGCCCTGTAGCTGGAAACTGAGGCAGGTTCCTTGCTTTGTTTTAGAATTTGGAAAACGATAGCTTCCTTCCGTGCTAAAGGTAGCTCGCTGGAAGACCGTATCACATTATACAGAGGGAGGAGAGTTTTCTCGCTTTCAGTGGGCAGGTGTTTTAGCATTTCATATGCCACACGGTCCGGGCCTGCGGTAGATTTATTGCACCAGGTAAGTGAGCCTTGTATTTCAGCCAAATAGAAAGGTTCATTGTATGCCTTATATGCTGTGGGTTTGCGCTCTAATCTCAGTTTTTCTATTCTGGTTTTGTATCGTTGGAACGCTTCACTATAGTGTGATGAGCTGGAGACCTGTTAGAAGATCGCTCCGAGAGTGTTAGCTTGGTCTTCCAAGCTCTTCCCTTGTGTGTTCACTTAAGGAAATGAATGTGCTTCACGTCCTGCTACCTTACCAACCACGTTCCAGACTCTCGCCTCATCTGCGTACGAATTAATGTCTGATAAAAATTTGTGCTAACTTTCCCTTCTCGCCTGTCGGTGCGTCCTCCTTCCTTGCGACTTGATGTTCTTAATTTTACAAGATTCTCGGCTTTAGGCGAGTCTCTGAGCAACTTCCATACCTTATTTTATTGTTTTTTTCGCGCATGACGGCACTCAATATTCCACCATAAGACCCGTCGTTTGCCTGATGGTCCACTTGTTTGGGGAATACATTATGTTGCTGCATCAACAAGTTGTAAAGTAGCAAACAGCATCCTGTATGCTTAACGCCGCCATGTCAATCCAAGTTAATACAGCCATTTTTGGAAACTTTTCCCAATCGGCTTTGTCGGTGAGTCATTTGGGAACCTGTGCAGGACATGTATTCGTTATTGATGTGCTGATAACGATAGGAAAATGGCCACTACCGTATGGATTAATAATGATTCATCCATATGTGGCGTTTTACGTCCCAAAACCACCATATGATTATGAGAGACGCCGTAGTGGAGGGCTCCTTAAGTTGAGACCACCTGGGGTTCTTTAACGTGTACCCGAATCTGAGCACACGGGCCTATAACATTTCCGCCTCCATCGGAAATGTAGCCGCCGCAGCCAGGATTCGATTCCACGACCTGCGGGTCAGCAGCCGAGTACCTTAGCCACTAGACCACCACGGCGGGGCAGGATTAATAATAAGTTCCCTTTGAAGTAGAGGCAGAAGTGATAGGGATGTGATGCTGAGGTCTATTCTGAGTACGTATTGTTAGTGATGTTGTAATATGTGGGCTCTTTCTGATTCAGGAGACACAAACCGGAAAAAAAGCATCTGTTCAATCAGGCGACCTTGCGCATTGCAGCGAGAGTCACCCCAGAGGCTACCATGTGCATGAAAGTCCCCTAGAACAAGGTAGGGTTCTGGAAGTTAATCTATGAGGGACTGGAATTCGTGCTTTTCAAAAGGTGTTATTGAGGTATGTACAGAGAACAGATGGTGACTAGCTTATTTAAAAGAACTGCTCGAACAGCCACCACCTCAAGGGATGTTAGTAGTGATAGGTGTGTGCATGCAATACTTTGACTATAACGGCAACACCACCGGATGGCACAATGGCATCATTCCGGTCCTATCGAAAGATGCCGAAATTGCGTAGAATTTAGTGTTTTGGTTTCAAGTGGGTTTCTTGCACACACATCACTTTTGGTGTATGTTCGTGTAAGAGCTCCTAGATATCGTCGAGATTCTCAGCCGTCCTGTGACGTTCCACTGTAGTATTTGTGTCATTTTAGTGTTGTGTGGTGCTGTGTGTACAAAAGGTTGCCTTAGCTTTCAGGGCCTTTTGGAGGCTCTGTAATTTGTTTTTTTTCTTTCTTGGCAAGCTCCAAAGTGTTGCGCATATTCTTCGGTGTCTGAGTTGCCGGAGGATTCGTACTTGTATCCATCACCTCTTGTGAGGGTGTGGATGGTGCCTGGTCGGCAGGCATGGTCACAAATCATTAGGACCTTACTGTACTTGCAGTACTCCGAGGTTCAGCAGACATTGGGGTTGCCTGGCCCTGTTTGTGAGGACGTGGAGCAGTACAGGCTGCTCCAACAAGGGGCGCTGGTGGCCCGACCTTGGCCACACACTGTGTGACATTCGCGGGTGCATAGACTTGTGGCGCGGCGCCCAGGCGCGTCACATCTGCAAACGAGGGATAAGATGGGTTGTGTAGTGCGAAACGTTGCCGTGCTTCTCGGAATGACATATTGAATTTGACATTGAGTTCAACCATATGTTTTTTTCATTTGGAGCACGATCGTGAGTAGGCAGCGTGATCTCATTCAATTGCACAGTTCGAACAATGAGTTGTTTCTGAGGGGCAGTTGTGCGATTTGTCTTGAATGAATGCACACTTTGTGCAAGTGGCACGACCTCTGCAACTCTGCCATCCATGACGGAAACGTTGACACTTGAAACATCGACGAGGATTGGGAATGTATGGTCTTACATGAAGCTTACAATAACCGGTTTCGGATGATTCGGGTAGGTCACTTCTTTCAAAGATAATTATTACGTGTTTTGTAGGGGTCCGTTTGTTGTTGCGCCTCTTTGTTATTAGTTGGACATTAACCATGTTCTAGTCCTGCCAACCATCGAGCAGCTCACTTTCAGAAAGCTCAGTAAGATAATCATAGGAAATTGCGCCACATACAGTGTTCATGGAGTTGTGTGGGGACACCGAAACAAGGGTTTCCCCAAACGCTACAAGTTCAGACAGCTTCTCATACTTAGTTTTGTCACGAAACTTCAGAAGAAGGTTGCCACATCCCTTCCTTGTCGCTTTGAATCCTGCGCCTAATGCTTCTGTGAGAGTTTCGGACACTAGGAAGTGTGAAATGGCTCTGACTGTCTTCTTTTCATTTTGACTGTGGATAACATGGTACTTTAGGAATGTCGGCATTGGTGTGTTAAGCAGGAAAGTTTCTTCGATGCGCTATGTTTTCATTCTCTTTTGGTGGGATTTAGGAATGCAAGCAGTTAGGCAGCATCTTTTTTGATCCGATTCAACTGATATTTTTTTACTGGTGCATGGTTTGACACTTTTATTTCTTGTATTTTTTCGGTGTACAGCTTACCTTTACTGTAGCTAGATGGACAGGTGATCAGAAACATTTTGCTGTTGCAACGGTTTCGTTATTGGAAAATAACACAGTACTTACTGAAATACACAAAGATGCATACCATCGGGGAAAAAATCGAGGACAAAACAGAAAAGGCGTCACTCGCAACTAACTTTATTCTCAGAAAATCAGCAAAATATATAGGCGTAGCAACCATGCACGTGCACATTGCCTAATATTCTAGTCATAAAAACTTGCAATAATATTCACAGCATAAGATTGATGACAAAACAGCCATTGAACAAAGAAAGATCCTGAGAAAGAAAAATTCTCCACCATGCAGAGCAACAGATGCAATACTACATGCGGATCTCCCTTATTTTTTGTAGAATGCTTCAATGATTGCACGTACCAAAGTATCATTACTCTTTCCAAGGACGGATACACTGAAAACCCTGGCCTCACACTTGCAGGAACCACAATGTGCTTGCGAATATGCTGAAAGTTTATTTTTCACAGGAAGGTATTGGTCCCTATTTCTGTCCTTTATGCACCGGCACATTTGACTGCACATTGTGGTTCCTACAACTGTGAGGCTAGGTTTTTCAGTGTATCCTTCTTTGAAAATAGTTATGACACCTTAGCACGTAAAATTATGCAAGCATACTTCAATTTAAAGAACAGAGATACGCATGTTAGTTTTACATCTGTTGCTCTGCGTGTTGGGCAATTTCATTTTGTTATCTTTTTTATGTGCTGAATTTTTTGTCATAATTCTTTTGTTGTCAAACTTATCGCGTGTTTGTTTACTAGCATGTGAGGCAATGTGCGTGCGCATGGTTGCTATGCCTATATATTTCGCTGATTTTCCGAGTATAAATTTCGCTGCGAGTGACGTCCTTTGTCTTCAATTTTCTTCCTCGATGGTATGCATCTTTCTAAAATTAAGTAAGCATGTACACCTTAGCCCAACAAAATGATTTATTAAGGTGGTGGTCTCACACCAGCAGCACCCGCTCTGCATTTAGTTACTGTTTGCTGACGTTCTACGCTCATCCTAATAATGTAAATTGTATAGCATGATAAAACTCACATTTTCCACTTTCTAGTGAGAGCTTATATTGTCCCCTAGTCGGAAGTGGCACTGCATAGCACTCAAAACAGTGCGAGAACAGACCAGTGCATTTGCTGTACAAGCCTCCGTTGCACAGGCAGTGTGGCAAAATTGTTCAAAATAACCAAAGGAAATTTCCTGAGCCTCATCATAAAGCAATATTTAAGGTTTCTATGAAGAGACATAGCCAATAAAGCAATCAAAAAGTCATGCAGGCTTTTGAGCAAAACAATGTAAGTTCATGAGTGATTTGCTTTTTTTTGTGTAGAACTACAATATTGAATGGGTTTCTAGGCAGCAATGTACCTAAGGTGTATACGAAGTTGTTTTGCGTTCTGACGAATAGCTCATAAATATTAACTGCTTGAATTCACAAATATATGGATCCCATTGTTAAGGCATTACCGATGTTGTGGAAAAACTGTCTAAGATGGAAATCTGAAATTTTAATATTCAAGCAGCGAGCCTTTTTATGCATTAAAAATTGTCGTAAGTTAATTAGAAAAATGTAAGGCAGAGTGAACTTGCCTCATTTTTTCAGTTTGCCAAGTTTGTGAAAATTTACTTTTCTTTCTTTTATTGTTAATTCAATGTATCGCACTTTAGCAGGACTATGTCATATTTTGTATTTACGAGTGCTTACTAACTTTGCGTAGCAGTGCATGAATCAAAAGATTTTCAACAAATAACAAATATTGCAAACATTTTTGGTGGTGGCGTCTTCTGTGAATAGAACCATGAAGTTTTCTCATCTCAGTTCTGACGTTTGTCAAACGTGATGCCGCTAAACATGACTATGCCGCCTAAACACTTGTGGATTTTTTCTCCGTATTCCAGACTTCAGTGTGTAGCCAAGTTGGTAGATTTAGTCGCTAGGTTTCCAATACACAATGCAACCCCAACAGGCTGCTGAAAGAGAGAAAGAAACGGAGTGACAGAAAGGAGCAGGGAACAAAGCATGCCACATTCCTGACCAAGTAGTTTCGCAATTGTGCCGAGGATTCCCGGACCATCTTGGCTGCTCGCCTTTGTAGCCAAGGTGCCCTGTTGCAATAACCAGCGCCACTGGGTACCAGCGCCCAGCGCCATGCCTGATTATTGGCCCAGTATGACACTGGTACTGGGACGCTGAAGCGACAGCGTCCCGGTACCATGCGCAGACTGGCTTCACAGGAGTAAAACGGAGAAACCCATGCGTTATAAATAAGTGAATATATAAACAAAATACCATGCACTCACAATAAAAATTACAAAATAATAATTGAAAAAAATAAAACTAAAACACTGCTTGACCGGATTTGAACTCGCCAACTCATTATCTCTAATCGAGTACGCTACCTACTACGCCACGCCAGAACTTGCTTGAAGGTTTGTAAAGCGACAATTTATCCAAAAAAACGCGCCATTCAACTTCATAATTACAAGTCGCACAGTCCAGAATGACACTATATTTCTTTCCACATAACAATTGCGTCTTCATTCGACAGTGACGAATGGCTTGCGGGCACCGAATGACATGCGGATATTACCAAGAGCGCAAAGATGTTTAAAGCATCCATATATTAACTCTGAAAAATCTTGAATTGACTGGAGTAGCAGCGAAAGATTGTCAACAGTTGCTGCCGATAGTTTTTTTGCTTTGATAGTCGGTTCTCGCACTTGCTACTGGTCAGCATGCACTGATATTTAAATGTCTTGTTCGGTAGATATCCGCGCCCACGAGTGAATATTAAGTTTTTTTTTCGTGCCAGCGACAATGTAGCAGTAGACATTCAGCGTGCCAGATTACATATTTGCAGCTATATCGATACCTGCAACTAAGAAACCGACGAAGAAATGACTAACGCAGTCCACTCAAAAAGTATGCCAGTATGTTAGTTCACTAACGCGTACCAAATTATCAACTCAAAATTGCTTGTTCTTGCATACGAGTCAGAGAAGTGGCTCCTGCACTCAGAAGGAAGCTTTCGGTGACAGCCTACGTTGCTGAAAACACGACACATCGATCGTCGCCACTCCTTGAGCGGGCACGGCACACAAGGATGAATGGTTGATTTGGTCTCAGGGATGTCTGAACTGTACTTTACAGTCAATCTTGCACTTTAGAATCGTGCCTACGTAAAGTAAAAAGTGCCGGCATCATGTACACCGACGCGGCCGGCACGATAGGCCTTGCTGGAATGGGGCACTGGGTAAGGCTGCTCTCGAAGCAGCTGAGTTGCGATCCTTGAAATTTCTGCATTTGAGCTTTGGAACATTTCTAACTGTTACCTAAACTGTACCTGAAGTAAGTGGAAGATGAATCAATGCCAGTAATGCATTTACGGAGTGGCGATGCAGAGCTACAGCCGTTTTGCTGGCCTCCGCTGGCAGTATACAGCGGGCGTGCAGCAGTGTACAGATATATGCAGTTATATCAATACCAACCATTAAAAAAAACACCCATAGACACACCAATGCAATCCGCTGAAAACGTATGCCAGGGATGCAGTTCACGAAGGCGTACTAAATTACCAACTGAAAATCGCGTGTTGTTACATATCAGTCGGAGAAGTTCCGGGTGAGTGCAGCCGGCAGCTTTTGGTGACAGCCTGCGTAGCTCAAAGCGCAACGTTCGATCGTCAGCGCTCCTTGTGCGAGCGTCAACACAAGACCAAAATAGTTGGTTTAGGGTTCATGGATGTCCAAACTATACTTTACAGCTATTCCCACACTTTCAAGCTGTGTGTAGACGAAGCAAGAAGCGCCGGTAACATTTATACCACCGCGGCCGGTACGACAGGCTTAATGTTCGCTGGGCCGGTCACTGGGTAAGACAGCTCTCGACGCGGTAAATTGAGAAGGTTGAAGATCCTGCATTTGAGCTTCGGAACATATCTAACTCTTACCTGATGTAAGTAGAAGGATTGCATGGCCAGACATACATTTATGCGGTGTGGCGGAATTGAACGACAGCTTTTTTTTTCTCGCCTCTGCTTGGAAACGTTGCGAAGCAATCGCGAGAGCTCATTTGCGTTTCGTCAATTTTGCGGCAAAAACAATTTCTTTTTTCTGTTAGGAGTGGCGTGCAGCTCCAGGCTTACAAACACTGCCACTTGGAATCGTTACAGCAATACACGGATGATGCGAATACGGCCGGTATACGCGGGGGCATATGCGAAAAAGGTGCATTATAATTGCTGCGATACGTACGTGCGCCGCAAAAATTACGTATGCTCGGTAACTGTTACGGTAGCATCTCTCCGTGCCATCGAATCAAGCATTTTATATTCAAAGATACCGGAACATATCACGGCACATGCTGCAATAACGTGCACGCTGCGCTGGTAGAAACAGTGCGTGCTCCAGTATTCACCAGCGTTTCCAGCCCTTCGCAGCGGCGCACCAGCATCACAGCGGTTGAACCAGCGCCCCTACCAGGGCCACACAGCTTTTTCTCGGTGCGACCAGTGAAGTACAAGTGATTACAAGTGTGTACCAGTGTCTCCAGCGTGTACCATTACCAAAATACGTACTGGCATCACGCTGTTTTTGCAACAGGGAAGCTTCCATTCCCTACCTTTTGCAGCACATCGCCACACTAAAATATAAAGGTTTCTCCATTGTTTAACTAGGTTGATTATTGCATTGCTGCTTCCCGTACGACTTCATCATTTCAATCTAGAATATGTTATAACATGTCTTTTATCCTGTGACATGCTTCGGATGCGCCAAGATTTTTTTAATTACGGGGTGGGGGGGCACCCATGACAAGCGAGTTTCTTCAGAGGACAAACAGGTCGGAAACATATGCGCTGTGTTTTCAATATGCTTGCTCTCAGGAGAGAAAGAAAGGGGAAGAGGAATAGGGAAGAAGAAAAAGAAAGACCCTCACATCTCGGCGGCGCCGTCACAGGTAACATGACATGCTTTAGGTTATGATGTTCGTGCACTGCCAGTTTTTGTGGCTTTCTGAAGGCTTTTACATTCTCACGTGTGTTCCGGCCACCGTACACGTATTATCAGTCCCAGCGGGCTGCAGTCTGTACAACTGAATAAATCGCAGCTGGGCACAAATGCTGACCTTCCTGAAGGCTTTTTGGCATGCCTAGGTCACCCGAAGAGAGCCCTCTCCCCCCCCCCTCCAAAAAAACAGGAAAAGATTTGCACGCAAAATTCATCTTTCAGAGCACGAAGCGAAGCACGTACATTTTGAACTAGTTGACGCTTATATTATAAGCTTCACGACTACGCATTTCACTACATACAAGACCGCACTTTGGGCAATATAAAGTGGAGTACAATTTAATACAACCGACGCTTGGTAAAAAGACAAAAAAAAACTCAAGCGCATAATAGTTGCACTTTGCTTCCTATGTGAACAGCCGACGAGGTACAGCAGCGTGACTGGCCCTCTGGCAGCATCTTAAAGCCCAAGATTTTTCTTTCGCGTAGCTGCTCACTAAGTACATTTTAGTGTCCACACAGCCTAACTGCTGCAGTGACCGGACCGCTTTTCCGGCATCTTTTATTTGCGGTCTTATTTTGCTACCACTAATACTTCGTCACCTCACATTTTCTGATTCTTTCAATTCTATCGTTGTTGCTTTTGCCATGGCGCATTAATTCATGGACTGTTTGGAGGATAACTCCTACATTGTTGTCAAATAAGCATTGTAAAATCCTACGTGAACGATGAACCATGCGTCAGAACCAGTGTTAAAGTGCAGTGGCATAATGTAAAAACGTACGCAGCAAAACTCGTCGCCACCTCTGGTAGTGCGACTGCCTTGTTCCCTTTTAATTTGTCGCGTAACGTAGCCCATTGAATAACTTACAAACAATGCCGTGTCGAAAATCGCGCAGGCTTGGACAATTGGAAGTGTCTTAATACCGGTGTCACACCATGCATTTCGATTACGATCGCGAGCCTAGATAGGATCCGTTTACAGCTGTTAACGACTAACTTTTGCTGTTTGCGTAACGAAGTTGCATTGTGACCTGGCCTTATCGTGATAAGTCCTAAGCTCGAGGGTGCGAGCTCGTTCCCGACACCAGAGGCATTTAGATTACAGTGAAATGCAAGCGATGCGGGTGTAGTTAGATTTAGATGCTGTGGAACGGACTCTAAGTGGTCGCATTTAATCCAAAGTTACTGACCTCGGTGTGCGTCGTAATCGTGTAGATGTGGCACATATACCCACAGCAATTATTCTTTATCATAGTGAAAACATGCATTTTATTCGTATGGACAAGTTGTCAGAATTTGTGGAGGCATTGTGTCCAGGTCTGAGTCTCCCTGTAATTTCAACAGCGGCTGGGTATCTGTTTCCACCGTGAATTTGAGGCCCCACGCGTAACGGTCAAAACGGTGCACTGCCCATGCTACTTCCAACGCTTCTTTCTCTGTTTGGCTGTAGCATTTCTCCGCGTCAGTTAGCGACCGCGATGCAAACGCTACCGTGCGTCGCTCCCTCGATGGTTGATGCTGAACAAGAACCGTTCCCAACCCAAATGTGCTTGCATCAGATAATAGTATTGCGACCGGGATGATACTTCGGAACGCAGAGGTCCGACGTGAGCATCGCCTTGATTCGATTAAAAGTGATCTCTTGAAGCGGTCCCCATTCCCATGACTTCTGCTCGCCTAGCAAGGCGGGGATAGGGGTGGTTGCTTGCGAAAGATAGGGCAAGGAGCGACCAATATGACTAGCCACACCGAGGAAGCGTCAAACACCAGCAACGTCCTTGTGTAGCTATATGTTGGGTAGGGCTTCGAGTTTATTGAGGCTCGGCGAGATACTGTTGGCATTTATGACCACACGTAGAAACTCTAGTCTGTCTTGACCGAAGCAATACTTTGACTTGTTCAGTTTAACTTCAGCTCCCCGCAAACCATCCAGAACTTCCGCAAGTCGTTTGTCGTGCTCTTCATGGTCTTTTCCAAAAACCAGGTTGTCGTCAATCTTGTTGACGATGTTCGGTTGCTCTCTAGAATGCGAGCCACTTCTAGCTGAAGGGTTAGGCTGGGATGTAGACGACAGTAGCTGTAGCATCCGAATGGTGTGATGGATGTGGTATATTCATGAAATTCTTGGGATAATCGCAATTGGTGAAATCCTGCTGTTGCGTCTAGTTTTGAAAATACCTTTGCGTCGCCAAGTTGCCCGAGTACCCATTCAACCATTGGAAGCAAGTGTATTTCACGGAGGACTTCCTTATTGAGCTTTGTCAAGTCCACACATATTCGAAGCCGCCCGATGCTTTTGGTACAGTGACGAGACCTGCACACCACAGCGTCGGCTCTGTAATGCGCCTGATGACCCCTTGTTTTTCCATCTCGTCCAGCTCTTGCTTCACCTGTTCGTACAGAGGAATCGGAATTATTCGAGGTACACTGGGAGCAAACGGCATGGCATTTGGCTTGAGACGAATAGCGCATTCCTCTCCTACGGGGCCAAGTCCATCGATGATATCCTGGGTAATGGTGGCGTCGCTTGCAGAGTCAGCTGGCTGGCCAGGTCATGTGCGTCGTTGATGAATTGCACGACTCTCAATGCGAGGATAGCAGGGTAGCTTACAAAAAGCCTAGACTGCGAAGGCATACACTGATAGTACGCAGGTGCGGCTCTTCCACTCCAACGTAGCTTTGAATTGGCCTGACGCATTCAAAAAAAAATTTCCTGGACCTTTGAGAAGACCCTCCGGTTGGTCGAGTTGAGACGGTACACCCGAAAAGTTGCTCGGAACGACGGTAACTCCCGCTCCTGAGTCTAACTTGAATTTGAGCGGGACGCCGTTCACGTTAACCCAAACGAACTTGGCATTTGCTTCACGACTGATCTTGACAGCATGCATCTCGATAACATGAGACTGTCGGCTGAATGAACGCTGCTTGGCTAAGAAACTGCTTCCGAATGTCCTTCATTTTGCAGAAATTGCAAACCGCTTTCTTGGCCAGACAAAATTCTCGTTCATGTGCCTCTCGTCTGCAGAATCAACGCGATCCATGCGTCACCTTGACGACGGAGGTCACTCTCGACGCTGATGCTTGCTTACGTGACTTTCTTAGCACTGGCGTCTGCTTCACTGCATCCACGGCAAGCGGCCCAGATGACTGGTTTTCGCGTTCCAGTTTTTCTCTTTCGGCATCTTCGTGCGGCCGTGTCTGTAGAAGCTCGTTGTCTGGTGGAAGTGTGGCACAGTTATTCCGATAATGTGCTGTCCACCAAGCTAACAATAGGTTGGTCTCGAACAAGCGTATCCTCAATGAACGCTGAGACGTAGTTGCACTTTTTGACCATGTTTCTCAACGCGGCGTAAAACACATAAACGCTTTTGTCCGATTGCTGCATCCGCTTGTGATAACGATAACTCTCATGAACTCCTCCACCACATCCACCAAAAGAATCGATGGCCTTTCGTCAAGAACCGACAGTAGCAGGTGAACGAAATATGAGGTGAACTTGCCTTTCACGACGCTGTACGAAAGAGCTTCGGCTGTCAAGTCGACAGATGCTAGCACATATTGAGCTTGAACACGCATGCAATATAGAAGCGTTGCAACCCGAACCTCGTTGGTAGCTCGGTGCAATTCCTGTTGCGTATGTATAGTCCTCGAACTGCTCAAACCAGATGGACCAAGAACTTTGGTCGTTGAAGCCGAAGCTCGGTGGCTTTTGTAGTCAAAATGCTCCAGCAAAGGCAGCGTTAGGTTTCATTAGCGAGAGCAAACGGTCGGCACTTCTGACACTATGTACGTGCGCCACCATGTAAGATACCGCATGCAGAGCGACGCTAAGCGCGTCTACATTAGTCAATCGGAGACTAGTTCACCAAACGAATATCTCTAGCTTTATTCGACCACCCCATATGTACAGCGCATGGCGCATGGCGCCTTTTACAAATGCGAAAGAGCTCGAGCTGTCTCAACCAGTACCACTGGATTCCACTTTATCGCTGTGTGGTCGCAGACTAACGTCGTTGGGTCGTGACTCATGGTGGCCTACAGCTCGTCGACGTACAGATCTGCTCCACAGGTTGCCGCTAAATCTTGTTACCTTCACTGCACCACGTCAGACTGTTGCTGGGCCATAGGGTCAACGGCACGTGCAGGCAATAGCTGTCAGATCAGGATTCATGTTGATGGTGTTGTCGATGCGATTGAGCTTGTCATGTGCTAATAAAAACTTAACGGAAGAGAAGAAGAATTGAACAACCATACTCATAAACATTAAAGAAGAAAGCACATGCAAATGAAAACGTAAACAAAAAAAGCACACGGATGTGAATATTATTGTAAATAAAGCCGCTGCCACTGCACTCCATTGACCTTAAAATATAAGTGTTGAAGATTCACCCTCGCGACAAATATTGATTTAAAAGCATTTTATTTTAAGATGTAAACATCGTTGAGTTGACTAAAACAGTGGTTCACTTGAAAATTGCGTCCCTTGAGGTACCAATATTTGTGAATGAAACAAAGCCTCACTAAGAAGCCACTTAAGGCTCGCACCCTTCATTTTTCTGTCATTAGTTTGATGAAGATGACAAGAAAGATGAATGGGTTATTTTTTGGGGTGCCACACCATAAAGAAATTTACCCGTGAGGTCAAAAGAATATGAAGTTGAATTCGTAATTCATCTAAACAGTAATTTAATAATTATCAGTATTTAATTTCTTAATACCTTATACGAGAAGTATTGCGAGTAAATATAAAAAAAATCATCTACCTCTAAGCCAATTCCCTGCATTGGATAAGAGTCATGAGAAGAGAAGAAGAAGAAGTAAATCATCGTATTTTTACTAAATTGCGGCGCCTCCGCTAGTCGCCCTCATCGAAGGTGCTTCCTCGATTTTCGATAACGTACCTTTTTCCGGGCCTTCTTTATTTGCTCCCCGAGCTCGCGGAGCTGCAACCATGACTTCCCTGTCGCCAAACTGCAAGCTCAAAAAAGGCGAAATAAGCGACGACGCCGAAGAGTTTGGCGACTACGACGTGAGGACCGCCAGTGTGCCTAGGCCTCCAGCCAAACCGTTCGGCATCGAGGTGCCGTCTTCGTCGTCTTGCACAACGCCAACCTCACACCCGCACAAGTGCCGACGCCGAGTCAACAGCAACTCGATGCCTGGTTACTTCAAGAGGCCCCTGTCCGTCTTCAACCCGCCTAAGAATCACTACGACCGCAACATTGAGGGTCACTCACGTCCTCCCTTTGGCGGCGGCTTGCGGTCAGCCGTGCTCACTCGACCTTTCGCGCGAAGTCGCGGTTGTGCTTCCCTGTCGTCGTTCGTGGTGTCGCACAACTATGGCAGAGCAAGCGAAGCCGATGATCGGTGCGGAAGCTGGAGTTCCTCGTCGCACCTCGACCACTGTTCTGGTTCCGGAGGTCTTACTCGGCCCACTTCAGTTGGGACAAAGAGAGCTCAACGGCGTCGTCTTCTTCTCACGGCCGCTTCCAGCCACCATCTTTGCAACGGCTGTGACCCATTCGGAGTCCGTCGCCGCCCACTTCACACTCTGGGTATACGAGGAAAAACCGTATCCTACTGCGCTTGCTGGTGATGTTGCAATAAATTAGCTATTAGAATTCATTGTCTGCATGTCTTTAATTACAAAGTCATCTATCGTATTCACGGGGTAGCGTCCCAGCTCTTCACTTCCAGCTGGCAGCTGGAGTAGTGTGTGTTTTCAAGTTATTCTTCAGTGTTTGCGTCACTACATAAGGATGAGCGCTATGATGAAACGTTGTCGTTTGCATTATTCGCAACGAGACGGATACGGTGAGTCTCGACTGGGAGGTTAGTATTCCAATGGCGAAGAGAATCGCGGACGACCTCTGTGGTGATCATTTTGTTTCTTTTCCTTTCGCGTTTCGGTGTGCTTGACACGCGAAGGATCACGTTCCACGTCGTGTCACACGTAACGTCTGCCACGGATCCGTCGCCTGCAGTTCTTTTTGCGATAAGATTTTTCCTACTGTCCCCAGTCTTTTACCGTATTTATGATCCCGTTTGAAGTCGCGGGGTCAAGTCACAGCCACGGCGGCAGCATTTTTAGGCGCATGTAATTACGACAAAAAAACAGTAGAACATTGACCATGTGCCATAATTTAGCTAGGTGTATGGCCAATTATCATGTTAGAGCTCCTTATTGTCCATAAGATTGACACAACCTACAGATATGTTGCACGTAACGACGTGGACGCAGCTTCTGACCATACTCCTACCCCACTATGGTGATTTTGAAGATCAACAAGTGGTGTTAAATGTGCAGAAGACGTGACGAAAACGTCTCTGTGAGTGAAATATGGAATAACATGCATGTGATGTTTTGGTAGCGTTAATGGGACACCGCAGACGCGTCTCCACATGCTGATGGTCCAAGATGGTGTTTTCAGTGAATTCGGTGCAAGCCAGCTTTATAAATTTTGGCAACAAAGTGTGCGGTATTCTACAATGTACCTCAACTGTCAAGTGTGAAAACTTCACAATTTTTGTTCACTCCCTGTTGGCTTTCATTATCTCTTCTCTTTCTGAATTCAGTCACACGATCAATCACCTGATGCATCAACTGTTTAGAGTAGTAGCAGGTAGATATGCATGCTTGTTTATTTCAGCAGTGGCGTTTTGAGAAGTCAAGTTGATAGTTATTTTGCATCAAATTTAATCTTTTAGGACATGTTATATGGGGGTGTATGAGTTCAGTCAGGAGATACAATATGTTGCTATACCATTGTGTCACAATATGAAACCTATTACGTAGAAGGCATTGCGCATTTTTTTGTTCTGAGCACAACTTGTCTAGCGGCCATAACCAATCATTTCTTTTCATCCTCAGAACGTCGCGTCAGGTTTATATTTGGAAATACCTAGCACTAATGGCGTAGTGGTTAGAGCATCCGCCTCGCGTGCAAAAGGTCCATGGTTCGAATGCCCGTGCCACGAAGATGCCAACCGGATAAAAAATCCGCGTGGTGATGCAACTGCATTACCTCCACTACCTCCCAAATCATACGTACAATAACCGACGACCCTGAATCCCCGCCGGCTGCAAAGGTACTAACCACGGAGGTGATACGTTCTGCAACGAAGCAGAGGGTGCTAAAAATCTTTGGGAACCGAGAGGGCGCCATTGGAACCTGAACTTGCAACGTTTAACGCTAGAACCTTATCTAGCAAGGCAAGTGTAGCTGCACTGTTCGAGGAGCTAGAAATTGGTAAATGTAATGTTATAGGGCTCAGTGAAGTTAGAAGGACACTTGAGGCCTCTACATTGCTACAGCATGGGCTTGTTCTTTGCTATCTTGGGCTGGCTGACATAAGAGAACTGGGCGTGGTGTTTCTTATACGCAGATATATGGCTTGCATGAATACGCGTGAGAAATTGGCAATGAATAAGGTAAAAACACGGTTTATTATAGTGATGGGCGACTTGAATGATGATTGATGATTGATTTGTGGGGTTTGACGTCCCAAAACCACCACATGATTATGAGAGACGCCGTAGTGAAGGGCTCCGGAAATTTTGACTTTGACCACCTGGGGTTCTTTAACGTGCACCCAAATCTGAGCACACGGGCTTACAACGTTTCCGCTTCCATCGGAAAGGAATCCACCACAGCCGGGATTTGAATCCGTGACCTGCGGGTCAGCAGCCGAGTACCTTAGCCACTAGACCACCACGGCGGGGCGCGACTTCAATGCCAACGTAAGAAAAAATAAGCTTTGGCATCGGTACTAGAAATGCCGGAAGTTTGATAATAGTGGAATTTACAGAACATAATAATTTACAGATCTTAGATATTTTACAGATAATTTACAGATCTATAGAAGAACGAAATAAACTTTTTACTGACTGAACACTCAGGCACTATGCAGATAGTGAAAGTGCTTGGCAAATACGATGCAGTAGTCATAGAATGGTACAGTCTCGAATTCGGCAAGACTTGAAGAAGTAACGGCAGAAACTGATACGCAAAAAGCCAAATAATGATCTGGCACTGAAAGGGAAAGCACAAGAATTCAGAGTCTCGCTTCACAACAGGTACTTGGCTCTTATCGGGGAAACCAGCTTTAGCGTTGTAGCAATGAATGATAATCTGACGAGTATCATCGCGGAGGGTGCAGTTGAAGTTTTGAGGTACGGTACCTACACAGGACATAGGTAAGCTAGCTGTCCCACGAGAAGAAGAACCCCATTATGAAATTCTAAGCATGAAAGCCTCAAATACAACAGAGAAATTTATTTGGCAGAGCTTATGAAGTTGATTGACAAGCATAGGGTATCCGATGTAAAAGGTATAACATGGAGAAAATTGAACACGCTCTGAAGAACGGAGGAAGCGTAAAATCAGTGAAGAGCAAATTCGATATAGGGAAAAAACCAGATGTATGCACTAAGGGACAACGAAGGCAAATTCACTACCAATATGAATAGAATAGTTGAAATAGTGCAGAAGTTTTAGGAGTTTTACAGAGATCTCTACTGTAGTCGGCGCAAAAGACTCATTTCCATTCATTGGCACATATTTTCTTGTGTGTACATATATAAATGTATATTGATGCATACAAATTTTCTGTTTTTTATGGCAACTGTATTGTTATCGCGCATGACATTGTTTTTAATGTCTTTGCGTTTATTCTTTCTCTGCAATGTGTTGCTGTCATTCGTAAAGGAAGAGGACCTCAGTCAAGCTGCCGTAGCATTTAGCCCTGTCCCCTCTCTTTCAAGCGTTAAGAAAAGTAAAAACTTATTTTAATTGAATTGAACCACAAGCTCAATATAAGAACTGGCAGTATCCAAGATGGCATAACAGCAAAAATGGTAGATGAATTCGGAAAAGCTTTGGAGGGAATGCGAAGAAGAAAAGCTGCTGATGAGGAAGAGTTAACATCCAATATGCTTGAAGACGGAGAACAGATCGTGCTAGAAAAACTAACCACCGTTTTTAAGAAGTGTGTCCTGATGGGAAGAGTACCAAAATTTGGAAAAATGCTAATATTATCTTAACACGTGATAAAAGAAAGGAGAAGGATTTGAAGAACTACAGGCCGATCAGCTTGCTCTCTGTCGTATACAAGCTATTTACAAAGGTAATCGCTAACAGAAATAAGAGAGTATTAGACTTTAATCAAGCAAAGGAAAAACAAGCAAAGAAACAGCAGGCTTCTCAGGAATCAATCACACTCATACTATCAATCAGGTAATAGAAAAAAGTCTCCGAATACAACCAACCACTATACATAGCCCTTATAGATTAAGAAAAAAAGCGTTTGATTCGGTAGATATATCAGCAATCATACAGACACTGCCGAATCAGGGTGTCGACGAAGGATATATAAACATCCTGGAAGAAATCTGCAGACGATGAACCACCACTATAGTGCTCCATAAACAAAGCAACAGCATGACAACGAAAAGGGGTGTAAGGCTGGGGGATACTATCTCACCAATGCTTTTTACCGCGTACATACAAGAGCTTTTCAGATGCCTACAGTAGGAAGAGTTAGGAATTGGAGTGAATGGAGAGTACGTTAGTAACCTGCGCTTTGCCGATGACATTGCATTGCTGAGCGAGTCAGGGGACGAACTGCAATACGGAGTTAGACAAAGAGAGCAGAAAGGTTGGTCTTAAATTTATTTTGAAGAAAACGAAAGTTATGTACAACAATTTCTGAAGAGGAAAGCACTTCGAGAGAGGTAACAGTGCACTTGAAGTTGTAAAATACTCTGTCTACTTAGTACAGATATTAAATGCGCAGCCATATACTGAGATTTAAGGTAACTAAAAGGATAAAATTGGGGTGGAGCACATTTGGCACGAACTCTCAAATCATGAGAGGTACATTGCCACTATCCCTCAGGATGAAGGTATATAAGAGTTGCATCTTGCCGGTACTTGGCTATGAAGCAGAAACATGAAGACCTACAAAGAGGGTTCGGGCTAAATTGAGGAAAAAAGGAGTGAATGCTCGAAAGAAAAATGATAGGTGTAACGTTAAGAGACAAAAATAGAGCAGAGTGGATCAGGGAACAAACCAGGTTAAGGATATCATAGGTAAAATCAAGAAAAGGCAAGGGACATGGACCGAGAATGTAGCATGTAGGCAGGATAACCACTGGTCATTAAGGGTAACTGATTGGATTCCCAGAGAAGGCAAGAGGGTTAATGGAAGGCAAAGGCCAAGTGAGCAGATGAGATCTCTTTTACAGCAAGAGCAGTTAGGAGATCACAGCATGGGTCACGTGCGGCGCTGTAGTTGTCCGCCGCTTCCGCCGCCACCAGTGCCCGTGGCCACTATTCACACAAAATGAGCAAAAATATAAGTATATAAAACACTGAGGACACAGCTTGGTTCGAAACCGGGCACGCTGCTTGCCACATAAGTATTCCACCACTGAGCCACACCGAAACTCGGCTCTTGTTTACAATCTTGCCTTAGTCAGGCTTGCTGACAGTAAAGAATGGCATTGATATGTGTAATTAAGCGTATTAAAACAGCCAAAGAACAACCAGGCGTCAAACAATACGAATATCGTAACAAGTGCGCTGTCCAATGCTCCATGCCGATACAACAGCTTGTTCTTGATCACCTCTAAACTGTGGCGCATAAGCACTCCAGACATAATTCCTCAACGCCATCAGCCATTGCATGAACAGTTGGCAAACAATTTCTTGCAAGTGTTTAGTGGATCCCACACTTATCCGAAGAATGACGAAGAATAGCTTAGTTAACGCCGGCGAACTGCCCATAAATTATGATTATAATTAGCTTAGTCGGAACCCAGAAATTGTGCTTGAAGTATTCTTCCCGAAGAATGTTTAAAAAGGCCCTGAAAGGCTGGTTTTCCTAGTTTTGCTTTGTCTGTGCGCCATGTTCCACGTTAGTCTAGCGTTTGTACTTTTGTTTTTTTATGATATGGTTTTCGCATTGCACAGCGCGCACGATACATTCCGCCGTCTTACGTAAGTTGTACACTGACAAGAAAGCTTACGCAACGACATTTTCATATAAAATTCAGTGAATGTTCGGTTGCAGAAGGCCGGTACGCAGAACAAATAAATGTCTCTATCCGGTTATCCCGCTGCGAAGTGAAGGGTATCTTGTCCGTGTTAATACCGCAACATCAATTACACTGGTCACCGTGTTAGTACGAGCAAGAAAACGAATTATTTTGACCTAACCCAACATACGTGAACATATTAAAACAAAGTGAAAACAACACAGGTGGCTACTGCAGTGGTGTTAAGATGTTTTGTAACGTACAGGGATATACGTTGCCGCTCATGTTTGGTTGTTGAATGCAGTTAGCTGAGTGGAACACTGGGTATTCCGGGTACTTTGCGACACTTGCCATTATGGAACTGGTCACGTAAAACAAACTATGTCTACCATAAAGCAACCACAAGCGCAGCGCGTTTGGTTATGCGTGGCGTGTACTAATCAGACTGCAGCTTCTTTTCTTTTCTTCTGTATTTCTGAAAACAACCAAGGAGGCACAGTGGCCTCCTGTTGACCCTTTGCCGCCTGAAATTACCATAAAACAAAAAAAAAACTCTGCGGCTTGATCTAAAACACGCTAAATTATCGACAACGCCACCCATCCAAACATCAGCCAATACACTATGTGCAGTCTGCACGCTCCAGAAATGAGATGCTTTTCTGGTTCTTCTAGCGCAATGAAACCGTCTTGAAGTGGCTCCTCTGACGTGTCGCGTCAGTTTGTTGACTTCGCTTTCAACCGCCTCGTGGCAGCCGCTGCTCCTGTGCTTGAATTGTCTGCTTCGTGAAGGAACTTTGTCGAACGAACTGCCTCGCGAGGGTCAACTAACGCCCTCAAAGAGTGTTTTTAGTGAGAGTATCAATTCATTTTAGTTGCAGTCCAATCGAAATGGCCAAGAAACCTCCCGGATGACTGATAAGCGCGCCGATGCTGCCGAGCGCATTTCCGGCCACAAAGTGAAACTATATGTAAGTGTTCTCGCTTGTCATCTGCAGTTTCCGCCGTGCAGTACTAAGTAGTTCGGGTGTTTTGAAATTTCAATAAGCGTGCCTTTCTCTAGCCTCTACAAGCAGGTCAATGAAGCAAGCGAAACGTCACAATGTTTCATCGACGGTGCTGTGGTATATGACGCAAGCCACGTTGTTGAATGGGCGCAGCCGATGCCGTCAATGGAGATCGCATCCACGTCGCAGCTTTGGTCCTGAAAAGAAAGAGTCCAGTGAACCCACCACACAACGTCCCCGTGACGATTGAATGCTGCGGATTGGGAAAGTACTGCTCTGTGGCTCGGTGTGCTTTGTCCGCCCACGAAAAGGGCGCTAGCTTTCCCAACAATACTAAACAGGAGGGCGCGCCTGCTTTTACTTTGGGATTATGTATCTGTAGTTCAACAATAGTGACAGTGACAATAGTGACCATGACTATGCCATACTATGGATGACTATGCTGTGCTTATCATCTCCCCTTCCTTTCCACATCTAACTCAGGTTCCAATAACTCCTCGCCCTCATTTCCCACCCTTGCTTCACTACACATGACTATCCAATAATTTCCTCTCGCCCCTGTTTCTTTTCATCGTCCTCACTTATACTGCCCTTTCTCACTTCTTCGGGCACAATACTATGCATCGCAATGCTATGTATTTCCCCCTTTTTAAGCCCTCTTTGCGTTTCACCTGACTTCCTTCTTCATCCCAGTTGCTTTATTGTTCTATACATGATCATGTTATGCTTTAAATTCTACCCTACTTTTCACCCTCTTTCGAAGTGCTGTGCACACGAGACCCATTATAGCTTGGTAAAACATCTGCACACGGCCATCCTAGACAAATGTTCGCAGATGCTACTGAACTAACTAGTGAAATATTATCACAAAAGAAGGCCAAACATGTGTGTGACTTTTGCAAAGACCAAAAGGAGCAGAGATGCAAAGGGTCACTGCAGAGACAATGGCTTCGTTTAGGTAGATGAGCAGCACTGGGAGAAGTTCACTGCCGTATGTTTACTTGTTAACAGTTCATTCATAGCGGAGAATATGAAGCTTGCAATTTCATTTTGATATTTAGGGGAGAAATCTCCACGCGCGATATAACAACTTGGAAAATGTAATTTTCGCATATTCAGACCATTAGATCAATGAAAATTTCTGAAACGTCGTATTCAAGGTCTCTGATACCCACAGATGGCAATGTTGTGCATTTTTATTGAACAGAAACTATGTAGGACTGTCAAAAAAGTTTGTACGATTCTTGCTTACGCGCCCCTTCGCCCACTGAAGGTCGCCTGCATGTTCGGGAAGGCAACCACCGGCAACTAACCACTAAGTGACGGCACCACCGTGTCTTCCATGCACCTGTGTCGAAATATGTAATCCGGGAAAATGACCGCACGTAGAGTGCATACGCCCCGAAGAAATTTTGACTCAAAAGTGTTCAACCAGCAAAGAAGTGCGGACATTGGTGTCGCGAGTCTCACGTAGGCAGCGAGCATGAAGTGTCCCGAGTAACTTTTTCAAACGCCTGCAACACAAGACATCCTCGTCGCCTGCATTAGCTGGCGAGTTCCCCAGCGGCACCACGTCAACTACCTTGAGTGAACGAAGAGCTTCACTGGTCTGTATACAACTTTTTTTTGTGATTCTTGTTTTTTTCAAGTGGTCTTTCATCATACCCAGCTTTTGAATAATTCTATTGTGTGTGTTGCGTCCCACATTGTAACTCGGAAGCGCGAGGATGACCTGTCTCAATTCTTCTTTGTATCTTCTTTGATATCCATCATCTTGTTATTTATTACAATCTACGTTGTGCTTACTTCTATCTGCTATTTTCGAAGATTATTTTTTGCAGCTGTTCTTTTCATCGCGCGCAATTGTGTTTCTCTCCTTAGTTAACATTCATAATTTCTTGCCTTGTTCTTGTTTTCATAAATGCTTGCTTGTTTCTCAATTAAATGTCCACGTCAGCTGTATGTGTACGTCAACCAGACCCAAATATCCCCATATGTGGAACACCGCACGGGTCGACAAGCCTGCAAAAAACTGAAATATAACACTTAGAGGCTTTCCAGGCGTCGAAGGCCGAAGCATTAACTGACCTCTTCATTGCATAAAACCCGAGTAACTTGTCTAGTTGTTGTTTTGTTTTTCCAGAAATAAATGTTTGAATGTGTGTGTGTGTGCTATCGAGAAACGCCCAATTGGCCCTAATTTCTCGAACCTGAGGTGGTGATGATACTACACCATGACAGTCAGTTACAGCCGTGCATAGCTAATTTTTTACGGACTCTAATGGTAAATCATTTTAACCCTCATTCGAAACGTAATACCCTATTCCACTCTAGCATGATAATGAATCATTCGTGTTTCGAAACAGTATTTCCTTGTTAGCGCCTTTTCATTTTCTACATTCAAGTTAACCATCATACCTGACGGTTATACTTGTCCTAGCTGAACACCGCATTGTTCTACCACTACTCTGACGTCCTCATTTATTAAATGCTCTCTTCATCACCTGTTACCATTATCTCTTCTTCGCTTGTTCTTTTCACTTCTCTTTCTCACCCATATTGTACTATACAAGCCTTCTACCACTCTGCTATCCTGCTAGCGTGCCTCGGTAGCAAAGTGGTTGGGTCACTCGCCTTTGGAGCGTGGCTATGCGTGTGGGTGCCAAATCATCCAGAGTTTTTCAGACTATCACGAATATACTTGAAAAAGTTTCCACGTGTTTTCCGAAGTTTAAAACTCGCCCTGGTAATTTATTTTTGCCGCCAAAATTTCTCCTTCCTTTCTGTCTGTATTTGGCGCTGACTGAGCTAGAAGGCGTCAGTAAACATTATTATGAAAAAAAAACCGCTCCCATGTGTGTACAGTCAGGCCAAGCCTGACCATCGCATCATGGACCCTCTTGAACCACAGCGAACAACCATGTTTCTTCATTCGATTGCTCCGTGCCCAACAACAAGAGGCAACGCCTGACCATATGGTCAAGGTTAGCGAATTTGTTGTGGTGCCTGCAAGAGGTATTGTGATAAATATCGGGATACATTTTATGCAACAAAGCCGGGGTGGGATACGAACCCGTCTGTGTAGCCTGAAAATCAAAGCTTGCTCTCATTCTAACCCATTGTTATGAAGGGGAAAATTTTTTTCTGTCGCGATATAAGTGCTGGGTAATTTCGTAATAGGTGTTCAGTTGATTTCTTTTTTCTACAACTGCGGGCCGGCGTGGGAGGTTTCCGTGGTCGCGGAAAGCGAGACCTCACTCCTTTGAGTGGGCCAGCTGGTTCAGGTTTGGGGGGGCCTCTCCTGATAGATCATATGTGAGCGGGGAACCACGTGAGAGTTTGGGTGGTCATGATGTTTTCCTCTATTTATTGATAGTCTTAATTACACACGACGCCAATGCTCAAGGCATGAATAACTGCCCGTCAGTCGCTAAATATATCTCCATATACACAAGCCTTACACTGTGCTAGTAGCAGTGACGCAGTACACCGGTAAATGGTATCATAATAAATATGCTTTGAAAAAGGGTTTATTGGCGACTGTTGCGACGGTAGTCCTACGATAAAACACGATCGGGAATGAGCAACGGTTAAGCAGATGCCGGCGATGATCAGCACGAGCCGAGCGAGCGAAGCCGAGGACCCAGTACCCAAGCGGAGGCGATGTTGCTTGCCAACGATGCGTTTTCTTCTTCACAATTTTCCCCCGCCGAAAAAGAGCCATCCTGGCGACCTAAGAGTCTGGAGGCAGAGGGCTATAATATGGCTTAAGGCGGGCTGACGTGGACGATGTCATGTCCACGCCGGCGCAGTGTCGTCAGAAGGGGAAAGTGGCTCAATGAGAAAATTCACCGGTGAGGTTTGCTCGAAAACGCGGTAAGGACCCTCGTACTTCGGGAATAGTTTTGAGGAAAGGCCGGGGCTTTGGTAAAGAACAGCCAGCCATACAAATAATCCCGGGGAATAGCTGTGGCTTCGTGAAGAGCCGGCGTTGTTTTCTTTCTGGCGCTGCTGTTCTTGTGACGTAAAGGTGCGTGCGAGTTCACGGCACTCTTCCGCTTTTCGGGCAGCTTCGGAAACAGATGGGCATTCGGATGCGTCAGGACGGTATGGAAGGAGAGTGTCGATGGTGTGGGATGATTCGCGTCCATAAAGGAGAAAGGAAGGTGAAAATCCAGTGGTGGACTGTGCCGCGGTGTTATATGCGAAAGTGATGAATGGAAGAATGCGATCCCAGTTAGTATGATCAGATGTCACATACATCGCGAGCATATCGCCCAGTGTGCGGTTAAATCTCTCCGTGAGCCTGTTAGTCTGCGGATGGTATGCCGTGGTCTTGCGATGAACAACATGGCATTCAGAGAGCAGAGCCGTGACGACTTCTGATAGGAAGGCTCGTCCTCGGTCACTTAGTAGTTCTCGAGGAGCACCATGTCGTAGTATGAATCGATGGAGGACGAAGGACGCTACGTTTCGGCGCAGTGGCACTTGGAACGGCGGCGGTCTCAGCGTAGCGTGTTAAATAATCCACAGCGACTATGATCCATCGATTTTCATCTGATGTTGTTGGTAGAGGGCCATAGAGATCAATTGCGATTCGATCGAAAGGTTTGGCAGGGCATGGAAGCAGTTGAAGTGCGCCGGACGAGTGGAAAGGCGGTGATTTGCGGCGTTGACATTCAGGGCAGCCCATAACAAATTTTCGAACAAAATTATACATTCTGCGCCAGTAGAAGCGACGGCGAATGCGTTCGTAAGTTTTGAAAACTCCAGCATGGCCACACTGGGGATCGTCGTGAAAGGGGTGCATATTTGTGATCTCAAGCTGCGGCGGACAACCAAGAGCCACTTACGACCTTGAGGGACATAGTCGCGTCGGTGTATCAGCCGATCACGAATGGCGAAATGAGCAGCTTGACGTCGGAGAGATCGTGATACCGCAGTGGTTGACGATCCAGAGAGACAGTCAAAAAGGGAAGCGATCCATGGGTCCTTGTGTTGTTCACTGGCAAATGAGTCGAGGTCGAGAGATGCGATGGAGTTGGTACCAGTGGTTCCGCAGGCTGAGTCGGGAGGTAAAAGCGAACGGGACAGGGCGTCGGCGTCAGAATGCTTGCGTCCGCTGCAATAGATCACGCGAATGTCGTGCTCCTGGATTTGCAGTGCCCACCGAGCTAGGCGGCCAGAAGGATCTTTCAATGTGGCGAGCCAACAAAGTGCATGGTGGTCCGTTACCAGGTCGAATGGGCGACCGTACAAATAAGGACGGAACTTGCGAAGCGCCCACACTAGCGCTAAGCACTCTTTTTCAGTGACGCTGTAATTGGCCTCAGCTTTAGTGAGCGTGCGACTCGCATAAGCGACGACATATTCGGAGTAGCCCAGGCTTGCGATGGGCGAGGACAGCGCCAAGACCAACCCCGCTGGCGTCTGTGTGAACTTCCGTTGCAGCTGCTGGGTCGAAATGCCGTAGATTGGGAGGAGATGTTAGCAGATTACGGAGCGTGGCGAACGCGACGTCGCAGTCAGGAGACCAGGATGAAAGGTCTGTGTCACCGCGTAGGAGGTTGGTCAGTGGTGACATGATCGACGCAAAATTTCGAACGAAGCGCTGGAAGTACGAGCATAGTCCGATGAAACTGCGTAATTCTTTCAGTGTAGTAGGTTTCGGGAACTCGGTGACTGCTCGCAGTTTTGCAGGGTCGGGTAGAAAACCATGCTTGGACACGATGTGCCCTAATATGGACATCTCTCGGGCAGCGAAACGGCACTTTTTGAGGTTCAGTTGGAGCCCAGCGTTGGTTAAACACGTCAGAACCAGTTGGAGCCGAAGTAGATGTGTTGGAAAATCGGGAGAGAAAACGACAATGTCTTCGAGGTAGCAAAGACACACAGACCACTTCAGTCCACGCAGTGTGTTGTCCATGAGTCGTTCAAACGTGGCAGGGGCATTACAAAGACCAAAAGGCATTACATTAAATTCATAAAGGCCATCTGGTGTAATGAACGCAGTTTTCTGGATATCAGCCTCTGCCAGTAGGGACCTGCCAGTATCCAGATCGTAAGTCTATGGAGGAGAAGAATTCGGCTCCTTGGAGGCTGTCAAGGGCGTCGTCAATGCGCGGTAATGGATAGACGTCTTTCCGCGTCACCTTGTTTAATCGCCGGTAGTCGACGCAAAATCAAATTTATCCATCCTTTTTTCGAACTAGAACGACAGGAGATGCCCAAGGACTGTGCGATGGTTGAATAACGCGACGACGTAGCATCTCTTCGACCTGGTCGTTGATGACGTGACGTTCTGCAGCAGAGACACGGTACGGTCTTTGACGCAATGGCTGGTGTGAACCGGTGTCAATGTAGTGGTGCACTGCCGAAGTACGACCCTAATTGCGGCTGAGAAGCGTCGAACGAATTCGCGAAGTGCTGGAGGAGATTAGGAAGCTCGGCGCGTTCTTGAGCAGTTAAGGTGTCGGCGATGGAACTCGAGAAGGTGTCACTCGAAGAGCATACCAGTGGGGAAAGGGCATGAAGTTCGGTAGAGGCGTTACTGCACGATTCGTCTGGCATGTTAAGGAGTAAAGAAGAATCAAGGTAATCCAATCGACCGAGACATTCGCCGGCAAGTAGCGTAAGCGGTGCAGAAAGGGGGTTGTGGATGAAAATATTGCTGCGGCCAGCATTGACGTCAAGTGTAGCGAAAGGCAAAGAAGCGGCTCTGCGGCTCATGAAAATGTCGGAAGGTGTAAACATTACCGTAGCATTGTTATAGTCATCGCAGCATACCGGGACAACGGCAAGAGAGGCTGGCGGAATTTCAGTGTCCTCACGCACGACAAGTTTTGGCGACCGCTCAAGGGTTTCGTGCAAAGGTTCGTCACACAGGTGCGAATATTGAACATCAGCGCGTGCGCAGTCGATGATGGCATGATGATTTGACAGAAAGTCTCACCGGAGGATAACGTCATGCGAGCACACCGAAAGGACAATGAACTCGACAACGTACATAGAGCCTTGGATGAATATGCGGGCCGTACAGGTGCCGAGAGGTCGAACTGGTTGTGCGCTAGCTGTACGAAGCGATAGTCCAGAGAGCGGCGTGGTCACTTTGCGTAGGGAGCGGCAGAGCTGAGCGGCTATAACAGAAATGGCAGCACCTGTGTCGACGAGGGCAAAGGTAGAAACACCATCGACAGATATGGCGATGACGTTAGCTGGTGAAGTGCGAGGACTTGAGCATTTCGACTGACGGCGCAGTTCTTGCCTCTGGAACTGCGGCGTTCAGTTTTCCCGGTTGGAGGAAGCGGGTCTGGAACGCATTGGGGACAGTGATCGCCTGCGAGGAGATGGGGAGCGGGAAGAGTGAGTCTGAGGTGAAGGCTGGGGTGACCGAGACTCAGGAAGGTTAGTGTATCCATACTGCGGTGATGGATAGGGAGCAGGTATGTGCATTTGCTGTGGGTCATACGGTAACGGCCGAGTAGCGTCGTGGAGTGGTTGGAAGCGACGGCGACAATATCGTGCCACGTGTCCTGGAGTACCGCAGGCGTAGCAGATCGGTCGATTGTCAGGAGTGCGCCAGGAATTGCTGACTCGTGGTGTGGCCCAAGGTGTCGAAAAAGGGGCGGAGTGGGGAGCCACTTAAGACATGGGTGGCAAATGCTGCTGGCGGGGTCTGCTGCGTACCACGTGGGCATACGTAAGAGGCGCGGCCACAGGCTGCATAGCCGGCGCATGGGCAACAGGGCCACAGGCTGCTGGTGGGCAGCGGCGGGAACAGCCTGAGCTACCTCTTTGGCAATAACGTCGTGGAGTGGTGAGGGCAGACGAGAGGACGGTGGCTGCTGCGTGAAGAGAATCAACGACAGTTGCCGAGCTACTTCTTCACGCACGAAGTTTTTAATCTCTTGCAGGGGTGGTGAGTGGTCGGGAACGGAAGTGAGACTGGAGAGCGAGTCGGCGTGTGAGGAAAATGGCCGAGTCAGGGCGCGCTGCTTGCTTAACTCGTCGAAACTTTGACACACTGACAAGTTCCGCAACGGTGGCAGGATTACGGGCCAGGAGCAGCTGATATGCACCGTCATTTATCCCTTTGAGGATGTGTTGAATCTTCTCCGACTTGGGCATGGTGGCGTTCACACGGTTGCAAAGAGCAATAATGTCTTCGATATAGCTGGTGAAAGATTCCGTTGGCTTTTGTGCGCGAGTCCGCAAGCGTTGTTCGGCTCTGGACTTGCTGACAGCGGGTCGGCCAAAAACGTCAGCAAACAACGTTTTAAAGATGAACCATGTCGTAATGTCATTTTTGTGGTTGTTATACCACATTTCGGCCACGTCAGTGAGGTAAAAGATGACGTTAGTCAATTTGTCCGCGTCATCCCACTTGTTGTTTGCGCTCACCAGTTCGTAGTTAGCGAACCAGTCTTCCACGTCGGTCTCATCTGCTCCGCTAAAGACCTTGGGCTCTCGCAAACGAAGAACGCCGGGGTTGCTGGCGGATGTAGTGGAAGAGCCAGGTTGCGCGTTGTTGGTAGTAATGATGGGAGGTAGCGTTCGGTTGCGCAGCTCCAGGTTCAGGCGACGGCGAATGGCAGCACCGAGGTTCAGGCGACGGGGAATGTCAGCACCCTCCACCAATTGAAAAAGGGTTTATTGGCGACTGTTGCGACGGTGGTCCTACTATAAAACACGATCGGGAATGAGCAACGGTCAAGCAGATGCCGGCGATGATCAGCACAAGCCGAGCGAGCGAAGCCCAGGACGCAGTACCCAAGCGGAGGCGATGTTGCTTGCCAACGATGCGTTTTCTTCTTCACAGCTTCATTGTTTTTTCCAGCTTTCAGGAAAGAACCCGTCTTCCTGAGAATAAAAGCAAGCCGCGTGAACACACAAGTCAAACACAACCTTATATTAAAATCTGGTACTTGAGCGGACAGTCTCGTTTAGGTTAGCGTGGGGTACTACTGAATAATGTGCACTTTTTTACTGCTTGATGGCTCCTCTGCGAATCATATACAGTGGCGTAGCCAGGAAGGGAAAAGGAGCTGCCTAAACTTCTCTTTCCCCGTGCAGTTCAAATATTCTTTAGTTGCGCTTTCGCATACATAGGCGCACACATACAAATACACATACTCACGTACATGAAATATGACCGAAACCAACCCCCCCTCAACGCCCTCCGCCGAAAAATATTGTTTTGCTACGGTACTGGTCTCTACACTTTGGCCGGATTCACTGTAACGCACCTACGTCGAGGGCACCAAATTTGCCGTCTGTATCATCAGTCGGTTTGTGCATAAGATTGCCTTCGCAAGTGCCTCATGCCGCTTGATTTTCGTTGGCGGAAAGCTCATGGAGATAGGTAATTTCACAAAAATATTTCACCGCCTCTACCCAACGACACATGGCTACATGTGCCGGCTCTGCAGCATGCAAGACGCCCTTGCGCATTTGCTTGTGGAATGCCAGTGCCATGCAAACCACGACGTGCAACTGGAGCGCGACCAAGCCTAAAGTCTGAACGATGACAACCTAATGGAAACGTGGGAGGCCAAGCTCGTTCACGATGACCTAGAAAACCAGCGAAAACTCGTCGCCGGGGCCGAGAGGGCAGTCAAAGCCAGAGGGTTCTTGGACGAGGTTACCCTCCCACCTTAGGTTGACTCCGGGCCTCGCTCAGAAAACTGTTTCTAAAGAAACGTTTATTTCTCTCTCTCTCTCTCTCTCGCTCTCTCTAGTTGAAAAAAATTACCCTTTAACAGTTTCATTTATTTACAACTAATACACAAAGTTTTAAAAAGAGGTGTTTTGCATATTGTTATTCAGACGACCAAGACGATACTGACCCCATTCATTGTAGCACACCTCTCTTTGAAATGGAACGTAGATGATAGCCCCATTCCCATGTCGACTGCTGCTTCGATAGCACTAAGTTAGCCGTCTGTGTCGTCAGTGGGTTCCTGCTGGAGATTGCCGTTGCAAGTGCATCATGGCGCTTGAGTGACGTAGGCTGAAAGCTGGTAGATATGCATATTAAAAACAATTCTGTAGTTTAAAACAGCATAACCTCTTATAATTTCATTATTTTCAGCTAGCACAAGGAGCTTCGAAATTAGGTGTTGTGCATATTTTAGTCTGACCACCAAGGCGACGTTTTTCAGGCTGAATGCAAAGTATTTTTCCAAAAAAAGTTATATTTGCAGTATTCTTCCGACTATATGCTATAACTTCGGCGCCCCAACTATTTTTCATCTGCAGCCTGTTAAACAGGCCATTAGCACACATTTTACTTGCGTCCTTTGAGTACACAATGTTCCCAGAAACGCCTGAATATGGCAACTGTATTGACAATTACATGAAGAAAAAGGCTACAGAAAATTGATAGACATAAGTAAACCATTATTTTTACTCTTATACCACTTCATTACCTTGCTTAAAATATTATTTTATTAAGTAAATTTGAAAAACGTTTTTCGAGAAAAAAAGTTTTCGCTGACGCCCTCTCACTAAGACAGCGCCAAACTAGAGAGTTTAATAAACAGGAAGGAAAAACTTTGATAGCAAAAATAAACGACCGGGGTAAGTTTCAAACTTCGAGAAACAGTGGAAATTTTTCAGCCATGTTCGTGATTTTCGGGAAAACTCTGGTTGTTGTGGCATAGAACATACAGTTTGCTGAATATACACTAGAGAGAACTCTGGCGCTAGCATGTATGGGAGCTTCAATGCACGACACTTCAGTGAGCATAAGAATCCTTGGTAGTACACGGATTTGTCTAATTTTCTTAATTTGGGCTCCGAGTGTGTTCGTGTGGCTTAGAGATTTTTTTTTTCATGAAAGATGAATCAGCAAACAATCACGGATTGCACTTCACCACATTATTATTTTAGGCCTACCATGTCAAAGTGAGTCACGATGTTTAAAAATGTGTCGTTTTTTCTTCAAAACCAAACATAAAACGAGCAATAAACAAAGCCACAAGTGCGATTCGCCACCCGCAAGTACGACGACTGGCAATTCTGTGTACTACCCATTATTCCCATGGTCGCTGAACATTGGCAGTGCCGAAGTCCCCTCTGGTTAATTTGAGGGAACTCTGACGAATGGAATCATGACCTGAGTTGTGATCATGCTTTCTAATTTTTTTTCTTTCTATCCCTACTCGTTTTGTAGCGCCTCAAACTTCTGGCATTGCACGCAATACAAATTCGCACATGTTCTGCTAGCGAAACATCGGGTGAAACAAAAGTAGACGAGGAAGAAGAGATCAGCGTATGCGAAGAGAAAGCGCGGGCAGGCATCTTTTTAGAGTCATTGTCTTAGTCATTTTCAGTACGTCTCCCGGTTAACACTTCTATATTAGAAGCAGAGCATTAAGTAAGTATTTTCGCCTTTAAGAAACTTTCGATCAATGATTCGGCAGTTCTTATTGTTACTGATTCACTTTCCGTATGCAGACACATGACCTCAGCTTCTTCTTGGAATAGTCTCGCTTCTTTAATCCCAAAATAGTGCCGTTGCTGTGGATGCCAGGTCACTGAGGCATATATATCATTGAAATGGCCGACATTCTTTTTCAGTGGTTTCGCCACTGAATGACGATTTTGTAAGTATTTTTTACTCCAGCATTCCATGAAAATTACAATACCGGTGCGAAAATACGGCCATCTTTGTTTAGCTTGGAATAGAACTGGTGGCCCTCTCGCAAATTAGAAGTGTGCATCACAAAATTTCAATGCCGAATTTCGCCTCTTTATTTCTAATACACAGATCCGGTCAGCTGCTATCTCCAACCATGTCTTATTGTCAAATGCCAGAAACCATCGTACACTATTTACTTTTTTGCGGACGTTTCACAAGTCATATCCTTTTCTTTGTCACTTTTTCTCTGGAGCCGCAGCAACACGAGTGTCTACGTAGCAGTTTTAGAATTTTTCAAAAACACAAGGTGGTTAACTTGTTAAATTTTCTTTTTCTTTTTTAACTAAAGAAATTCTAGTTCATTGGAATTATCACCCATGTATTTGCGTCAGTTCTTAGTTATTTACCTAAATTATTTGTAAGTCTTTTTATAATTATTCACTGTTAAATAACCTAGATGACTAAATAATTTTTTTTTCTTCATTAAAATAAAAATTCTTTTCCCCATTACAATGACTGCCGACTTAATGGCCAATCCCACATAGTGAACACGATCCAAAGCATGTAGGAACAAGCCGGCAAGCAATCAAACGCACCGGTTCATCACTCAGACAACTTCTGTTCACTCGTACCGGACATATGCCGGGCTTAAGAATCGTCACTGTTAATATCCAGGTGAGTTTACTCATACTTCACTGAAGTGTTCATCACCGCGGGGGTTCAATGATTACGCTGATCGGCTGTGCACCCGCAAGATGCCACTTTGATCTCGTCGCATTTCTCCAAACGCAAAATTCTGGTGACCCGTGTAGACGTAAGGTAAAAAAATCCACGTAGTAGAAATTTCCACAGCTATACAATACGCCATCGCTAATATCGTATCGTGCCTTGGCACATAAACAACCCTGAATTACTCTTTTTATTTTGAGAGTTTTACCACTGGATCTGAGGTGAGTCATTGTAATACAAGCCTATCGGAAAAACTCGTGAATACGTTAACATATAATTGTAATAACACACGTTGGACAAATGCTAGACGCTGATGTGCAAATACACCAAGACGTTGCGTACGTGTCCGTACTGCTACACCAACATAAGATAAATATCGAATACTACATCAAACTCATCTGGTCTTCCTCCAGGTCGAGCAACAATTTGCGTTCGCGATTTCATCGCACGCTGTTTCGCCAAAAAGTAGTCAACTAGGCTCTCACTGGGTAAATGGACGCGTCTGGTGACTTTATGCTGCCACTGCAAGAACGTAAGGTTGTCCCCAAATTGTACTTGACGGTGCACCGGTCAAGTACAGCTTGGGAAACGCCTATGGTATACAGCCAGCTCTGGCTGGAACGACGTTGGTGCGAGTGACAACAGCAATGAAGAGAGAGAGAGATAAAGATGCAAGGAAAGGCAGAGAGGTTAACCAGACGCACATCCGGTTTGCTACCCTGCACTGGGGAAGGGATAAAGGGGAGAAAAGAGGTTGCAGAAAGATGAGAAGGTACACACAATCACGAGCACACTCGGGGAGCACACACAGTCTACAGGCGGTCGCTCAGGTTTTTTGACTTAAGGTAAAGTAGCAGTGCTTTAGTTGCTTTCTGCGCAACTGAGGCAGATGGCCAAGGTCCTAGTATTTTCTTCACACAAAATGGTCCGGGGTCAAGTCGATTCAAAACCATCCGGAGCTGGCATCACTGTGTGTCGTAGCAAGCGCAGCTGCACAGGACGTGTTCGATGGTCTCTTCAGCTCCGCAGTAGTCGCATGTAGGAGTGTCTGCCATACCAATGCGAAAGGAGTACACCTTTGTAAATTCAACAGCAATGAACATCTCCGAGAAGCGAAAGGAGTACACCTTTGTAAATGCAACAGCAATGAACATCTCCGAGAAGCCAAGGACGTCAACGTTCTCCAGAAGGGAAAATGCCGCAGTTGAGCACAAGGATCAACTTGTTGTTCCTCGAACTCCTGATCAAGAAGTGTCACACTGACATGGGCCTACTGTTTTTGATGGTGGCAGGAACCTCTACAGTTGGCACGAGTGCAAGATTCGCGAGTGCAAATCGTTGCTCGACCTGGAGGAAGACCAGATGAGTTTGATGTAGTATTCGATATTTATCTTATGTAGGTGTAGCAGTACGGACACGTACGAAACGTCTTGATTTATTTGCATATCAACAGTCTAGCATTACTTCAAGTGTACTATTACAAATAAATGTTAACGCATTCACGATTATTTTCCGACAGGCTTGTATTACAATGACTCACCTCAGATCCAGTGGTATACCTGTCACAATAAAAATAATGATTTAGGGCTGTTTGTGTGTCAAGGGACGATACGATATTCAGCGATGGCGTATTGTAGGGCTGTGGAAATTTCTATTACGCGGATTTCTTCCCCTTACACCTATACGTGTCACCAGAATTTCGCCTTTGGAGAAATGCGACGAGATCGAAGCGGCATCTTTCGGGTGCACAGCCGATCAGCGTAACCATTAAACCACCGCGCTGGTGAACAGTTTTGTGAAGTATAAGTAAACTCACCTGGATATTAACAGCGAAGATTCCTAAGCCTGGAATATGTCCATTACGAGTGAACAGAAGTTGTCTGAGTGATAAACAGGCACGCTTGATTGCTTGCCGGCTTGTCCGTACAAGCTTCGGTTCGTACTCACTATAGGTGATTGGCCATCAAACCGGTAGTTATTGTAATAGGGAAAAGCATTTTTTATTTTGATGATGAAAAAATAAATATTTAGTCATCTAGTTACTTTAACAGTGGATAATCATAAAATGACTTACGAATAAATTAGTTAAATAACTAAGAACTGACGCAAATACATGGATGGTAATTCCAAAGAACTATAATTTGATTAGTTAAAAAATAAAAATAAAATTTAACAAGTATACAGTCTTGTGTTTTTTGATAAATTCTAAAACTGCTACGTAGACGCTCCTGTTGCTGCTGCTCCAGAGAAAAAGCGACAAAGGAAATAATATGGCTTGTGAAACGTCGGCAAAAAAGAAAATAATGTACGGTGGTTTCTGGCTTTTGACAGTAAGACATAATAGGAGATAGCACCTGACCGAATCTGTGTAAATAGAAATTAAGAGGCGAAATTCAGCATCGAAATTTTGTGATGCACACTTCTAATTTGCAAGAGGGCCACCAATTATATTCCAAGCTAAAGATGGCCGTATTTTCATTTCATTTCATTTCATTTATTTACTTTCAGGGCCCTGAGGGCATTACAGAAAGGAGTGGGGTTTCACAACTAAAACGCGCAACAATACATTCAAAGCACTTCTTGGTGGATGATGACCCTGAAGTTATTTACATCTGTGATGGAGGCGATGGCGGCGGGAAGGTGGTTCCAGTCCCTGCTTGTTCGTGGAATGAAAGAGTGTATAATAAAGATTAGTTCGACTAGATGGCACACCAACTTTTAAACCATGATCCAAACGGGATGAAATGTAGGAGGGGTTTGTGAAAAGCTGTTCTTTTAAGAAGGGGTTGTGATGAAATATTTTGTGAAAAAGTGAAAGCCGAGAACATTTACGACGCAACGACAGATCAGGCAAGTTTAGTGACATCTTCATTGCAGTTACGCTAGAATGGCGGGAGTAGTTAGAAAATACAAAGCGAGCTGCGCAGTTTTGAATCGATTCGAGGACGAGGATTAGAGTATGTTTGGAAGGATCCCAGATGGCGCATGCGTACTCTAATTTCGGACGTACTAGCGTTTTGTAAAGAGTTAGATTTAGTGATGAAGGTGCAGATGAAAAATTGCGACGTAAATATCCGAGCATGCGGTTAGAGTTGTTAGTTACATAGTCAACATGCATCTGTCAAGACAGATTATTTGTGATATGAAGACCGAGGTATTTATATGAATCGACGTGTGATAAAGAAGCGGCATGAAGACTATACGTGCACGTGTTAGCAGTATTATCACGACGCGAAATTCGCATGTATTTACATTTGGACACGTTAAAACGCATGAGCCATTTATTGCACTACTCGGATAGGTTGTTAAGATCGGTTTGAAGTTTCAAGGTGTCAGCTGGGGTAGAAATTTTCAGATACAATACACAATCATCAGCAAAGAGTTTAATGGTTGAAAAAGTGATGCAGGCGGGAAGATCATTAATGTAAATAAAGAAGAGCAACGGCCCCAGTACTGACCCTTGAGGTACACCAGACGTTACAGCACAAGAGGGGGATAAACAGTCATTAGCGGTTACGTACTGGGTTCGGTTAGAAAGAAAGTCTTAAATCCAAGAGAGAACATTAGGGTTAGTGTTGAGTTTGGTAAACTTCAGAATTAGTAACTCGTGAGATACAGTGTCAAATGCTTTCGCAAAATCAAGAAAATGCAGTCAGTATCGAAACCTTGATCAGCGTTAACAAACAGGTCGTTAGTAAAGGACAAAAGCTGGGTGTCGCATGACACCATCTTCCTGAAGCCGTGTTGACAGTTGTTGAAAAAAGAATTTTCTTCGAGAAAACTAACTAAATGTGAGTATATTATGTGCTCTAACATTTTACATGGAATGCTTGTCAGTGAATTGGGACGGTAGTTCTCCGGTGAATTAGTGTTACCTGATTTGTGAACCGGAACCACCTTGCCCTTTTTCCAGTCGCCAGGTAGGGATGAACACTGCAAAGACTGATGAAAAATCTTCGAAAAAATTAGTGATGAGTACAACTCTGTACATTTCAATATTTTGGAATTTATGGCATCAGGACCCGCAGAAGAAGACATATTCAAGTTGTTGATCAGTTTTCTAACTCCTACCCAATCTATTACAATATAGTCCATAGGAAAAAAATTATGGCTAGGGGCTGTTAGAACAGAAGACGAAAAACTGCGCAGAAAAACTGAACAAAATGCATCGTTTAAAAGCTTGCAACATTCATTATTTGGAACAGGTTCGCCACAGTGTGTTAATTGCACTATTTTGTTTTTGTTACCGTTCACAAGAGACCAAAATTTTCGTGGATTGTTTTGTAGATAAGAGGGAAGAGTAACGGTAAAGTAAGCATTTTTGCATTAGCAACTTCATGGAGATATTCGGCGTTAGCGTTTTGGTACTCGGACCATCGGCTGAGTCTGTCTACTCTCTTGGCAGAGCGAAACAATCGCTTCTTTTTGTTGCGTAAGCGTCGAAGTGTAGCATTGAACCATGGCGAACGGGGATTAGTGCGGACATTTCTTTGTGGAACGTAACGGTCAGCTAAATATAAAAGTTTATTTCTAAAAATAGACCAGTTTTCTTCTATTGATCGTTCTTCAAAGTTCGCCATGAATTCATCGACGAATTGCTCCATTTCTTCTGTTATTGACCTGATGTCTGCTCTAGAGTAATCCCGGATGGTTTTAACACTTTTGTTAGAAGAAACACGTGCCTTTAGATTAAAGTGTAACATGGAATGATCACTTATTCCTTGAAGGTAACTAAGGGAAGTAACCAAGTCTGGCTTGTTTGTTAGGATCAAGTCTAAGGTGTTGGAACAAGTAGCTGTAGTGCGTGTGGGTTTGTGTACGAGTTGGGTTAGATTGAAGCCAGAACATACGTTTATGAATTCAACACTCAGACGAATTTTGAGTAAGGGTTACAATATCGCTTTGCCACTTTATGTTTGGTAGGTTGAAGTCTCCCAAAAGAAATAAGGGCAAATTCGGGTAACTACTAACGACACTGTTTAAAACATCATGTAGTTCATCAGAAAACGATGGCGAGGCGGTGGGCGACCGGTAACATGCGCAGAGAATGAAATCTTGGCTTGGCAGACAGATTCGTACACAGATAAGTTCTAGGCCGGAATATACATTAACCAGAAAAGATTTCAAAGCACTGCTGACACCAATCAATACACCTCCCTCAGAACGTACGTCACGGTCGTAACGATAAATGTTGTACGGTTTTTCGCATTCAAATATTTCACTGTTCTTTATTTTGGCTGACAGCCAAGTCTCTGTACAAACAATAATATCTGCTGAACATGAATCAATTGTAGAAGATAAGTGCACCCGCTTGTTCATCATGCTCCGTGTATTTGTGAAAAGTACAGACACGTGCTCGACATGTGGCTGCGATGAAGATAGCTATGGATGGGGACTGGCGCGGGGAGCATGCACTGACGCGCTACCGCTCGATACATGCGACACTTGGTTAGGAGTGACGTCACAAACCTCATCGGTCGCCGCGCAGTATACGTACGTTTTCTTGTTCATTACAAGTTTGCTGTTACGCAGTGAAAAACGCTGACCGCTTGCATTGCCAAATTCAATTAGCTTCTTGCGCGACTGCCGTGTGGTTCGGCAAAAGTCCTCCCCCACTGACACGCCTGAGCTATTAAGTTTGGCTTTTCGTGAAAGGATGCGGTCCCTCACTTTGGAAGAAGAAAACTTGACGATGATGGGTCGCATTTTTGTGGCGGAAAAGCGCCCAACTTATAAGTTCAGAACTTTGCATTTCAAGCTGAGAGGCTAGGTTACACACGTGTGCTTCAGATTGCTCCCATATCTCCGTTTCATTGTCAGCTGTTCCATAAAAGATAAGGTTGTCCCTTCTGGACCGGTCTTCAAGATCGTCCATCCTTGACTTCAATTCCGCATTTTCGCTTTGGGCAGCGGCAGAAACAATGTTTGTTATGTCAGCGGCACATGGTCCGCGGTCAAGGGTATCGACAACTGACTCAAGAGCGTCCATCCTAGTTGCTAACTCGGAGACCGTTCGTGTCAAATTTTCTTGATTCTTTTTAAGGTCAGCAAATTGCTGCAAAACATCAGCGTGACGCGACTCCAGTTTGGCGGAAAGATTGGCGATAGCTGCTAGGACTTCCGAATTAGGCCCCGAATTCGTCTCCACATGGCCGCAAAGCAGCAACTGTTTTGATACAAGAACGCATTCACAAAACATCTCGCAAAGGACACTTGGGCACGGAAAGAGCAGCAGGCAAACGTTACTAGAACGTTTACAGTACAGTGACGGAATTTCACAAACCTGCACAACAAAAAGCAGCGGCTTGGTCAGTGACGAACACATGCCTGCCGCTCACTCGTGCCCACTAAAGGCTGGCGTACAATGCCCGTCTTTAAGTAGTCGGTGTCTAGTGTTGACCATGTCGAGGACGCTTGCTTGTCAAGAAAGGGCTTGAAGGTGGTTTCAAGATCCGATTGGTGACGAAAGCATGGCTCGTCGATAATCGGCGCCGGAGGTACCAGCTGAACTTGCAGGACTGGAACAGTCGATGCGTCATGCTGTGGTAGAAGCCATGCGCCAACCAGGAAAGACTGCACAACAAAAAGCCGCGGCTTGGTCAGTGACAAACACATGCCTGCCGCTCCCTCGTGCCCACATTTTCGAGCTGGTATTGTAATTTTCATAGAATTCTGGAGTGAAAAATACACACAAAATCTCGATTCATTGCAGAAACCACTGCAAAAGAGTGTCTGCCATTTCATTGATATAGGTGTGTCTGAGTGACCTGGCATCCACACCAACGGCACTGTTTTGGGATAAAAGAAGCGAGACTATTCTACGAAGAAGCTTAGGTTATGTGTGTGCATACGGAAAGTGAATCAGTAACAATAACAACTGCCGAATGATTGATTGAAAGTTTTCTAAAGGCGAAAATCTTTACTTAAAGCTCTGCTTTCAATATAGAAGTGTTATTCGGGAGACGTACTGAAAACTACTAAGACAATGACTGTAAAAAGATGCCTGCCCACCATTCTATTCACAAACGCTGATTAATTCTTCCTAGTCTGCTTTTGCTTCATCCGATGTTTCGTTAACAGAACATGTGCGAATTTGTATTGCGTGCAATGCCAGAAGTCTGATGCGGTACAAAACGAGTAGGGATAGAAAGAAAAAATTGAGAAAGCGTGATTGGAACTAAGGTCTTCATTCCATGCATCAGAGTTCCCTCAAATAATCAAAGGGGACTTTGGCACTGCCAATGTTCAGTAACCATGAGAATAATGGGTAGTACACGGAGTTGCCAGTCGTCGTACTTGTGGGCGGCGAATCGCACTTGTGGCTTTGTTCATTGCTCGTTTTATGTTTGGTTTTGAAGGAAAAAACGACCCCTTTTTGAACTTCGTGACTCAATTTAACATGGTAGGCGTAAAATAATAATGTGGTGAAGTGCAATCCCTGAAAGTTTGCTGACTCTTCTTTCGTGAAAAAACATCTCGAAGCCACACGAACACACACGGAGCCAAAATTAAGAAAATTAGAAAAATTCTTGTACTACCAAGGACTCTTATGCTCACTGAAGCGTTGTGCATTGAAGCTCCCGTAGATGGTAGCACCAGAGTTCTCTCTAGTGTATATTCAGCAAACTGTGAGTTCTATGCCACAACAACCAGAGTTTTTCCGACCATCACGAATATGGCTGAAAATTTTCCACTGTTTCTCGAAGTTTGAAACTCACGCCAGTCGTTTATTTTTGCTACCTTTGTTTTTTTTCTTCCTATTTCTTAGTCTCTTGCTTGGCGCTGCCTTAGTGAGAGGGCGCCATAGAAGAGTTTTTTTTTCTTAAAACGTTTTTCAAATTAACTCAATAAAATAACAATTTAAGCAAGGTAATCAAGTGGTATAACAGTAAAAATAATGGTTTACTTATGCATATCAATTTTCTTTTGACCTTTTCTTCATGCACTTGTCAATACAGTTCCAAATACAGACTTTTATGGGAACATTGCAAACTGAAAGGACGCAAGTAAAATGCGTGCTAATGACCTATTTAACAAGCTGTAAATAAAAAATAATTGGGGCGCCGAAGTTATAGCATATAGTCGGAACAATATTGCAAATATAAATTTTTTTGGAAAAACGCCGTGCATTCAGCTATAAAAACGTCACCTTGGTGGTCTGACTAAAATATGCAGAATACCTCATTTTGAAGCTCCGTGCAAAAGCTGAAATTAATGTAATTATTATAAGTTATGCTGTTTTAAAATAGAGAATTCTTTTCTCAAATATGCATGTGTACCACCATTCAGCCTACGTCCCTCAAGCGCTATGATGCACTTGCAACGGCAATCGTCAGCAGGAACCCACTGACGACACAGATGGCTTACTTAGTGCTATCGAAGCAGTAGTCTAAATGGGAATGGGGCTATCATCTACGTTCCATTTCAAAGAGAGGTGCACTACAAATAATGGGGTCAGTTTCGTCTTGGTGGTCAGAACAATATTATGCACAACACCTCCTTTTAAATCTCTATGTATTGGTGGAAAATAATGAAATTGTTTAAGGGTATTTTTTTTTCAACTAGAGAGAGAGAGAGAGAGAGAGAGAAAGAGAGAAATAAACGTTTCTTTAGAAACAGTGTTATGAGCGAGGCCCGGTGTCAACCTAAGGTGAGAGGGTTCCATAGTCCAGGAACCCTCTGGCTTCGACTGCCCTCTTGGCCCTAGCGACGAGTCGTCACTGGTCTTCTAGGACCTCGAGAACCAGCTTGGCCTCCCACGTTTCCACTAGGCTGTCATCGTTCAGTCTTTGGGCTTGTTAGTGCTCCAGTTGCACGTCGTGGTTTGCATGGCACTGGCATTTCACAAGCAAATGTGCAAGGGCGTCTTGCACGCTGCAGAGCGGGCACATGTAGCCACGTGTCGTTGGGTCGAGGCGGTGAAATATTTTTTTTTTGAATTTCCTATCTGTCACCTTTCCGCCAACAAAACTAAAGTGGCATGATGCACTTGTGAAGGCAGTCTTATGCACAAACCGACGGATGATACAGACGGCAAACTTGGTGCTCTCAACTTAGGTGCATTACAATGAATCAGGCCAAAGTGTAGAGACCTGTATCGTAGCAAAACAATATTTTCGGGGGGAAGCTGAGGGGGATTGGCTTCGGCCATATTTTATGAACGTGCGTATGTGTATTCGTATGTGTGCGCCTGTGTATGCGCATGCGCAACTCAAGAATATTTGGACTGCACTGAGAAAGGGAAATTTAGGCAAGTCCTCTTTCCTTCCTGACTACGCCGCTGTAAAGGATTCGCAGATGAGCCATCAAGCAGTTAAAAAGTGTACATTAATCAATAGTACCTCACGCCAACCTAAACGAGACTGTGTGCTCGAGTACAAGATTTTATTATAAGGTTGTTTTTCACTTGTGTGTTCACACGACTGGCCTTTTTTCTCAGGAAGACGGGTTCTCTCCTGAAAGCCGAAAAAAACAATGAAGCATTTTTGTTATGATACCATTTCAATATTTAGCGACTGATGGGCAGTTATCCATGCCTTGAGCGTTGGCGCCGTGTGTAAAGAAGACTATGAATAAATAGAGGGAAAAAGCATGACCACCCGAACTCTCACGTGGTTCCCCGCTCACATGGGATCTATCAGGAGATGCCCCCCGAAACTGAACCAGCTGGCCCACTCAAAGGAGTGAGGTCTCGCTTTCCGTGACCACGGAGACCTCCCACGCCGGCCCGCAGTTATAGAAAAAAGAAATCAACCAACCACCTATTACGAAATTAGCCAGCACTTTTATCTCGGCAGAAAAAAACTTTCCCCTTCCTAACAATGGGTTAAAACCAGAGCAGGCTTTGACTCTCAGGCTATACAGACGGGTATGTATTCCAGCCCGGCTTTATTGCATTTAATTTATCCGGACATTTAACACAATACCTCTTGCAGGCACTGCAATGAATTCGCTAACCTAGACCACATGGTCTGGCGTTGCCTCTCGTTGTTGGGCACGGAGCAATCGAATGAAGAAACGTGGTTGTTCGCTGTGGCAGCCAAGAGGGTCCATGATGCGGTGGTCGGGCTTGGCCTGACTGTGCCAACATGAGGCGGCTTTTTTCAAAACAATGTTTTCTGATGCCTTCTAGCTCAGTCAGCGCCAAATTACAGACAGAGAAAAGGAGAAATTTTGACAGCAAAAATAAATGAGGATGGCGGCTTTCAAACTTCGAGAAACACGTAGAAAGTTTTTCAGATATATTTGTGATTGTCTGAAAACCGCCGGATGAGTTGGAACCCACCCGCATAGCCACGCTCCGAAGACGAGTGACCCAACCACTCTGCTATCGAGGCACGCTAGCAGGGTAGCAGAGTGGTAGCAGTGCAGTAGCATAGGCTTGTATATTACAATAGGGGTGAAAAAGAGAAGTGAAGGGAAAAATCGAAGAAGACGTAATGGTAACAGGTAAAGAACAGAGCATTCAAAAAATAAGGACGTCAGAGTTGTGGTAGAACAATGGGGTGTTTACCTCGGACAAGTATAACCGTAAGGTATGATGGTTAACTTGAATGTAGAATATCAAAAGACACTAAGAGGGAAATACAGTCTGGATACACGAATCATTCATTATTATGGCAGAGTGGAATGGGGCATTATGTTTCAAATGATCGTTGAGATGATTTGCCTTGAGAGTCCGTAAAAAATTAGCTATGTACGCCTATAACAGACTGTCATGATGTAGTATCATCACCACCTCAAGTTCGAGAAATAAGGACCAATTGGGCCTTCTCGGTAGCACACACACACACACATTCAAACATTTATTTAGGAAAAACAAAACAACAACCAGACAAGTCACTTAGGTTTTATGCAATAAAGAGGTCAGTTAAAGCTTTGGCCTTCGACGCCTGTAAAGCCTCGAAGTGTTATATTTCAGTTTTTTGCAGGCTTGTCTACTCGTTCGGGATTCCACTTGTGGGGATATTTGGGTCAGGTTGACGTACACATACAGCTGACGCGGACATTTATTGAGAAACAAGCAAGCATTTATGGAAACAAAAACAAGGCAAGAAATTATAAATGTTAACTAATGAGAGAAACACAATTGCGCGCGATGAAAAGAACAGCTACAAAAAATAATGTTCGAAAATAGCAGATAGAAGCAAACACTACGTGGATTGTAATAAATAACGAGATGATGAATATCAAAAAAGATACAAAGAAGAATATAGACAGGTCATCCTCACGCTTTCGAGTTACTACGTGAGACGCAGCACACACAATAGAATTATTCAAAAGCCGGGTATAATGAAAGAACACTTGAAAAAAAAAGAATCAGAAGAAAAAGTTGTATACAGACCAGTGAAGCTCTTCGTTTACGTAAGGGAGTCGACGAGGTGCCGCTGGTGATCTCGCCAGCTAATGCAGGTGACGAGGATGCCCTGTGTTGCAGCCGTTTGAAGAAGTGGCTCGGGACACTTCATGCTCGCCACCAACACGAAACTCGCGACATCGATGACCGCGCTTCTCACTGGTTGAACGCCTTTTGAGTCAAAATCTCTTCGTGGTGTACGCGCTTCCCTGGCGGTCATTGTCCCCGAACACATATTTTCGCAACAGGTGCAGGGAAGACACGCCGGTGCCGTCACTTAGTGGTTAGTGGCCGGAAGTTGTCTTCCCGAACATACAGGCGACCTTCAGTGGGTGAAGGGGCGCGTAGGCGAGAATCGCAAACGTTTGTGACAGTCCTACGTAGGTTCTGTTCAATAAAAATGCACAACATTGCCGTCTTTGGGTATCAAAGACCTAGAATACGAGGTTTCAGAAAATTTCATTGACCTAATGTTGGGAATATACAAAAAAATATATTTTGCAAATTGTTATGTCACGCGCGGAGATTTTTTCTCAAATTTTAAAAAGGAAAAAAATGAAACCGCAAGCTTCATGTTCTCCGCTATTAATGAACTTTTGACAGTAAAACACACAGCACTGAAGTTCTCACAGTGCTGCTCATCTATCTAAACGAAGACATTGTCTCTTTAGTGACCCTTTGCATCTCTGCTTGTTTTGGTCTTTGCGAAAGTCACACACTTTTTCGTCTTTTTTGTGATAATATTTTGCTTGTTAGTTCGGTAGCATCTGAAAACTTTGTCTAGGATGGCCGTGTGCAGCTGTTATACCAGTCTCTAATGAGTCTCGTGTGCATAGCACGGCGAAGGAGGGTGAAAAGGAGGGTAGAAATAAAGCATAGCATGATCATGCATAGACCATTAGAGCAACAGCGATCAAAAAGAAAGTCAGGTGAAAATTAAGGTGGGCTTGAAAAGGGGGTTATACATAGCATAGAGATGCATAGTATTGTGCCAAAAAAGTGAGAAAGGGCTACATGAGTGAGGACAATGGAAAGAAATAAAGGTTGAGGGTAAATATTTGGATAGCCATGTGTAGTGAAGCAAGAGTGGAAAATGAGGGTGAGAAGTTATTGGAACCTGAGTTGAACGTAGAAAGGAGGAGGAGACGTTAATGCATAGCGTAATCATCCATAGTATGGCATAGCCATGGTGCGAAAGCGAAGTTATGGTAATCATAATATCTGAAGCTTTACCTCAAATCCAAGACATCATCATGAGCGAAGTCGAAGTGGAGGACTTCAGAAATTTTGACCATCTCGTGTTCTTTAACATGTATTGACATTGCAAAGTACACGGGCTTGTGCTCTTTGCATTCAATAAAATGCCTAGAATTTCTGGTTGTGAATTGACGGTAAAAAGGATATAAGGGAGGATGGGGAGAGGGCATAGCATGACATAGACGTGTACAGTTCAGCAAAGGGTTAGATAGGGAAGTGAGAGTTAGGAGGGGTGGTGCGAGGAAGCCGAGCAGGAAGCTCGAGGGTATATGGTACAGTCTCGCATAGCCATTTCAAATGGTATCACAAAAAAGAAACCTTGAAGAGACGAGGAGGAGGAAAAGTAGCAGATGGACATAGTGTAATTCCTAGCTTAGCCAAGCGGAGCATGATCAGTAAGGGAGTCGGAAAGGAAAAGACGGTGAGCAGAAGTGACTTAATGGTGGAGAATGAAGTACAGAATTAGTAAAGTATAACCGTGTATACGCTAATATAGTAATGGGTGCGAATGGTAAGTTATGGGAGGAGTGGGAGGGTAAAGCTTAGTGTAACCTTGTATAGCGTATTACAGCAAAGAAGTGGGGAGGGAATTGAAGAGAGATGATAGAAGCGCAGCATCACCGTGTGTGGTATTGGCCTGGTGTGCGACCGATGGCGGCGCTGCGAACGCCGCTTGTATGACGTGAATTTGAGAACTCGCGCGCTTTTGAGGCGCGGGGCCGTATTGAAACCATCGTCATGGTAAAACTCTGCAAAGACACAGTTCAAGCGATTATTTTGTGTGTGGTGGCTCCCAACGCAGTTCTAACAGCCGTGAGTGCCTGCTTTTAAAGCTAAGTTTAAAAACACGTTTTCTTTCTTTACACTGCGCCCTCTTGTCTCAGCGGCGATTGCTGAGCAATGGGGGAGTACTTCTCTGTGCCTCTGTATGATCAACCATCCATGAAAAGGGGCGTTAACTTTTACAACCATCCTAAGTACATGATGCTGATGAAAAAGTCAATCTTAGAGAGGGTAAGTAGCCCACGCTTTCATCGACCACGTTTAGCAAGTCCTTTGATGACAATGACATTTGCTATACCCCCCCCCCCATCTACGCTCCCCTTTTCGGTAAGCTTTCAGCCATCCTTTAGCGCCCCCCAGTACTTCAGCCAGTCATTACACGCAGCTTACATGCGCAGACGAGTTACACCAGGTGAGGGGCCGTCCAAAAACCTGCCGCGAAGGCCGCTAGACAGGGATCCGAGGACGCGGCCTCCGAATTGCCTCGGCTAAGTGCGGCTCATGAGCGCAGCTCAATGGCGCAGGATATCTGAGACTAAACATTTGTTAGGTCTGTGTTAGTATATATACGTAGCTTACTGATCAAGACAAGCGCGTACCTAGTACACTGCTTATCTTAAATTTATAAGCGAAAGCTGCTGTCGCTGTTTCGTGCTCCCTCACTAAAGATTGTCACATATTACTTGCAATAGCTATTTGTTATATTCTGGTACCCGAGCGCTGACCCCGTGTGAACTATTTCATGATGTCAAAGTCATTGAAGAAACATTACTGAAACAAACTTCAGCAATTTGCGTTGGCCAGGTGTTGCATTACGTCCGAACTAGCCCCTTTCCCGAGTCACATTAGCACGTACCCCTCAAGACGTTTCTGACTGCGATACAACATGGGTTTCCGCCCTGCCGACGCCCATAACTGCAATCCAAGCTCGATCTTCTCAAATTTGGTAAGGCCCGCCACGGTGTTCCAGTGGCTAAGGTACTCGGCTGCTGACCGGCAGGTCGCGGGATTGAACACCGGCTGCGGTGGCTGTGTTTTTGATAGAGCTGTAACTGTTGTAGGCCCATGTTCTCAGATTTGGGTGCACCTTGAAGAACCCCAGGTGCTCGAAATTTTCAATCTTCCACTACGGCGTCTCTCATATGGATATGGTGGTTATGTAATAATAAACCCTACGTTTCAATCATCAACAAATTTGGTAATTTTATGCTGCTTTGCATTTCTAGTATATGCCATGGACCATCCCAAGCACCAATTTTAACATCTGCTTTGCAGTAATTATCCCATGTGTTGTTTCGCATGCCAGAGTGGCATACATCAGTGATTCTCACACATATCGTCGTGTTCACTGTTCCTATCGTACAACACAAAAAAAGCCCAAGGTAAAAGCAGGTGCGCCCTTCTCTTTAGTATTGTTGGGGAAGCTAACGCCCTTTTGACGGGCGGACAAAGCACACCGAGGCACAGAGCAGCACTTCACCATTGCGCAGCACTCAGTCGCCACGGGGACGCTGTGTGGCGGGTTCACAGGACCCCTTCTTTTCAGGACCAGAGCCGTGACGATGATTAGATCTCCATTGATGGCATCGGCTGCGCACATTCAACAACGTAGCCTGCGTCATACACAACAGAACTGTCGATGAAACATTGTGACGTTTCGCTTGCAGTATTTACCTGCTTGTAGAGGCTAGAGAAAGGCGCGCTTATTGAAATTTCAAAACACCCAAACTAATTAGTATTGCACGGAGGAAACTGCAGATGACAAGCGAGAACACTTACATATAGTTTCACTTTATGGCCAGAAATGCGCTCGGCAGCATCGGCGTGCTTATGAGCCATCTGGGAGGTTTCTTAGCCCTTTCGATTCGACTGCAACTAAATTGAACTGATACTCTCAGTCGAAAACATTCTTTGAGGACGTTAGTTTACCCCACGAGGTGGTTTCTTCGACAAAGCTCCCTCTCAAAGCAGACGATTAAAGCACAGGAGCAGCGACTGCCACTGCGTGGTTGAAAGCAAAGTCCACAAACTGACGTGACATGTGAGAGGGTGCCACTCCAAGACCGTTAAATCGCGCGAGAAGAATCAGACTGGAATCTCATTTCTGGAGCGTGCCGGCGGCGCGTAATGTATTAGCTGATGTTTTGATGGGTGGCGTTGTCGAAAATTTTAGCGTGTTTTAGGTCAAGTGTTGCAAAATGTTTTTCTGTTTTAAGCCAATGTCATCCGGCAAAAGATCAACGGGAGGCCACTGTGCCTCCTTGGTTGTTTTAAGAAATACAGAAAAAAAGAAAAGAAGCTGCAGTTTGAATAGTACGCGCCACGCATAACCAAACGCGCAGCGCTTGCAGTTGCTTTATGGTACACATCGTTTGTTTTACGTGACCAGTTCCATAATTGCAAGTGCCGCAAAGTACCCAGAACACCCAGTGTTCCACTTATGTAACTGCAATCGACGACCAAATATGAGCGGCGACGTACTGCCCTGTACGTTACAAAACGTCTTAACAACACTCCAGTGGCCACTCGTGTTGTTTTCACTTCGTTTCATTATGTTTACTTACGTTGGGTTTGGTCAAAATACTTTGTTTTGTTGCTCGTTTCAACTCGGTAACCATTGTAATTTATGTGCATGGCTGTATTAACACGGACAAGAAACCCTTCACCTCGCAGTGGGATAACCGGAATGAGACATTTATTTGTTCTGCACGCCGGCCTTGTGCTACCCGAACAATAACTGAATTCTATATGAAAATGCCGTTGTGGAATCCTTGTTGAGTGTGTACAACTTACGTAAAACAACGGGATGTATCGTGCACGCCATGCGAAACGAAAATCAAATCATGAAAAAAAAAACAAAAGAACAAACTCCAGGACCACGTGGAACTCGCCACACATGCGAAGCAAAAGCAGGAAAAGCAGCCTTTCAGGGCCTTTTTAAACCTTCTTCGGGGAACTATACTTCAAGCACACTTTCTGGGTACCGACTATGCTATATATAATCATAATTTACGGGAAGTTGGCCGGAATTCACTAAGCTATCCTTCGTCATTGTTCGGATAAGTGTGAGGTTCGCTAAACACTTGCAAGTAATATTGTTGTCAGTTGTTCATGCAATGGCTGACGACGACGAGAAACTATCCCTGGAGTGCTTATGCGCCACAGTTTAGAGGTTATCAAGAACAAGCTGTTGTATCCGTATGCAGCATCGGACAACCCACTTGTTACAATATTCGCATTGTTTGACGCCTGGTTGTTCTTTGGCTGTTTTAAAGCGCTTAATTACTCATATCAATGCAATTCTTCACCCGTCAACAAACCTGTCTAAGGCAAGTTTGTAAACAAGAGCCGAGCCCCAGTGTGGCTCAGTTGTGGAATACTTATCTGGCACGCATTGATTGATATGTGGGGTTTAACGTCCCAAAACCACCATATGATTATGAGAGACGCCGTAGTGGAGGGCTCCGGAAATTTCGACCACCTGGGGTTCTTTAACGTGCACCCAAATCTGAGCACACGGGCCTACAACATTTCCGCCTCCATCGGAAATGCAGCCGCCGCAGCCGGGATTCGAACCCGCGACCTGCGGGTCAGCAGCCGAGTACCTTAGCCAATAGACCGCCGCGGCGGGGCTATCTGGCACGCAGCGGACCCGGTTTCTAACAATACTGTGTCCTCAGTGTTTTTTATTTACATACAGTTTTGCTCATTTAGTGTGAATAGTGGTTACGGACACCGGTGGTGGTGGCAGCGGCGGACAACTACGGCTACGCGCTTTACCAGTGTTGTGACCTCAAAACTGCTCTCGCTGTAAGAAAGATTTCATCGGCCCACCAAGCTTTCTGCCTCCACTTAACCCTCTTGCTCTCTCTGCGAATCGAATCAACTACCCTTAATGACCAGTGGTTATCCAGCCTACGCGCTACATTCCCTGCCCATGTCCATTACATCTTCTTGATTTTACCAACAATATTCTTAACCCGGTTTGTTCCCTGATCCACTCTGCTCCAGTTTTGTCTCTTAACATTACACCTATCATTTTCCTTTCCATTGCTCGCTGCTTCGTCCTCAATTTTAAGTTCAACCCTCTTTGTAGGTCTCCATGTTTTTGTTCCTTGGATAAGTACCGGCAAAATGCAGCTGTTATATGCCTTCTTCTTGTGGGACAGTGGCACTCTATACCTGTCACAGATTGAGAGTGCTTGCCAATTGTACTCCACCGCAATCTTATTCTTCTAGCTACTTGAATCTCGCGATATGGCTGCGCAGTTATTATCTGTACTAAGTAGACAGAGTCTTTTACAACTTCGAGTGAACTGTTACCTATCTCGAAGCGCTTTTCTCTTCAGAGGCTATTGTGTATTACTTTCGTTTTCTGCAGGTTAATTTTAAGACCAACCTTTCTGCTATCTTTGTCCAACTCCATAATCATGAATTGCAGTTCATCCTCTGAGTCGCTCAGCAATGCAATGTCATCGGCAAAGCGCAGGTTACTAACGTACTCTCCATTAACTCCAATTCCTTACTCTCTCTACTCTAGGCCACTGAAAAGCTCTTGTAAGTACGCGGTGAAAAGAATTGGCGAGATAGTATCCCCGTGCCTCACACCCCTTTTGATTGTTACGCTGTTGCTTTCTTTATGGAGCACTATTGTGACGGTTTATCCTTTGTAGATTTCTTCCAGGATGTATACATATATGCTTTGTCGACGCCCTGATTCACAGTGTATGTATTACTGCTGATATATCGATTGATCAAACGCCTTTTCGTAATCTATGAAGGCTATGTATAATGGTTTGTTGTATTCAGAAAGTTTTCCCATTACCTGATTGGTAGTACGAGTGTGGTTGGTTCTTGAGTAGCCTGTTTTAAATGTTGCTTGTTCCTTTGCTTGATTAAATTTTAATACTGTCTTATTGTGTTAGTGATTACCTTTGTAAATAGCATGTATATGACAGAGAGCAAGCTGAGTGGCCTTAATTGTTCAAATGTTTGTCTTCTCTTTTATTATGTATAAAGATAATATTAGCATTCTTCCACGATTATGGTACCCTTCCCGTCAGGAGACACTATAAATAGGGTGACTAGTTTTTCTAACACGATCTGTTCTCCGTATTTAAGCAGATCAGATGTTAATTGGTCCTCATCAGCAGCTTTTCTTCTTTGCATTCCCTCCAAGGCTTTTCCGAATTCATCTACCATAAAATGCTGCGATGCCATCTTGGACACTGCTAGTTGCAGTGAGGTTGTGGTTCAATTCAATTCAATTAGGTTTTTACTTTACTTCTCACTTGAAAGAGAGGGGACAGGGCTAAATGCTAGTGCAGCTTGGCAGAGGTCCTGCCACCTTTACAAATGACAGCTGACATTGCAGAGAAAGAATAAACACAAACACTATAAACAAAGTCATACGTGATAAATATACAGGTGCCATAAAAAACAGAAAGTTTGTATGCATCGGTATATATTATTATATGTACACACAAAAAAATATGTGCCTATGAATTGAAATGCGGCTTTGCGCCGCCTACAGTAGAGATCTGTGTAAAACTCGTAAAACTCTCACACTATTTCAACTATATATCCTATTCATATTGGTAGTTACTTTGCCTTCCTTGTCCCTTAGTGCGTACATCTGATTTTTGCCTATCCCGAATTTCCTCTTCACTGCTTTGACGCTTCCTTCGTTTTACAAAGCGTGTTCAGTTTTCTCCATGTTATACCTTCTTACACCAGATACCCTATGCTTAATAATCAACTTCCTAAGCTCTGCTAAATAAATTTGTCTATTGTACTTGAGGCTTTCATGCTTAGACGTTTCCTAATGGGGTTCTTCGTCTTATTGAGCAGCTTACCTGCGTCCTGTCTAGGTACCGTACATCCAACTTCAACTGCACACTCCGCGATAACACTTGACAGATTATCATTCATTGCTACAACGCTAAGGCTGGTTTCCCCGATAAGAGCCCAGTACCTGTTGTGAAGCGAGATTCTGAATTCCTGTACTTTCCCTCTCAGGGCTAGCTCATTATTTGGCTTCTTGCGTATCAGTTTCTGTCCTTCCTTCTTCAAGTCTTTGCCGAATTTGATACCGTACCATTATATGATTACTGCATCGTACTCTGCCGAGCACTTTCACTTCCTGCATAGAGTCTGAGTGTGCACTCAGTAAAAAGTCTACTTCGTTCTTACTGTCGCCATTAGTGCTCCTCCATGTCCACTTACGGCTTCCTCGCTTTCGGTAGAATTATCCAAGATCCGTAAATTATTACGTTCTGCGAATTCCACTAATATCTAACCTCTGGAATTTGCAGTACCGATGCCACATTCTCTAACTGCCTTGTTTTTAGTTTATTTTTCCTTACGCTGGCATTGATGTCGCCCAACACTATAGTACCCCTGTTTTGACCTTATTCATTGCCAATTTCTCCTCTTCATAGAAGCTTTCAATTGACGCGTTATCAAGCCAGCCATATATCTGCGTAGAACAAGATAGCAAAGAACAAGTCCATGCTGTAGCAATGTAGAGGCCTCAAGGTTCCCACTAATCTCACTGAGCCCTAATACATCCCATTTAACACTTTCTAGCTCCTCGAAGAGCGGAACTACACTTGCCTCACCTGATAAGGTTCTAGCGTTAAACGTTGTAAGTTCAGGTTCCAATGGCACCCTCTCCGGACCCAGAGATATTTAGCACCCTCTGTTTCATTGCAGAACTGATCGCCTCCGTGGTCACTTGCTTCGCAGCCGCCGGGGATAGAGGGCCGCGAGTTAATGGACGCATGAAGATGGGAGGTAGTGGCCAGATAATGCACCAGGGTGGCCAATCTTCATCTGGTTAAGGAGTGCGTTACCGGTGGTGGTCACCGGTGAGGCCACACCTCAGGCATCTTTAGGGGCCGCTCACAAGGCCCCATACCGAATTTTAGTTACACAGTTGAAGTTATTGTGTGCCCGATGAGGAACATTTTGCCACAAAACTTTTTCGAATCAGTTCATTACGAGCGGAGAAAGGAGGTTTTTTTTTAAGAGAAGGCGAGCCCTAAACCCTTGCCGCTCCTCCGCGCAGCCTTCGCAAGCCAAATCTCTTCTCCACCCTCTCCGGCATCCGACCAAGAGGTTACGTGCGCATGACGTCCCGAACAATACCAGCCCGCGTGCAAGCGAGTGGCGTTGATTTGTTGACCAGTGTTATTTTGTGGTCTTCTGCCTGTTTCTGCGGGATTGTTTGGAAACGCTGGCTTAGACGCAGTATAGTAGATGAGCATAATCGGTGCTCGAACATGTAGGAGTGGTACGCCGCGGTCGTCTGCTCAATGTGCTGACCGCGGAGACCCGAACGCATGCGAAAAGCTGGCACATTAGCCCCGCATCTCGTAGCATTTCACGGCAGAACATGCAAGAAAAACGCTCACAATTTTTCATTGCGTCTCATTATTATTTCATGTTTTATTCATCTCTTAAAGCAACAAATAGATAAATTACGCATGCCGTGGTAAATAATTTTTGCCATGTCACGTGGTATACTGTTGACAACGTCAGAGCAGAGTCGTCTGCGTAGAGGACCAATGTCACTACATTGCCGTGTACGTAGTGCCATTCCTACGCCCACATCATGCCCTCATTCTCTACACGTGCGCCGGCAGAGGGGAGGGGGAGCTGCTTTCATCTTCAAATTTGACCTATTTCCGCAGTGCTTAGCTTTGGAAATTTTGGCAGACGTGATCATGAATGCCTCGTCTACGCGTCGCGCATGTCAGCTGAAAATTGTCAAATCAGGTGACTGGCCCTTTATTGCAGTTTCATCACCACGCGGACATTTTAGCCGGTTGGGATCTGCGTGGCACCGGCATTCGAACCATGAACCTTTTGCACGTGAGGCGGATGCTCCGACCACTACGCCATCTGTGCTAAGTGCTTCCCAAAATAAACCTGACGCGACGTTCCGGTGATGAAAACAAATGATTGATTATGGCCGCTAGACATGTTGCACTAAAAACAAAAAAATTGCAATATCTTCTATGTAATTACTTTCGTTTTGTGACACAATTGTATAGCAACATACGTCAACTTCTAACTGAACTCGTACGGCCCCAGATAACACATCTCAAGAGACTCATTTTGATGCAAAAGGACAATCAACTTGACTTCTCACAACGCCACATCTGCTACCTGCTGCCACTTCAAACAGCTGATGCATTACGGGTTTGGTCATGTGCCTGAATTCTGAAAGAGCAGGGATACTGAAAATCAACAGGCGGCGAACAAAAATTCTGAAGTTTGCACACTTCACAGTTGAGTTGCGTTGTAGAGTTACGCGCACTTGGCTGCCGAAACATATATAGCTGGCTTACACCGAATTCAATGAAAACATCATCTTGGAATACCAGCTTGTACGGACGCTTCTTCGATGTCACAATAATGCTACCAAATCATCACATGCATGTTATTCCATATTTCACTCACAGAGACGTTTGCGTCACGACTTCTTCACAATTAACAACACTTGCTGGTCATCTAAGTCACTATAGTGGGGTGGGAGTATGGTCAGAAGCTCCGTCCATGTCGTTACGTGCAACCTCTCTGTAGTTTATGTCTCTCTTATGGACAATGAGGAGCTCCAACATGATAATTGGCCATATACGCAGCTAAATTTAGGCATATGGCCATTGTTCTACTGTTGTCGTAATTACACGCGCATAAAAATGTCGGGTCACTGCCGCAGTGGCAGTGACTCGACCCCACTACATCCGACGGAATCATAAATACGGTAAAGAACTGGGCATAGTACGGAAAAACTTATCGCAAAAACAACCGCACGCGACAGTTCTGTGGCAGAGGTTACGTGCGATACGACGTGGAACTTGATCGTTCGCTTGTCAAGCACACCAAAACGCGAAAGGAAAAAAAAACGAAGTGATCACCACAGAGGTCATCAGCAATTCTTGCAGCCAATAGCATACTGACCTCCCAGTCGAGTATCACCCTTTCCGTCTTGTTGCGAATATTACAAATGACAACGTTTCACCATAGCGGTCATTACGTATTGACGGAAACACAGAGCATTAACTTAAATTAAACACACACAACTCCAGCTGCCTGCTGGGAGTGAAGAGTCGTGACGCAGCCCCGCCAATACAATATATGACTGCGTAATTGAAGACCTGCAGATAATGAATTTCAATAGCTAATTTATCGCACCATCACCAGCAAGCGCAGTAGGATATGGTTTTTCCTCGTACTCCCAGAGTGTGAAGTGGGCGACGATGGACTCCGCTTGGGTCGCAGCCGCTGCAAAGGCGGTGGTGGAAAGCGGCCGGGAGAAGAAGACACCGTCGAGTTCTCACTCTCGTTGTCTTAACTGAAGTGGCCCGAGTAAGACCTGCGGAACCGCGAACAGTGGTCGAAATGCGACGAGGACTTCCGGCCTGCGCATCGATCATTGGCTCCGCTAGCTCTGCCATAGTTGTGAGACACCACGAACGATGGCAGGGACGCACAACCGCGACTTGGCGCGAGAGGTCGAGTGAGCACGGCTGACTGCAAGCCGCCGCCAAAGGGACGATGTGAGTGACACCCAATGTTGCGGTCGTAGTGATTGCTAGGCGGGTTGAAGACGGACAGGGGCCTCTTGAAGTAGCCAGGCTTCGAGTTGTTGGTCACTCGGCGTCGACACTTGTGCGGGTGGGACGTTGGCGTTGTGCGAGACGACGAAGACGACACTTCGATGCCGAACGGTTTGGCTGGAGGCCTAGGTACAGTGGCGATCCTCGCGTCGTAGTCGCCCAACTCTTCGGCGTCGTCGCTTATCTCGCTCTTTTTGAGCTTTCAGTTCGGTGATAGAGAAGTCATGGTTGCAGCTCCGCGAGCTCGGGGAGAAAATAAAGAAGGCCCGGAAAAAAACGCTTTATCGAAAATCGAGGAAGCATATGCGATTAAGGAGACTAGCGGAGGCGCCGATATGATGATAATGCTGATTACCTCTGAAGAATGGCGCTTACCCACAAAAGGGGATGGGCCAAGAACCGGGCGGCAGGATACTTAAATGAAACTAAAATGAAAATGAAGCCAATCTGAAAAAGTAGCTTAAAATAATACTACCAAAAAACAAAAATATTTGCTGAGCAAGCGGTCAAACCATCTTTTGTTTTTGAAAGACATAACTACGAATTATAAACTAAAGATCTGAAAAGGTAGGGGATCACTAGCATGGTAATCTTTAGTTGCGTTGATGTAATCAAACACAGCAGAGCATACATCCCTGCGGCAGTAACCAAATGTAGTTCCGCCAATTGATAAAATTACTGGTAGATTTACTTGTATTCCTAGCTTTTGTAATGGGGCTACTAAAAATCTTTTTCTCTGATAAGAATAACGATGACAGAATAAAAAGAAATGTTCAATTGTTTCAATTTCGTTGCACCTAATGCATAGCGGTGACGCCTTGAGCCGAGCTTTGTTAAGGTAATAATTTAGTTGTGGAACTGCACAGCGCAATCTGGTATAAGTGGCCTCTAACTGGCGAGATACACACCACTGTTTATTCCAGCAATAGCTCAAATGCTCGAAATCTTTGAATTTATCCAAATTACTTTTTCCCCATTGCAGGCAAGCATTTCGGAACCTTAGCGCGGTTACGTAAGCCGTATCTTGCAAAACTGGGATGGTGGGCCCACCCAGGGATACTGCTGCTAAAGAGTCCGCCATTTCGTTCAAATATAATCCGCGGTGGCCTCGTACCCATAGCAAATGCAGTTTTTTTTACGTTTTTCGGTACTAAATGCCGAAACGTATTCATCAGCTTTGAATTTACTGCCGCAGAAAGTGCATTACAAACTGATAACGAGTCTGTAATGATAACTGCTAATGATTCGCTTGAGGGCAATTTGCGTAGGGCAAGAACAATGGCCAATAACTCTGCAAAGAATACCGGGGTATAATCTGGGAGTCGAATTGAAAAGGACCAGTACAAAGAAGGAGAGAAGATGCCAACCCCAGTCTTTTCTTTTGACACAGATGCATCAGTCGCTATGATATTGCTTATCTCTAGGTGAGCTAGATAATCTGCTAACTGGTCATTTAAATACCTATATGCCAATTGTTTCGCGTTATGAGGAAATATATTATCGAATTGTATGCTAAGCATTGACTTTAGGTTGTGTATTGGACCAATATGTCTAATTTTTACATTCAGTTGCTTTAGTAGCGCTTGCGCAAATACTATTTGCGGGGTGTGTAGTCGCGACCAATGGGTTTCAAAAAGTAAAGTCAGTTCTTGAATGAAAGCGTAAAATGAGAGTCTTTGTTGTGAACTGTATATCTTTAAGAATGCTTGCACAGTAAGAATTTTAAACCTATTTAGCAGAGAAGGTAGGCGAGCTTCCATATACGACACGTTATTTGCAACAAACTTTGGTAGACCCAGACACAAACGCAGCGCTTCTCTTTCCAGCAGTATTAGGGGTCTCATTTTATAAACTGCGCTGCCAGAAAATAATACACATCCGAATTCCATGATGGGCCGCACATAAAGTTTATATATCATTATTAGCACATCTCTTCTTAAACCCGCTTTACTCTATTTACTTCTTCTTCTTCTCCTTCTCTTGTCAGGGCTCTTACCCAATGCTGGGAAATGGCTTAGAGTTACATGATGTTTTTATATTTACTCGCAATACTTCTGGTACAAGGTAATACAACAAATTTAAATACCGAATATTATTAAATAACTGTTTAGATGGATGAAGAATTCAACTTCATATTCTTTTGGCCTGACTAATCAATTTCTTTATGGTGAAGTACCCCACAAAGAAGGACCTATTCATCTTTGTCTTCATCTTCACCAAACTAATGAGAGGAAAGTGAAGGGTGCGAGCCTTAAGTGGCTTGTTAGTGAGGCTTTCTTTTATTTGCAGTTGTTGGTACCTCAAGGGACGCAATTTTCAAGTGAACCACTTTATTTAGTAAGCAACACAATGTTTACATAAAAAATCAAATGCTTTAGAACTTATCTGTATCGTGAGGGTAAATCTTCAGCACTTATATTTCCAGGTCATGGGGGTGCAGTGGCACCGGTTTTATTAACTATAATATTCAAATTTGTGTGCTTTCTTCCTTTACGTTTTCACTTCTATGTACTTTCTTCTTTAATGCTTATGAATATGTTTACTCAATTCTTTTTCTCTTTCATAAAGTATTTATTAGCACATGACAAGCTCAATCGCATCGACACCACCATAACATGAATCTCGGTCTGTCAGCTATTGCGTGCGTGTGCCGTGGACTCGATGGCAGAGCAACTCTGATGTGGTGCAGTGAAGGTAACAACATTTTTGCGGCAACCTCTAGAGCAGATCTGACGTGGACGAGCTGTAGGCCGCCGTGAGTCACGACCGAAGGACGTTTGTCTGCGGCTATACAGCGATAAAGTGGAGTCCAGTGGTACTGGTTGAGACAGCTTGAGCTCTTTCGTATTTGTAAAGGGCGCCATGTGCTCTATATATGGGGTGGTCGAATAAAGCTAGGGGGATTTGTTCGGTCAACCAATCTCCGAGTCACTAATGTAGACGCACCTAGCGTTGCTCTGCATGTGGCATGGTACATGGTGGCGCACCTACATAGTGTCAGAAGTGCCCACCGTTTGCTCTCGATAATGAAGCCTAACGCTGCGTTTGCTGGGGTACTTAGACTACAACAGCCACCGATCTTCGGCTTCAACGACCAAAGTTCTTGGTCCATCTGGATTGAGCCATTTGAGGACTATGCATACGCAACAGGAATGCACCAAGCTACGAACTAGGTTCGGGTTTGAATGTTTATATATTGCATGGGTGTTCAAGCTCGTCACGTGCTAGTGTCTGTCAACTTGACGGCCGAAGAAGCTTTTTTGTGCAGCGTCGTGAAAGCCAAGTTCACCTCATATTTCGTTCATCCGCTCAATGAAGTACATCAGAGTCACCGTTTGCACAAGCAGATGCAGCAAGCAGACGAAAGCGTTGATGCCTTTTACGCAGCGTTGAGAAACGAGGTCAAAAGATGCAACTACGTCTCAGCGTTCATTGCGGATAGGCTCGTTAGAGACCAATTTATTGTTGGCTTGTTGGACAGCAAATTATCAGAACAACTCTTCCGCACTTTCGGGTGGATGCTAGACAAAGTGCTTCTGCATGCACGGCCACACGACGACGCCGACAGAGAAAAACTGGAACGCGAAAACCAGTCATCTGGGCCGGTCGCTGTGGGGGCATTTAAGCAGACGCCTGCACAAAGAAAGTTACATGAGGAAGCATAAGCGTAGAGAGCGACCTCCGTCGTCAAGGCGGAGTATGGATCTTGTCAATTCTGTAAACTAAAGACAAATGAACGAGAATTTTGTCCTGCCAAGAAATCGGTTTGCAATCTTTGCAAAAAGAAAAGACATTTCTAAACAGTTTTCTTAGCCAATCAGCGTCCATTCACCCGATCGTCTGATGCCATCGAGATGCATGCTTTCAACACTAGTCTTAAAGAAAACGCCAAGTTCGTTTGGGTTATCATGAAAGGCGTCCCACTCAAGTTCAAGGTTGACTAAGGAGCGGAAGTTACCGTCGTTGCGAGCACTTTTTCGGGTGTACTGTCCCGACTTGACAAACCGGAGAGGTCATCTCACACGTCCACGAAATTATCCTTTGAATGCGTCAGGCCAATTCAAAACTACGTTAGAGTGGAAGAGCCGCACCTTCGTACAATAAGTGTTTGTCATGCCTTCGCAGTCTACTCCTTTACTAAGCTACACTGCTATTCTCGCATTGAGAGTCGTGAAGTTCATCGACGTGGCACAGTGACCTGACTAGCCCGCTGACTGTGCAAGCGACGCCACACTTAGCCAGGATATTTTCGATGGACTTGGCCCCGGAGGAGAGGAATACACTATTCGTCTCAAGCCAAATGCCAAGCCGTTCGCTCTCAGTGTACCTCAAATAATTCCAATTCCTCTCTACGACCAGGTAAAGCAAGAGCTGAACGAGATGGAAAAACAAGGGGTGATCAGGCACATTACAAAGCCGACGCTGTGGTGTGCAGGTCTTTTCACTGTACCGAAAGCATCGGGCGGCTTCGAATATGTGTGGACTTTACAAAGCTCAACAAGGAAGTCCTACGTAAAGACTCTTGCTTCCAATGGTTGAATGGGTACTCGGGCAACTTGGTGACGCAAAGGTATCCTAAAAACTAGACGCAACAGCAGAACTTCACCAAGTGCGATTATCCCAAGAATTTCAAGAATACACAACATTGAGCAGACCATTTGGATGCTACAGCTACTGTCGTCAACATTCCAGCCTAATCCTTCAGCTAGAAGTGGCTCTCATTCTAGAGAGCATACGAACATCGTCAACATGATTGACGACGTACCTGGTTTTAGGAAAAAGACTGTAAAGAGCACAACAAATGACTTGCTGGGGTTCTGGGGCGTCTGAGGGAAGCCTGAGGTAAAATGAACAAGTCAAAAAATTTCTTCGCTTAAGACAGAGTAGTGTTTATGGGAGTGGTCATCAAGGCCCTACGCAACTTGAAGCCACTCATTGACGTTGCTGGTGTTAGACGTTTCCTTGGTATAGCTAATCATAATGGTCGCTTTTTGCCCCATCTTTCGCAGGCAACCGCCCCTATCTGCGCCTTGCTAGGCGAGCAGAATGCATGGAAATGGGGGCCGCTTCAAAAGATCGTTTTAATCGGATCAAGATGATGCTAATGTCCCACCTCTGCGTTGCAAATTATCATCACGGTTTCAATACTATCGTATCATGCGATGCAAGCTCAATTGGATTGAAACTGGTTCTTCTGCAGGATCAACCATCGAGGGAGCAACGCACGGTAGCGTTTGCATCACGGTCACCAACTGACACGGAGAAACGCTAAAGCCAAACGGAGAAAGAATCGTTGGTGGTAGAATGGGCAGTGCACCGTTTTGACCGGTACGTGCTGGGCCTCAAATTCGCGGTAGAAACAGATATCCAGCCGCTGGTGACAATACTTGGAAACGCTGACCTGGACAAAATGCCTCCACAAATTGAAACGTTCCACTTCAAACTCATATGCTACCAATTCAATGTGGTCTACGTTCTGGGAAAAGAGCTAGCCACTGCCGATGCTCTTTCAAGGGCTCCAGACTAGAGGCCATCGATCATTCCGCTGGATGTTGTAGAGGAGTTCGTTGAATTGCTTGTTGCAGCGCTCATTGACACGAAGCTGTTTACTGTTGAGGACGTCCGCAGGCACAAGAATGGGACGGAAAATGCATCCAGCTCGTCAAGTATTGCACCCAAGGCTGGCCTTGTCGAAACAGGCTTCTAGATCACATTAATAAGTACTGAAATCATCGAGAAGATTTCTCTTTGTGCAACGGCGTCCTGCTCAAGGGTAACCACACTGTCATTTCGGCTTTACTGAAAATAAATAAGCTCGAACTTATCCATGAAGGCCACCAAGGTATCAACCGATGCCGGTAGAGAGCAAAAGACTCTGTGTGGTGGTACGGGCTTTCGCAGCAAATAAGGGACAAATTCAATCGCTGTAGGCTGTGCACAACAAGAAGAGCACAACGAAGTGAGCCATTGAGTATGACGGAAACTAACGCAACCATGGAAAGAAGTTGGAATGAACTTATACACTCACAGGGGACACGACTACCTTCTAATGGTAGACTATCGTTCTCGCTATCCTGAAGTCATCAACTTAGGAAGCACGAAGTCTAAGGTGGTTATAAATGTAGTCAAGAGCATTTTACAGCGTTTCGGCATTGCCGGATGTGTACAAAACAGTATTGGACCACAGTTCGCTTTACGTGCATTTGCTACTTTTGCGAAGCACTGTGGCTTGCAACACATCACGTCAAGTCTAACGGGGGAGCTAAGAAGGTGGTGCCCATGGTCAAAGAATTGTTTGAGAAACGAGAAGATACTGTCTGGCACTTCTGTCATACAGAAACACTGCAAGCGTTACAGGGTTTAGCCCAGTGCAGCTCCTCATAGGCCGCAAGCTGCGGACCAGGCTTCTCAAGCCGGCGGATCGCCTCCGAACGCACTGGCATGAGTCCGACGTTGTGAAGTGCCAAGACGAGCAGATAAAATGATGACAGAAGAAAGACTTCAATCCTCGCCGTGCCGCGACTCTCCTTCCTCTGCTGGAGCCGGTAGACACGGTGTGGGTTAGAGAGCACAAAAGACGGCGTGCGTTCTCAGCCCGGCATCTAAGCCTCGCTCGTACGTCGTGGAAACGCCTACCACGGTGCTTGTGCGTCATGGAATGCATCTAGTGCTCTATTCAAATCCAACCACGAGCCAAGTCAACGAGCCATCTTCCGGAGAGTAAATCATGAGACATGAAGAGCAAGCCACTCGTACAGACGTATCGAAAACATCGACACCGCAACTCTCACATGTAAGCTTAGTTTGAGACACCAGGTTCGGTCGCCGAATTAAGATTTAGAAAACACTTGACTTGTGATTTGATGTGTTTTTGTTTTGTGCTAATGTCGGGGGAGAGATGTAGAGGGCGCCATGCGCCATGCGCCCTAAATATGTGGTGGCAGTATAATGCTAGAAGGATTACTTTTGTCAACCGGTCTCTGAGTCACTGTCAACAAGTGTCCGAGTTTTGTCCGCCGGTCTCCGAGACGCGCCTTGCGTCGCTCTGCATGTTTCATCGTACATGGTCGCACATCGTACAGCATTCGTATATTTCACGAGTTCAGGGACAAGTTCGAGATGTCCAATGTTGTGAGGATTCAACTCGAATTGGCGGCGTACGCGCCACGTAAGATCTCCCAGTAGAACACGTGGTACAGCACACTACTTCGAATCAGGCTGACTGAGTCATCGTTCAGCACGGCGTTGGAATCGTAGAAGACAGCGTGCGCCAGTTCTAGACCCGAGTGAGGCATCACTGGAAGCGCAACTGCCGTCACCCAAAGGTGCCACGACACGAGGATATGGTAGAGTGATCTGCAGCTGGTACAAGACTCAGAACGGCGAACTGGAGATTCCGGAGAAGCAGCGTACACTTCAGTGCCACATTGCCAGGCGGCTTGCACGACGAGATCTGATCTCACTAATCCAGTTGACGGCCAACTTCGTCTCAAGCATTTACCGTGGCAGGTAATGTGTACCACTGCGACAACAAAATCTTCTCCGAGAACCACAACCAGGGCAACATATCACAAAAGAGAACGTGCCCCTGCCTAAGCACAAAGATCAACTGGTTGGGGATGACGTGGGTGAACATTCTGGACAACTCAGTGATGTTCTAGGAGGGCTCTCTGGGTGGGGCTAACTCCAACGTCTATAGCAGTAGATTTACCAGGTGACACAATTTCAGAAGCGCTAGGAGTTTTTGTACATTCTCACTGAAAAGTACGGTGGCACAGAGGCTGGCCACTGCAGGAGGCTTAAATGGCTAACGCTTTTAGACTGGGTACACTGGGGGTGGTTTTTGCCCTGGCTGAGGCCACGTGGTTGACAAGATTGTGATGAGTGCAGCTGCAGCTGCTATAGGCTGCCAGGTGTTGACCAGTAAAGCAATAGTTGGGGGAGGCAACACAACAGATTCCTCAGACTAGGGTGCAGGTGGGCAGTTTGACCATACACTGGCAGAGTCCAGCTGGGGAATACCCAACGGTATACAGCCAGCTGTGGTTGCAACAACCATGGTGCGTTTGACAACAGCAATGGACATCTCCGAGAAGCCAGGCATGTCAACGTACTCAAGAAGGAACAAACCCACAGCTAAGCACTAAGAGCAACTGATTGTTCCTCGAGCTCCTGGTCAAGAAGTACCACACTGAGTTGAGCCTACTGTTCATTGATGGTGGCAGGAACCCCTACTGTCGGCGCGAGTGCAAGTTTTGCGAGCGCAAATCCTATGTCGACATGGAGGAAGACCAGACGGTTTTGATGTAGTATTCTATATTTATTTTATGTAGGTGTAGCAGTACGAACATGTGCGCAACGGTCTTGGTGTATTTGCATATCAACATGTAGCGTTTGTCTAACGTGTATAATAAAGGTATAATTTTAATGTATTCACGAATATTTTCTGATAGGCTTGTATTACAGTGGCTCACCTCATATCTACTGGTTAGACTGTCACAATAAAAAGAATGATTTCGGGTTGTATGTGTGTCAAGGCATGATACGATATTAGGCCATGGCGTATTGGGGGCTACGGAAAATTCTACTACGTGGATTTCTGTACTTTACGCCTACAATGGTCACCAGAATCTCGCCTTTGGCGAAATGAAGACGAGATCGATGAGGCATCTTTCGGGTGGACAGTCGATCAGCGTAACCATTGAACCACCGCATCGGTGAACACTTCTGTGAAGTATGAGTAAATTCACCTGGATATTAACAGCAAGAATTCATAAGCCCACCATATATATATGCCCATTACGGGTGAACAGAAACTATCTGAGTGATAAACCGGCCCGCTTGATTGCTTGCTTGCTTGTTCCTACATGCTTTGGCTTGTACCCACTATAGAGAATTCACCGTTAAACCGGCGGTGATTGTAATGGAGAAGAGAAATGCTTTATAATTTTGATGAATAAATTTAAGAGTGGACAGTCATAAGGTGACTTACAAATAAAGTTGTTAAATAACTAATAACTGAAGGAAATAATGGATTGCAATTCCATAGTTACACTAGTAGAAAAAAGAAAAATAAGAGAAAATTAACAAGCAAAAATATGACTTAAGTCATTTTGTGTTTCTGTAAATTTCAGAAATCGCTACGCACACACTCCCTTTGCGGTGGCCCAGAGAAGAAGCTCCAAGGAAAGAATATGGTTTAGGATACGTCAGCAAATAAGTAAAAACATTGTACAATGCTTTCTGGCTTTTGACAGAAAAACTAAATAGGAGATGGCACCTGACCGCATCTGTAAAAATAGAAATTAAAAAGCAAAATTCGGCATCGAAGTTTTGTGATGCACACTTCTAATTTACCCATCGTTCCATCTTTCACTGCACTGCTTTATGCATTTCGCGTGTTCGAATAAATCGCGTGATAACCCGGTTTTCTCAGATTTGGAAACCGTCGCCCGCGTGCCGGATGTGCTTCGTGGAATTTTCCAGCAGCCCGCCATGATCCTCAGACCGACGAGCCATCTATCGGCAAGCCGCCAACGAGAACGCAAGTCGGTCCCTCCCCGCCAAGCTCTCGCTTCGCGGTGTTCGCTCACCTAAAGTATTCTTTCCCCGTGGCCTTTTCCAACTTATTCTTACACCGTGGTTCGGTAGTAATGCTGGTAATACTAAAAACACGATGCCCCCTATTGCAAAAACAGCGTGATGCTAGTACAATTTTTGGCACAGGTACACACTGGAGACACTGGTACACGCTTGTAATCACTGGCACTTCACTGGGCGCACTGGGAAAAAGCGCTGGAATTTTCACTGGCAAGCGCTGGTGAATACTAGAGCACAATCTGTTTCTACCAGCGTAGCGCGCACGTTATTGTAGCATGTGCCGTGGTATGTTTCGATGTCGTTGATTATAAAACACCTGATTCGACGGCACGGAGAGATGCTACCCAAATAGATACCGAGCATACGTATTTTGGCGGCGCGTACGTATCGCAGCAATGATAATGCACCTTTTTCGCATATGCCCCCTCGTATACTGGCCATATTCGCATCATCTGTGTATTGCTGTAACGATTCCCAGTTGCAGTGTTTTTAAGCCTGGAGCTGCAGGCCACTCCTAACAGAAACAGGAAAGTATTTTTGCCGCAAAGTTGACGAAACGTAAATGAGCTCTCTCGATCGCTTCACTAGGTTTCCCAGCGGAGGCGAGAAAAAAGCTGTCGTTCACTTCCGCCCAACCACACTAATGTATGTGTGGCCATGCTTATCCTTTACTTACTTCAGGTAATAGTTAAAAAGTTCCGAAGCTCAAATGCAGAATCTTCCACCATCCCAACTCAACGCGTCGGAGAGCGGTCTTACCAAGTGCCCGGCCCAGCGAGCATTAAACCTCTAGTGCCGGCCGCGTTAGCATATATGTTACCGGCACTTCTTGCTTCGTGTACAGACAACTCTAAAGTGTGAGAATAACTGTAAAGTATAGTTTAGACATCCATGAACTTAAATCAACTATTTTGTCATGTGTCGATGTTCGCACACTGGAGCGCTGTCGATCGAACATGGCGCTTTCAGCGACGCAGGCTGTCACCGAAAGCTGCCGGCCGCACTTAGCCGGTACTTCACTGACTTATATGTAACAACACGCAATTTTCAGTTGGTAATTTGGTACGCCTTCGTGAACAGACTCCCTAGCATACGTAGTCAGCGCATTACATTGGTATTTCTATGGGTGCTTTAATTGTTGTATTGATATAATTGTATATATTTGTACACTGGCACGCCCACTGTATACTGCCAGTGGAGGCCGGGAAAATGGCTGTCGCTCGGCATGGCCACTCCGTAAATGCATTTCGGGCACTTATTGGCTTTCAACCTACTTCAGTTACAGGTTTAGGTAACAGTTGGAAACGTTGCAAAGCTCAAATGCACAAACTTCAAGCATCGCAACTCAGCTGCTTCGAGAGCAGTCTTACCCAGTGCACCATCCCAGCCTATCGGCCTATCGTGCCTGCTGCGTTGGTGTACATGCTGCTGGCGCTTTTTCTTCAAATAGGCACAATTCTAAAGTGTAAGAATGACTGTAAAGTACAGTTTAGACATCTCTGAGCCTAAATCGGCCATTTATTCGTGTGTGTGGTGCCCCCACAAGGAGCGGTGACGATCCATGTGTCGTGTTTCAGCACCGCAGGCTGTCACCGAAAGCTTCCTTCCAAACGCAGAATCCGGTATTTCTCTGACTAGTATGTAAGAAGACGCCATTTTGAGTTGGTAATTTGGTACGTGTTAGTGAACAAACAGACTATCATACTTTTTCAACGGATTGTATTTGTCATTTCTTGGGCGGTTTCCTAGTTGCAGGTACTAATATAACAGCAAATATGTATTCTGGCACGGCCGGATGTGTTACTGCTACATTCGTCGCTTGCGCGAAAAAAAAAACTCGATATTCACTCTTGTGCGCGGATATCTACCGAACAACACAATTAAATCACCTGTACATGTTGACCAGTACCGAGTGCGAGAACCGACTATCAAAGAAAAAAATCTATCAGCAGCAACAGCAGACAATCTGTGGCTGCTCCTCCAGTCAATTTAGGATTTTTTATAGTTAAGATATGGATGCTTCAAAAAAATTGCGCTCTTGCACGTCAATCAGTGCCTGGAAGCCGGTCGTCACTGTCTAATCAAGACGCATTTGTTATTTGGCAAGGAATATCGTGTCAGTCTTGACTGTGCGACTTGTAAACATGAAGTTGAACGGCGCGTTCTTCGAATAAATAGTCGTTTTACAACCGCACGTCATTTTCTGGCGTGGCGTAGTGGGTACCGTATACTCGTTTCGAACGCCGAAAGTGGCGAGTTCGAATCCCTTGAAAAGGTGTTTTAGTTTTTTATTTGTAATTTTTTATTTTCAGTGTGACTGTGCGTTATTATACTTAATATATTTATTTATTTATTTATGGCGAATGATCACCCCCATTTTAATCCTGTGAAGCCATTTTGCGTAGAGTACTGGGAAGCTGCCGCTCCAGCGTCCCAGTACCTGCACTAGGAGGCGCTGGTACAAGCGCCATACTGGGCCGAAAATCAGGCATTGCACTGGACGCTGGTACCCAGTGGCGCTGGTTTTTGCAATAGGGCACCCTCTCCGAGATGCCCGTTACCAGCGTTAAGGGGTAGATATAAATAGCTAGCCGTTTGAAGGATGAGGGACGGGCTCCTCTGTGGCTCAGTGGTCAACACCTCGCACTCACGTTTCAGACGTCTCAAGTTCGGTTCCGCGCATTGGTGTCTTTTTCTGGATATTTTCTTTCTTCCGTTTTCTTTTATGTAGATATGTATACATATAAGAGTGTGACGGTGACGCCCACGTCGACGCCGACGCCAGCGCCAAAATCCAGCTGAGAGTGTTCATAAAGTTGCAACGAATTTCCAGGTCTGAGTTGAAAAGGTAGTTTACGACCTTCCATGAGCGGCTCCAGCCCTGATGGAGTCACGCAGGTTATGTTGAATATGTTAAATAAGGAATCTCAGTAGTTTTTATCAGATGTTACTAACTACTAAATAAGAATTCATGACTCCCTCCTGCTTGAAAAAAGAGCTATAAGGTGATATTTCTGCTTAAAAATTCAGATAAGGGGTGGACAGTCCACACTTGCCATGTGCCTAGCGGCAGCGTTATGTCCCACATAATCACTAGTTCATATGGCGATACTAATGCTGACATCATCTTTAGACTGACTCACTTTGTTGTTGATGGTTAGCGTACAGGCATCGCAAAGTGTCAAGTTCCAGCCATTGCCAAAGGGTGCAAAAAAATAGACCGGGTCAAAGCTAAAGAAAAACGTGGTGGCTCCGTTGAAATCTTCCCTCGTGAATACCAGGAAATATGCTACAGGCTACGTAGTGAGAGCGGTATTAAAAAACAAAAAATCATCTTTGCAAAAAAAACACATTCGTCTTTCCTAGCCAAATGAAAGGTAACATTTTAATTTTACCTTGTACATACTCTAATGGACACTAAATTTGTTGTTTAGAGAATCGCGGAATAATATTATTCAGCATACGTTCCCTCATTGTACATCATCGACTTGCCATGTTACTTTTACTCTTGATTCTCTTATAGCACGGGCGGCTTTTCCAGGGTTCTAAAAGTTTATGTGAACCAAACGCTATAGCTCTTCCCCCCCCCCCGCCCCAAGGGCAAAAAATACAACAAGCGATATCGTTGGTTATTTGTTTGAACTTATTTAACCCTCCTGCATGATTCCCGTGATCGAAACAGAATACCTACTTCAGTAATCAATACGCATGCTTCTAAGAGGTTGTTCATTGCATAACGCACATAATCTTGAAGTCAGCTCACAGTTGTGCAGTCTGTGGCAAAAACCTATAACTCGCCCAAAACCATGCTCTTATCGTGTAGAGGAAAGGCGCTGATTCAGCAGATGAACGCATCTATAGAGCAGCCTGGCGAGGATTCTAGCAGCTACATTTCAACTCGCAATTTGAGGGCGTATAGGGAGTGCTTCCAGTTTTAAATATCGTTTAAATCGCGGAATCAAAGTAACCGCTACGGAGCTGAAATATAAGATGCGATAGTATGATTTCATTATAGTGTGTAAACAATGCACCATGAAATATTTGTATTTTGTGGAACTTCCTGTTATAAAAAGACTCCGAAGGAGCATTGGTTCAATTCTTCGCTTCTGGCATTGTCGTTCTGTCTTAATTCCTGCTCGTTGGTTACATAGGAAATTTAGCCGACACCATAAATTGGTAATGGTTGTGCACAGAAAATATGTACAACATCGATATATCCACTATCTGGCCCCTTGGCAGACCTTCACCGCAAGTGCTTCAGCGTTGTGGTGGAGTTACTCAACCGACCATCACTTTTACACTTCTTTTATGCAATGCCCTGGATAGCACATGCACCCACGGCCGTCTCAGGTGAACATGAAGCTTCTCCAAATCGACTGGATACGAGCAGCTTAGTCGAGATCGCATACCACATCTGCGCGCTCAACGAACCATGCACGAGGCAGCACGGCTATTATGACGCATTTTTCGGTTAAAAACATTTCGTGTGTGCACCGTGTCGTGTATCGGTTTCGGTGCAGTACTGCACTGAGTGAATGCCAGGGGGCACCGCTCTGGCATTCATGTTCTACCCAGGCCACGTGTATATCTGTATTACTGGTTGTGATCAGTAGGCAAATAAAGTATGCATAATAACACTATATCGAAATGATGCTTTCGAAGAGCTTGAATGTCTGTTGTTGTATGAAATTGAACGTAGATAGACTATTGTTAGCGTATCTACTGTAAGTACGTGCGAATAGATTTTGAGAAAGGCCCACATGTCAACTTCGGCACGCAGGCAAGCGAAGCGTTCCGTGCCAAATCAGTGAAGCTGAAGCAGATAGAGAAAGCTATTTTACACAAAGCTGCTCCCTGATTTTCGAGGGACGATGCCAATTTTGAAATAAGGGTAAACAATGCTACATAGTTCAAGACTTATGAAACAAACACACACGATGTTTCGACTAAGCGACGAACGTTTTTACGGTCACCATAGGTTTAACTATCCTAGAGGAACGAAAACTGCATATCCCAGTGTAATCTTCAAGATTTCAGTGATTCCTGAAGTTTGTAGAGATATGTTTTCTTTATCAAATTGACTTAAAATCCCCATCGAATTTATACAATTATGGGTTATGAGAAAGGTGTTCTTCCAAGTTTTGGCTGACTATTTCTTCAAATAATATCCTCCCTGCCCCCGCATTTTCCCCCCTGTTCTGACCATGTTCAGTGGTCTGTCCATTGTGGAATTAAATTTTGTTGCTGAGCTCTCATGGGTGAGGCGACGTTGAGGACCATGTTGTGCACCACTGAAAGCTCGGTAGTAATAAATTTCACCCATTTACACGTATAGCCTAATATCACGGCACGGTGGAAAGGATGATGTTATGTTAAATGGCGGGTACGATAATTTACTTCAATATTTCACGCCAAGAAAGAGGGATCTCTTCATTATTGTTATAATTATCGCGAAGCAGGAGAAGCAAGCGTAAGCCGAAAATCTGAGCATATATATGGCTTTTTTAGGGTCCTCTACATTCATTGGCTATTTTTGGTTTTTCAAGGCATGCAATTTTCACTAGAAATTTTTGTCTTACCTCTACTATATGATAGTATTCCAACTAATCAGTTTTTATAGATGTGTTGCTTTGACAAATCGGAATCTATGGGGTACTGATGTTTGTGCATGCTTTCAAGGCAAAGTTAGTAGAATAAGCTTAGTTTCAAATCTCCGTGTCTCCGCCAGCGGAGGAGGGTGGGCCGAACGGTGGTCGCGCGAACTAGCGGTGCTGCAGTATTATTTCACGTAAAGCCCCAAGATCCAGGGGCTTTAAGATTGCGTAAGGTGCCTTAATGCACGCGCGCCTCGAGGCACTCCTGATTTCACGCTACCCTCGGCGCATCGTCTGTTAAGGTGGCGTACTGCGGTGGTTCGCTGCGCTGTTCCTCGCGCTAGTTTCCCTGTTGCACTGTTATCGAACTTGGCCATTCATCATGCGCCTGTAGTCGACATTCTCGCATGTGATTTATAGACTGGAACAATGTCCTGCATAGATTTGTCTGGTTGGGTTGCTCCTTGCAAGTTGGATAAGAATCAATGTCCTGCCTGTATTTCCGCTGTCTGCATTCGGTTTAACTTCCACGTACGGGACATTCTACGCAAATGGGCATATTAAGCGTAAACATTTTAAGACGACCACAAGCGTTTTAACCACTCTCATCTTGCCTAGACGAAAAACGGCTCAAAACGTCTCTAAAAGCCTCAAACAAGTTGACTGATTGGAATACAAAAATGCTTTAGAAAAACATTACTCATGTTGCCTACTAGACACACACACACACACACACTCACGCACACACACACACACACACACACAACACACACAAAAGTATTTCTTTAAGAAACAGTACCCATGATTCACTCTGTTCGTCAGACAAGTCTTCACGAAGGCTGCCAATCGAGAGCATAGTGCAAAGTTTTACAACAACACCGCCTTTTTTTCCTGCATTTTACACCATTTCAGAACACTGCTGATTGGGTTTGTCGCAATAAAGAAAAATAATTTATTTTTTCATCACAATGTGAAACATTTCTACTATAACCATCCAGTTCTGATTATAAGCGGTATAACTAAAAAGATGCAGTGGCGACCACTCAAAATGATCAAGAACAACAGGGGTTTTCATGAAAAGCCTGTTGACAGTTTTCTCAATTACTTTGTATTCGACAAAAATTGCTAATAATGTATAAGAAAGGCCGCATAAGAGATAATTTAGGCAGCCTTCTTGAAAACACCTCAACTGAGTGAGTGGACTTTCGTGTGGTTTGGGCGCACCAACTCCAGAGATTTTGTGAGAGATGCTAGAGGCCCTTTTTGCACGTTGTCACTTATTCAATTTTTCTACAAAGGTACACAGAAGACATGTCCCGCCCGTTCAACCGAGCTGATCCCAACATGACTGAAGACAAGAAGGTGCGTCATCTCATGCATGGCGTAAAACAAGAGCTGTTCGTGGGACTCGTTCGCAATCCGCCGAGCACTGTTGCTGAGTTTCGGTCGGAAGCAACAACAATAGAAACGACGCTGCAGCAGAGAGCCCGGCGATACAATCGTGACGTAGCCTGTACATCAGCAGGGGTCTTCTCGGCAAACGTTGTCGATAATCTTGACACTCTGCGGGAGCTCGTCCGGTCAGTTGTCAGGGAGGAACTACGCAAGCTGCAGCCACCCGCTTCACCGAAACTGTCTATTGCGGATGTGTTCCGAGAAGAAATTCGGCAGGCCATACGGGAGCCGCACAGGGATGCACCACCGACACAACGCACGGTAACCTATTCTGAGGTGCTCAGGCGGCCTGCTGTTCACTGTGCGCCTATCGAGACACCTGGTACTTACGCACCGACAACACGTAGCCCGCGCCATATCGTAGAGGCAACTCACAGCGCACCTCTTCCGACAGAGACAAGACCTCGAAAAAGCAGGTGTATGGCGAGATGCGGAACGTAGGCCCCTATGCTTCCACTGTGGAGAGGCTGGCCATCTTACCGGTTTTGCCGATATCGTCAAGCTGGTCTTCGAGGATTTCCGGACAACGCACCGTGTCCGCGAAACGGCGAAAGGCCGTCCGACATCGAGGAATACCTGTGCTCACGTCAGAGCTTCGACCTGCATCGTCGTCACCAACCGCGGTCACCATCCCCTCTACGTCAGCGCTCGCCAATCCCACGTTCCTTTTCAAACGCACCTAGGCATCGTTCGCCTAGTCCGAAACCCGGGAAACTGAAGTGGGCGACCTGTGGAGGCGAGGCCGCTGGTGATTCGAAATACGAAGATCCTCCACTGCGTCACCAGCGTGACGACGACGACGACTGTCTCCAGGTAAAGAAGTGCAGTAATGAGAAGATAACTTCAGACTTTCCGTTGGTAATTGACGGGCTAGAGCTCATGGCTTTAATCGATACCGGTGCGGATTACTCTGTGATAAGCTACGATTTAGCGAAGTGCCTCAGGAAAGTTCTGAACGAAGGGAGTGGGCCTCAAGTACGTACGGCAGGCGGTCACCTTATTACGCCTCTCGGCAGATGCGCCGCAAGAGTTGCGATACGAGGTTTCACTTACGTTGATGACTTTGTTGTCCTGCCCGTATATTCGAGAGAAGTTATACTCGGAATAGATTTTCTGCAAGCAAATGGTGCCATTATTATTTGAAGAGGTCTAGCGTATCATTTTCGATGGAACAAGCTATAAAGGTAGCTCGAGCAGACGAGCAATACACCACTCCACTGCGCATCGTCGATGATGATGTGACTGTATCGCCACAGAGCAGTGTAGTGGTTCTAGTCCGAAATGATACGTTTGGTGACTACGAAGGTGTGGCAGACAGCAACATGGATGTTTTCTTAAAAAGAGGTGTTTGTGTGGCACTAGGGATTATCCAGCTACGAAACGGGTACGCAGACGTCCTCCTGGCAAATTTTGGGAACCAATTCCAGCACATCGCAAAGGGGACAGCCATAGCCTTTCTTCATGAGGTTTGTGAAGCCACAGAAATATGCAGCCTTGAAACAACGTCAACGGATATGAAACCAACATCTGATGTCTGCGACGTAATATCTGTAAAACCCAATCTTTCAGTGATCCAACGTCAACAGCTATACGACCTTGTACGGGAATTTGGCAGCTGTTTCTCCAATAGTTCAAAGGTACGACGCGCAACCATTGCAAAACACAGGATCGTAACAGACGAGACAACCAGGCCAGTACGCCAGCACCCGTACCGCGTTTCACCAAAAGAAAGGGAAGTCATCAAGAATCAAGTACAGGAGATGCTTGAAGATGATGTTATTCAACCTTCTAGGAGTCCGTGGTCATCTACTGTAGTACTTGTCAAGAAGAAGGATAACACGCTAAGGTTTTGGTCGACTACCGGAAATTAAATGCTGTGACTAAACGGGATGTATATCTCCTCCCGCGTATTGACGACACAATAAACAGACTTCGGTGTGCCAAGTTCTTTTCATCACAGATCTGAAAAATGGATACTGGCAGGTCAAAGTTGATGAACGTGATCGTGAGAAGACTGCTTTTGTTACCCCGGATGGACTCTATGAATTCAAGGCTCTCCCTTTTGGTCTCTGTTGTGCGCACGTAACGTTTCAACGCATGATGGACACTGTACTTTCGGATTGAAGTGGCAGTGTTGCTTAGTGTACCTTGACGACGTGATCATCTTCGCCGCTACATTCGAGGAGCATATCAAGCACCTGCGAACAGTGTTAGAAGCAATCCGTTCGGCAGATTTAACCATCAAGCCAGAGAAGTGCCAATTCGGTTTCGAAGAGCTTCGACGCCTTGGGCACGTTGTCAGCGCCCGCGGTGTGTGCCCTGATCCCGAAAAGACAGCCGCCATTGAAAGGCTCCCGGTGCCAGCAGACAAAAAGTCAGTACGGAGATTCCTAGGTCTCTGTGCTTACTACCGAAAATTGTGAAAAGTTTCTCGCAGATTGCAGAACCCTTGACGAAACTTACGAAAGAAGATGTACCTTTCCAGTGGGAAACAGAGCAACAAAGCGCCTTTAACGAATTAAGAAAACGGTTGCAAGAGCCCCCAATCCTTTCTCATTTCAATGAAACGGCAATCATGGAAATACACACAGACGCCAGCAACATCGGCCTAGGATGCATCCTAATACAGTGGCAGAATGGCGAAGAAAAGATGATAGCATACGCCAGCCGGGCTCTAACAAATGCGGAGACCAATTATTCGGCCACAGAGAAAGATTGCCTTGACGTCATCTGGGCCATCAGTAAGTTTCGGCCTTACTTGTATAGTAGACCATTCAAGGAAATCAGCGATCACTATGCCCTTTGCTAGCTCGCCAACCTCAAGGACCCGTCCGGACGACTAGGAAGGTGGAGCCTCAGACTGCAAGAATTTCACACAACTGTAGTATACCGATCTGGCAGGAAGCATACCGACGCAGACTGTTTGTCACGGGCACCTGCAGACAGAGCACTATCAGATGATGAGGACTTTCCATTCGTGGCTGTTGTCGAGACTTCTCAGTTAGCTGAAATTCAACATGCGGACGAAGAATTGCTCCGGCTCATCAAACACCTGAAAGGAGCTGACGTACAAGTACCTCGTATATTTTCTCGAAGCCTCCAATCGTTATGCCTCAGAGGAAATGTCCTCTACAAGGGAAACTTTAAGCCCAACTTTGAAAAGTTTCTGCTTGTCGTTCCCGCAATTATGCGGCAAGAAATATTACAAGCGTGCCACGATTAGCCTACGTCTGGACATTTGGGGGTCACCCGAACGCTTGCACGAATCAGTCATCACTAATATTGGCCCAAGCTATTGTCTTCAGTACAGCGCTATGTCAGAACATGCCGCGAGTGCCAAAGACGGAAAGCACCTCGTGCTAAGTCAGCGGGCCTTCTGCACCTGATAGACCCACCGAAAGCACCCTTCCAACAAGTTGTAATGGACCTCCTAGGACCATTACCGACATCTTTACTTGGAAAGAAGTGGATCGTTGTAGCGACTGACTATTTAACGAGATACGCGGAAACAGACTCCTTGCATCGAGGAACGGCAGCTGAGGTCGCCAAATTCTTTGTACAGAGCATAGTGCTACGGCATGGCGCTCCAACTGTTGTAATCACCGATCGCGGACCGGCTTTCACGGCGGAACTCAAGGAATCCCTGCTGAACATGACCCACACTGTTCACAGGAAAACTACCGCATATCAGCCTCAAAGCAACGGCCTGATTGAACACTTTAACAGAACTCTAGCTGACATAATATCTATGTATGTGGACGTCGAACACAAAAAGTGGGACGAAATTTTACCATACGCCACCTTCGCCTATAACACCGCCATACAAGAGACTAGCAAGATTACCCCGTTTCAACTAGTTTACGGTCGTGTAGTTACCACAACAATGAACGCTATGTTACCTATAGATAAAGATGACTACCCTTCTGATCTCGATGACTATATACAGAGAGCAGAGGAGGACCACCAATTAGCAAGGTACTGAATATGTCAACAGCAACGAATCGATGCCGACCGCTACAACCAGCGAAGACGTGAATCACGGTATGAAGTTGGTGACAAAGTGGGGATATGGACCCCAGTTCGACGACGAGGCCTGCCTGAAAAACTCATTTGTCGATATTTCGGTCCTTACGAGGTAGTACAGCGACTCAGCGACCTCGTTTATGAAGTCAAGCCTACAGGACATGGGCATTCTAAACGACGCAACCCCACCGAGCGTGTACACATTGTGCACATAAAACCGTGCTACGACCAGTACGAAGACTAGCCACCCCACTTGCTTGCTGTACAACCATTTCCCTCTTACAAACCTTCCGAGACGAAAACGCTGCATACATTATCATCGAAAGCATCAGGGGCGATGCCTCTTGAGAGGGGGGATAATGCCACAGGAAATTGCCATTGCTCCGCGCAACGCGGACGTTGGGAACCAAAGAAACGCTAACGGCACGACTACGAGCGACGAAGCCAGCCGCAATGCACGAGCCGGCCCTGCATGCGCACGGTACTCCGCCGAACAGCCAACGCGCGTGAAGAAGAGAATGAGGGTGCTTGAGGCAGAAGCTCACGAGGACTACCGCCCTTGAATATTCTTGATTGCTGTGCGTCATTACCCTTTGGGCACAAGTTCGCCCTTAATAAACCGTGTAAATAGAACATCGTTGTTGTGAGGCTGCTACAATCGTTACAATATGACGTCACAAATGATAAAACTGCGCACTCACACTAACGCCTGTTGGTTATACTTTGCCCGTCATACTTCCAGCAAATTGTACTTCATACGTGTCAAAAACATATTAACACGGTCACCATCGTCTTCACTTCCGGCTCAACTTTTCGCTCCAAAGATGCAGAGCCTGCGTTACAATGCCTAACTGTACATGCCATTCTCGCCCAACTTTAGGCCATTCAATATAACCCAGATCGTTTGGCTCGGTGCTGTTCTGTCAGTTCCAGAAACAGCATTTTGCAGCAGTTACTGCCCTGGTGCGGAGAAAACACTGATACCGTTTCGAATCAGCACGTACGAGTGGCGGTATCCGCTTTTAAAGCGTGCTTTTCTGCAGTATTGAAAACTGTGTGGAGAAGCCAATGTTGCAATATACCTTTTTACAGCAAAGCATCAAATGGCTGGGTTGAGGTGGATCATGCTCATAGACAAAATGCAAGTATATAGAATAACAATTTGTGACAGTGTTAGTGCAACGCCCCTTCGCAGCAGGTTTCCTCGCCCTCTTTACTCTTTCCCTACCGTCACTGATGAAGCCTCTTGGACGAGCATCGTGATATCCGGCGACATCACTTCACATCGATCGCTGTGTCCTTTCGACTCGCGACGGAGAGAGGGTGCTGACACTATTATCTGTGATTGCCCTTAGGACACGCTATGAGATGAACGCGCGTCATCAGCCCGAGGTAATGATAGCGGATATTCAAGAAACGCCCATCACGCACAACAATGTGAATGGACGTGAAAATGACATAAAGCTATAGCCGTAGAACGCTCAGCCGCAGTCACTGGCTTGGGGGGGGGGGGAAGTGAATTTAAAATAGGAAAACCGAAAAAAAGTGAGCCCCGTAACCGTCTGCATGAAAGTGCGAATCCTCAGCAGTAGCTCACGAGGGAACGCGATAAGGGAGTAATAAAAGGGATAGAGAGAAAAGTAAAGATTAAGCATATCCAGCTTTTCCGGACACACAACAGCCAGCGCCCCTAGCGTTTCCGGCTTGAAGCTAGCGTGTTTTCAATGGAATCGGTGAGTTTTTCTCGAATAAATAATTGTAGAGGGTGAATGTTTAAAAACGCAGACAACAGAGCGCGTCTAGGAACCTAAATGAACGAGAAAGACGCAGTGATCATGTTGGGGTAAGCTTCAATTTTGTTCCCAGAGCAGTTGAAGATCGTACAATGGTAGTCTATGAAAACGGCAAAAAAAGTTGCCTGTTTTTAGAGACAAAACCGTTCCCTGCAGTAAAACTAAGCTGGTTTTATTAATGGTCAGTGCACGTATGTAGTCCTGACACTCAGCTTTTGATTTAAGCCATTCTCAATGTGCCATATTTGGCATAACAATGCTCCCTAGCGCGTTTTTGTCCACGAAGTCCTTCAAATGCTTGTGGGATATTGATAAGAGAGAGTGAGAGTGAGAAAGGAAAGGTCGGGAGGTTAACCAGATATTGGCATCTGGTTTGCTACCCAGCGCTGGGGGGCGGGGAAGTAGAGGCAAGAAAGAGGGGGTAGATAGAGAAAAAAAACGCACGCGCACTCGTAAGAATACGAAAACACACGCAGGAAGGGCGTCCTAGCTACAACCGTTCAGTAAAGCCGGTCGATCGCAAAAAGTGTACTAGCGCTTTCAGGGCCCTCTTCTCAGATAAACTCTTGCTTATCGCAAGAGGCTCAGTGGCATATGTGACCGAGTGCGTTCATCGCATAATTGCGAGACGCAACGTCAGCGCGTCGTCATAGCTTTGATGACGCTAGTCAAAGCGTTTTTTTTTTCAGCCCATGAATTAGTCTTACAGAATACCAAGAGATGTCGCCACCAAAACGAACCAAACACATTCTGTTTCAGTTTCGATTGAGTCGCTGTGATCTCGAGTATTGTTTTCTTCATTTTCATTGCTTGAGTACATTTTTTATACTTTAGGCATATCACAGTCCTTAAATGTACATTTGTAATCCATATTTATTCTTTTACACAACCTGAAGAAAAGAATGCTTGATCAAGTTAGGTGAAGAAAGCTTCTTTTTTTTCGTATGCGTATTGTATAGCAAAATATAGGTGAACAAAGCTACTTCGTTTTTTCGCACGCGCATTATAGTGGAAACTTCCATTCTGTTTTTATGATTTCGATATGCTCTTCCCAGGTCCCTACAATTCACCGATGTAAAGAACACGAACAAAGAGCAGAGAAGAAAGGCATAGAATATGTGAAATCATACGTTTTGCCATTGATTTCTTAATGCTAAGCGCTTCTTTGCGTACTATCTATCTATCTATCTATCTATCTATCTATCCATCTATCTATCTATCTAGCTACACAGGTGTGTATATATCACCGTGCACTTCCTACTAATATGTGTCTGCTAGGTTAAGAGGCGATATACGCAGTATATACAGGGTGTCCCACATAACTTAGCCAAGAATTTGAAAATGAAATACACTTCAGTGGAGAATTGAACCAAACGCCTACTACTCGCACTAGCCTGTAGGTACTCAAGCTATTCTGATTTCTCCCTATATTAATTATTGATAATTTGTAATTACCTTTTTTAATTATGGTGTGGAAACCTAAAATATGAACACTATGAAGTAGAGAACTTTTAGAAATCACGTACTAGAATGTTTTCTGTACGATACGTCTCGCGCAGTTATTTTTTCCACGTTGTGAAGAAAGTGTGGCAGTTAGGGCTAGTTGGTATGACATGACAATAATTATAGCGCGAGACTACTTGTCTCATTGTCGTCGTTCTGTTCTCGCGCTCTAACTATCTTCTTGTAAAAAAAACCCACGAAAATGAAAAAAAAGCCGTGTAAGGGCCGCGAGCACACTGCTATAGTGCTGCTATAAGCTTCTATAGCAGCACATATCTATAGGCTTCTATAGGAGCATTCTATCTACATGTTTTGCATGTTTCATTTGCTCTATTCCGTCTTTCCTGCCTTAGTAAAAAGCGCATATACATATATTTGTGCTCGAACGTATCAGCCAGCTGTCCTACGCTTTCCGCATTGAAATTGCCGATGCCGCAGTCTGTGATCACTGTGACAACGAAGAATTCATTCCACATATCTCTTGATGCGGCTGACAGAATGGTGGATAGCGACTACGTCTTTGCAACGAGCTCAACAAATGAGATATTGAACGTCTGTCCAAGAAAAAAAACACGATATTACAACTGAGTGAAGGTTAAATTGATGAGAGCGGCTCTATCTCCGAGCTACCCGGCATTGAGGCACACCCAAATGAATTAACAGCTTTTCGTCAACGAGAAAATCTTTTATGAGGGCTACCGAAATATCTCTGTTCATGGTGCATCTTTTCCTAATATATGTTCTTTAGGTTGCTCATTTCTTGAAATTCGCATGGTGTTTTACGGAGGTTAATATTACTCTATCGAAGTTTAGATATTACTAATCCTCAATTGTGTGAAAAATTCGCGTCTGCTTTTTCAGTTTTCCCACATTGCTGCAAAGTCGCGTTCAGTGGTATGTAAAGATGAGAACATCCCAACACATGGCGTATAATTGAACTGTCAGGGAGGCGCGCACAAACACAATAAAAATTACGCTGAAATACTTGAATACAGGACTTTGTCCGTACAACAATTCTAAAGCCTATGGTAATATACGCAAATGTATACTTGTAATCAATGCAATATTATTTTACGTGGTTGTTGCCAGTGATGGAAGCGCACTCCTTTCGTTTGGTGATTCCCAGCCTCTGAAGAACGGGGTGTATCAACATACCAAGTGATATTTTGCGGTGCTAAAGCACTTGTTAGTATATAGTGGTAGTTCTACGCCTAGGAAGCTCCTCGCCACATATGGCTGCAAAAACTGTCTCTGCCTGTTATCCGAGAACCTCCAGTGACTCGTCGATTTTAACAAGGGTGCAGTTTTTGATAAAAGGGTCTGTCGACGCAATATCTTTCGCATCAACTTCATATAGTTACTTATGTATTGAATAGAGAGAGAGAAAAGACTTTATTCACAGTATCATGCGTGGCGTAGGTGCCGGCCTCATAGGCGCGGCTTACTCTTCTAATGTTATAGTCTATGCAGTCCTAGAAACACTGGGCCAAGGGCTCGAGGGTTGAACCTGACCCGACAGAGGACACTTGGGTTCCCGCACCCCGCGCTTGCGGCTCACGAGTTCCCGTTCTGCTCTGCCTGTCCAGGGCCCCCTCGAGCTGCTGGATCGCCCATTTTGGAGATTGGCAGTCCATTAAGTGGATCCACCACTCCATCTGCGCTGGCAGTTTTTGGCAGGTGGTGCTGTCGTTAGCACCAGTTACTACGCCATGAGATTCCCCAGCTCTGCCGCACACATCACCGTCGGCACCGCCGCACGAACCAGCGCCCGGTATCGCTGCACTGTCATCCGTCACTATGTGTCCTAGAGTCGCCAGTTATTGTTTGCATATACTGCACACCGGGCTTGCGAACATCTAGGGACATATGTGGCGCGCCATCGCCGGGGTTAACGCGAACTTCACTTCTAGCATACGAAGCAGCACCGACTCCGCTCGGGAAAGTTCTCGATGCGGGGCCGGGTATTTATTTATTCCTTCCCTCTGCCAGGAGATGGTATGAAGCATAGACACGCTAGCGCTAAAAAATCAGTTCTGTTCTGGCTTTGAAGAAGACAAGTCTCGACACAAGCCCCGTTTACGGATTGTTCATCGCAAGCTTTCATCTTGCCCTTTTTTTAGTTTTATGATACAGTTTATGTCTATCTATCTATCTATCTATCTATCTATCTATCTATCTATCTATCTATCTATCTATCTATCTATCTATCTATCTATCTATCTATCTATCTATCTATCTATCTATCTATCTATCTAGCCACCTACGACTTTTAGCTCTCCTGGCCATTTCAATAATGGTATTGATACCGAAGTTGGTGTGGTATAACATGAATGTATGAAGAACATATTTGACTACTCACACCATTAAAATCATGATACGTATGTCATGAATGTCACGATTTACATTTCACAATCCTGCAGCTTTTGCAGTGGTTTCGTTCACATGGCATGTTGCGAAATTGGTATAATAGCACAGTTAAATGGCGAAAACAAGCGACAGACACTAACATGAAAATTATGACATGCTAGTCATGTAACAACATGACTACATACTACGCTCATGAGGCGCTCGCGGCGGTTTCGCTAGCCTTACATATGCGAAATTTGGTATTGTGGGACGACAATGGAGGACGAAGATAAGTGACTGATGCAAACAAATAATCATGAGATGCGTGTCATGTGATAACATGACTACATACCTCTCTCAAGCGCCAATACATTTCGACGTGACGCGGTGTGCGTGCTAGCCAGCATTCATTTCATTGCGTCACACCGGCGTTGTCACGCCAGGTGCCGGTCCTGCCATATTCTCGCAGGCGAGCATCGCGCTGCGTTGTTTTGACGCATGCGCGTTTCTGTGCGTCCGGCATCTCTCCGTCTCGAAACGATGCAGACGCAGTGCTGTCTGTGTAATGCATCGGCGTGAATTGCCGCTTGTCGCATTTCGCGCCGGTTGCCGTCGGGCTGCGCCCACGGACGCTGGTCCTGCCTGGTGTCAGACTATAGAGTGCTCGTGTTTTGCTAAAGTGCCGTCGCTGTGCCTGGCGTGCGCGCGCTTCAACGCTACATTTGAGTATATTGGGCCCTTCATGTAGCGCTCGCGGCCGTTTTGCTTTCTCCGCATATACCAAATTTGGCGTTACGTGACGTAAATGGATGACGAAATATATGACTGGTGCAAACATTACAATCTTGACACGCGTGTCATGTAAGAACATGACAACATACCACGCTCATAACGTGATCGTGGCCGTTTCGCTAGCTCCACCTATACTAAACTTAGTATCACTTGACGTGAATAGATGACGATAGTAAGTGACACATCCAAACATGATAATTATTACATGGAAGTAATGTACGGCATCATTCACCTTCAGCTTGTAACGTTTTGCTGATTTTAGGGTCACATATCAACATTTTCCATTCGTGCTTCGCATATCGTCTATTCCCACTGTACGTGGGATCTGCCAATTTTTTCAAGTTGCATTGTGAAGCTTGCATACAGGACGCGTGTGTTTGTAAAGCAGGTGTCACTTTCTCTGCATTTCCAAGCAGACGAAGCTATTTTCAATGTATTCACAAGCATACGCTTGGCCGTGTGGTGGAACACCCGCTTGACACTGAAACGACACGTGATCAGTTTTACCTCGGACTCAAACGACCCGGGTTCGATCCCCACACTAATCCAGGAGTGTTCGTTTTTTATTCCGTTTACATCGTTATAGATACTTCGGTGACGCATATGATAATTTTTCGCTCACAACCAACGACGATGAAGCCGAGACCAATGCATGAATTTCTGCAAAACGAGCTATTTAATGCTGTTGCGTTGAGTTGGGAGTTGATAGATAAAATAGAATGGTGAAACATTTTACAGGAGGGAGTTTATTTTTTCTTTTATTTATCCGAAGGCACGGAGCCCTAACTGTAACATCGCATACATCGATGACAAGCGCTGTTGTTATCCTCGGCATTCCAGACCCAATGCGCATCGTTAAAAAAGTCTAATTTTATATTCATAAATGTTTATAACACGCTTATTTGTTGTGTGATTCGATATGGTATCACGACAGTGACAACATATCCAATCAGAACACGGCTGAAACTGAATAGAAAGCGGGCGCCACTGATACATCGCCCAAAATTCCTCGCCCTTGCGATCATTCTGGAGTAACTTACACTAATACTTTTATTTCTCTGTATCCACGCCCACGACGGAAGTGAACAGAATACCTGCAGGTATAAAAGCAGCATTTTAACAAAGTACAGCCTAGTTACAGGAAATTCGTTACAATAATGAATTTGAAGCGGAAGTGTTTAGATTAACTGCAATACGAGCTGCTTTGGCGAACAGGCTCACTTCGCTCCCACCTTTCCTGTACTCAGCGGGGGTACGAAAAAAGCAATTGCATATGCGAACGTAAGGCAGAAAACACGTGATAACATTAATGGCAGAAACGAACGACCTACGGCGACTTCTACTGTAAGAAAATGGGGGCAGCAACGATGTACACACACGTAGATTTACCGCTTTGAGGCGTCAGATATGGCGCGTTGCTGTACTCCTCAATAGCCAACATAGCCGTAGGCGGATGAGGGGATGTTCGAACTCCTTTCAAAATTACTAAGTTTTGTATGTGTACACTCACATGTACAATAAACGCACGAGTATACATAACCTATGTACAAATACCCTGCCCCTTTGCCTCGCTGACTGACGGAGGTCAGCCGCTATGGTGACGCGGACCTATCTGCGCGGAACCGACGGCGAAACGGCAGGCAAGCAAACGCGGAAACGCGACAAGTGCGGCTGCACGTAGTTGCCATAGTAACGACAAAGATATCTTCCATCAGCTTCTTTGCTACAGGCTTGCGTTTGGTTCCTTGAAATCTCAGCACTAGCCTCTTACCTATCCAACAAACAAAAAGTTTCTCGGGCTCATAACATCCTTCTCATTCTTGAGTCAAAGTGATGGAAGCACGTCAATAATACAATCGAGAGGCATGTAAAATTTCAGGACTATTTTTGTGAGGTGAAACAATGCTCGTTGAACGAGTTTTTTCTTTAGTATACTCTGCTTTCTTGGTCAGCATAATATTATCTGAGGTTTCACGTTTCAAAACCACGAAATTATTATAAAAGACGCTTCAGTGAATGGTTCTGGAAGTTTCACCATCTGGTGTCCTTTAACGTGCACGGACATTGCACATCTGATGGCCCACTACAGTTTCACCTTCATCGAAATGCGACCGCCCCAGCCGGGATCGATTCGGGACCTCTAGGTCAGAAGCCGAGCTCCATAACCACTGCTCCAATGCGGCGATCACCTGGTCAGCATAATTTCATCGGAAGTATTAACCGATTACACACTAGTTTTGTTGTCGCAATGCCACTTTGCACCGTTCAAAGAGTAATTCTTATATACGAGGCTAAGTTCAGGCATGAGCACATGCATCCCGTCTTTACTTCTGACTTATTCAGAACTGTTACGCACGTCAGCACTATACAATAGAGTGAATGAAAACAATGAAAAAGAAAATTCAATGCAACAAGCGCTTTTCGTGCCCCGCCGGGGTGGTCTAGTGGTTGAGGTACTCGGATAATGACCCGCAGGTCGCGGGATTGAATCCCGGCTACGGCGCCTTCATTTCCGATTGCGGCGGAAACGTTATAGGCCCGTGTGCTTAGGTTGGGGAGCACATTAAAAAAACCGAGGGGATCAAAATTTTCGGACCACTCATCTTCGGCATCTCTCATAATCATATGGTTGTTTTGGGGCGTTAAACACCGCATATAAATCAATAAGCGCTTTTCCCAATAATGTTCAGCCTATAGATTCAATAGATCAAATGTTCGATGCTCACTAGTCTGTCCTCCGTACAGTGTTCGTGAGCCAAACCCAATAATGGTTCATCAGCTAAAGAACAGATCAAGCGCACATTTCTTGTTTGCCTCAAGTTCGCAACTAACGTTCAGCTGCTCGCTAATCGTTAGAAAGAAAAAAAAAACAAGTTCCGGCGCAGCGTCGAGTTCTGCCAACGGTCTCTTATCACATTTGCACGTGGTGGCCGTTTTTCGTCAATACTTGTTTTATATCGTTACCATTCTGCCATAGCTTAACGTCCATCTTAGTCACCCTTAGCCTGTCAAAGCGACCTTCCTTCGTGAACAGTATTTGATAATTTCTTGAACCTACAATTGCAGACACTAAAACGCAGTGCGTAAGGTGGCAGTGATGTGATAATAGGGAGTTTTAGAATAGCGCACCGCGAGCCCTTGCGGTGCGGTCGCCGCCACTGCGCGTGCGTCTTAACGCGAGTCGGCGTTCACATTCGCGGACCGCACGCGAAAAATCCGAAATTGCGTGTGGCGATGGTGGCCCGCAAGTGGCCCGCAAGCGCTGCTTTCGAGGCTACGGTGTCGCTGCGATCGTGCGTTGCAGATCGCAGCAGGGCAAACGCTATACTGAAACTGATATGGCGCCCGCTACGCCCGCAACGCCCGCAGCGCTTGCAAACGGTATTCTATAAAACTTTCTAATATTTAATTTCGCAAACTTCGAAATGAGGCTGGCGAAGATTAAGCAGTGGAGTTGCCTTACCCCAGAATGAAAATTTTATTTTTGCAGTTAAACGCTACAAATTTTAGAGTAAAGATTTTTTTCTCTAGAGTCACTGTTACAATGTTCATTATTTATGTTACCGAATTGCAAAGCTTGACAGAATAAAATAAATTTTAACATGCTCTATATGGCGCAGAAGCATACTGCACTAATAAGAGACGTGTAGTGATCTTGTACAGTTTTTTTTTCATTACTTGGCAATTATCGCTAAAACACCCTGTTCAGGTTGGAAGATGCAATGGAGATACCGCAATGCGAATCGCCATAGCATAAACAACTAAATCGAGTTAGATAATAAACTACGCATCTATCCAATGAATATTGCGAGACATAGCACTGATCAGATTCATTGGCAGCGTGCAAAGTGTACCGAGCAACGGATTGCACTCTGCTAACAAAATCAGACAAAAAACTACAACACAAAATAACAATTTTCTGACAGAATCATTGCCCACACAAACAGAGATAGTCTGTGGCAGCATATAACTTTGCATGCACTGTATACTATTGTTAGATTCTAGGAAGCGTTGCTATAATAAGCAAGCACTCTAGACAATTTACTGGCGTTTTCGATTAGGCTCCTAGAAGCCGCTTTCAACTTGTGAATGACAAGTTACTCATGTACTTCGTACTTATAATTTGAAGTGAGTCCCACTTATAATACCGTCGGCCCAAAATATTTCTAAGGTATGCTCAATGGTGGGACCGTATCATTGTATCGGCTGATGATGCATAGAGAGCTCAAGCGCATCGTAATTGAACCGGTACCAAAACGCAATTTTCGTTTCTCTAAATCTGATATACATCACAGTGTAATCTCTGGTGCTCACGTAAGTTCGAGAGCAAGATATACTACTCGTGTCCTGAGTGAAATCTTATCAAGAACAATTTATAACCATCGCGAAAGTGGCCAAACATTCTGGTGCAGCCTGCGCCGAGAGGTGCTTACTTCTGGAGGTACACTGAAGTATAAGGAACAGGGTCACTTTTGTTTTTGCCTTTGTTCGTTTCTTGTCATCACTTCTGTTTATTTCTTTTTCACCTGGAGCTGCTCCACCATTTGATGGTAATGATGATGAATATTACCTATATGTATGGCTCATGCTCACACTTCGGGACTGACCAAAAAACTTATTTATATAAAATGTGTTCACACAATATTTGTATGACTAAAGATTTATAACACAGGTAAACTAACTTAATGACGCTAACTTAGGTAGTTCAGGTCAACACCATCCTGAATTATTCAAACATTTTCACCGTATAACGGAGCTTTCAGTGACAATGACGATGAGGGGCTCCCGAATAGAATATTTGAAATGGTGAAATCTAATCCAAGTAAATTAAAAGCCGTTTTGAAAATGATTTCCCTCAGTAAGTTGAAGTAGATGCATGTTAAGAAGTAATTTTCAGTTGTTTTGTACTTGTTAAAACACTAGGAAAAAGGGGAAGGAGCTAGACCACCTCTCTGCGTATACACTATAGTTGAATTTCAGGAAGAGAGCGTAATTTTTTAAAAGTGAATATACCATTTTTCGCATTGAACATAAATTGCCAAGGAAAGAAGAGGTGTCAATACTTGTATAGGTGAGTGATAAATGACTTTACAGGGCCAAGTCACCACTTGCCTTCTCAATCTGTCACGAATAGCGAGGGCTGTTGTCAGAATAATTGAGAATATCGGGAGCGTCCGCTATTTCGTCATTTTCGTTAATTTTTGTCCCTTTGTGGCCCAGTACCCCGAATAAAATGATTAGAGTTATGTAAGTAATGAAGATGATTTGAAAAATTCGTAATATAGTTGAGCATAATAATAAAACAACGTCCCAAAGCCACGTGAGAATTGAGAAAAACAATTTTTAGTGAGTGCCAAACACAGATTAATTATCTGTAACTATGGCCACACTTGAGATTGATGGGCTGAGTTTTCATATTGCCACTACGCTGAAGAAACTGATAAAAAATTCGGAAGTCTTATTGGTTGCAAACAATTGAACGTCTCTGAAAAAAAAACGATGCCGGATTTGTTTTTCAGAGTGGGAGGCGTCATTTTTTTTACTATTTGTCCGCTCTAAATGCCTCAACAGACGCTAGTTAATTATACAGTAATGCAAATTTTTGCATGATTTGGATATATATTGTGAAAAACGTTTTTGAATTTGCTTTCATTGCCGATGCAAGGAACTTCACTCAGTTTGACATCTAATGTTCCAACAAATGCTTCTACGAAGCCCAATCATGATTGATGATTGATTTGTGGGGTTTAACGTCCCAAAACCACTGTTTGATTATGAGAGACGCCGTAGTAGAGGGCTCCGGAAATTTTGACCACCTGGGGTTCTTTAACAACCATGCTGTATAAAACCAAAACCAACAATATACATAAAAACCACTCATACTGATGTATACATCAGCACAATTTTTTAGAATTCTCGTACATTTAAAGAATGAATGCAGAATTAGTATCCTAAATCTGCAGAAAAGAGAGGACAACCTCGCTTCTACGTAGAGGACCTTATTGGATGTGAATTTTGGTAATTCAAGAAATAAATTCGGGGCTCCCTTTCCACAATTTATAAGATGGGGCACCAGAATATAAAACACATCCGAATGGTAATACGGGGCTAAACCGCTGTTGTCCTGAAATGCTGCATGTATGTAAATTTTGTAAAACATAATTAGTGGTTCTCTCCGTATCTTAGATCATATGCTGCACAGCCTTCGTAAGACTCTCAGTGCCCGTACTTCTTTCATAGTTGTATGCCAAAAGAAGTGGTTATCATAAGATATTCTCCAATATTTTACCGAGTAACATGTTATTTATTTCACTGGTTGCAAGTTATAATAGATAATCGTGACTGTGTTTTATAAAAGTAAAATTGTAGTTGCGCTCTTTGAAACATTAGGACTAAGTGAATAGCCTGCAGCCGATTAATAATCACTCACGTATACTTTTTAGGCGATTATACATCAATCCTATATAACTGTCTTAAGCACAAAAATGCTATATCATCTGCGTATACATATGGGTATACTTCATCATGACTGGGAGTAGTGCTTAGCAATATATTAAAAAGATAAGGCGAAGTTACTGCTCCTCCCTCAAGAACTCCTCGTAACCCGGAAGGTATATTTAAATATTGACGCTTTATTGAACAATAAAACTTCCTCCTTAGTTAAAAACTCCCTAATCTACCTTTGATACAATTATAGGTTTTATGAAATTTAAATGATCCAATAATATTTTATGTTCTACTCTCTCGTAAGCTTTTAACTAAGGCAATAATTGTTGCTTTTTCTCTCTTTTTTTTATCGTGCAGGCAGGAACTACAGTGTGCGAAGCATGTGGGACCGACAGCGTTGACAGGCTGACACGGGCGCCCTTGATCGCAGGTTTGATCATGACAGTCTGAGGTGCTGTTTGTCAGTGTGTCAACACTGCCGCTCCACGTCATCATTCCGCTGACATGTTGCATGGTTACTTTCAAACACTGAGTGCCTAAGCTCTGAACCAAACTCAATCCGTACCAGCCTTGATCGCGAGCGAAAATATCCGTGTGACAACGTAGTCATGGTGCGGTGTGAAAGCAAGCCTGACTGCGTAAGTAAGTTCGAGTCACGGCCGCTTCGACGGCGCCACACTAAAAGTTGCAGCGTCATTTCGACAAGAACTAAATGAAAACCAAAAAGAACATACCTTACACTTCGTTTTCATACTGTCATTTCTAGCCTTCTCAAAGTTATCTAGTTTTACTTTACCGTACCGCAAGGAGCGAGCGAGCGTAACTTCAGTAGTGCGCAAAAATAATTCGTTATTCTACAACGGCAATGTCCTGTTCGTACGCAAGCATAATGCTCGACGCTCTGCGAACACGAAACCCTGAAAGCAGCATGCTTCTCTAGTATCCCTACCGATATGGCAGTGCAGAAACTAGAAGCAAGAATACAAAAAAAACACTTCTTTAGATACACCAAGAGTGCGTATATGATGGCCAGATATTTCGTGTGGAATGGTGCGAGCTGTCTGGCACAGTATGTCTAGAAAAACAGTAAATTCATTGCCAGTCGTCGCCGTCGAGATAATGCCGACACACCGCACTTTTTTCCGGGCACTGAGGTGAAGCGACAGTCAGAGGGTGTGTGCACCATTTTCTTTAATTAAATTTGATTCCTTGCTACGTCACGGCATACGTCATGACGGGACTTTTGAATTCATAAGGTCAATACGTCACGTGGCGTCCATCACGCGAACTAACCCGCTAATGTGCAGAAAAGCTACATGTAAGAAAAGAAAAAGATTTCGATACAGTCGAAAGAGTCCAAGGATGGTAATCCAATCGGCGAGAGCTACGCTAGCTCCTAGGAGATCATGGACGCCACAATCGTTCAGCACGAAATCCGAGTGATGAGTCCACTGGCTTCGTTGGTTTTATACTATACGTTAATGGAAATGCTGAGAATATTTTTTTAACAGTTTGTCCTTCTTGCGCACGATAACAGAAACGTCAATTATATTGGTACGATGCGCTGTCGAAGATGACGAGGAAGACAGCAAAGAGAAAGACAACGCTCGCTGATATCCGCGTGCACTTGGCTCTGCCTTGCATTAGAAGTGCTGCTCCGAGCGAAGGCCACGAGAAGAAGATTGTCGGCCGGCGTTAATCGCGCTGGTTCACCGTCGTGTCCAGTCCTGTTTCCTGCCAACGCGGTCACAATTGGTGAGCGTCTTTGCTGGTTTGATTGGCTAAGTACCGGGTAGTCTTTTTGGCCTATAGGATCTTTAGTGCCGTATCGGTCATTTAAAGCTCGATCAGCTTCCTCTTCTTGTTTAGATTATTCGAAGGTGTACTGATGTCCAAAAATTCTCCTGGTCAGGACGTTACCCATGGACAGCCTCTCTGCTGCATGGTGACGTTCCTATTGACATGTTTCTTCACAGTGGTGTGAGCAGCATTCCCGTCACGCTAGTACCTTTGGGTGGTCACTTCATTAAGTTGGATAACCCAAGGCCATTCAAGAATACCTTCGCGCAGTGTACCGTAACTACCAGACAATCATATCTGTGTGCAAGTTTGGTCGCGGTGGGATAGTATGCAAATCGGCAGACCAGGATTGTGTAAGAGACCTTCTCAAATGTTCATTCTTCGCATCAACTCTGTTGAGTAAATTTGTTCCACCCCATCTGGCTTGCACAAAAAAATCGTGAAAGGTGTAGACGTGCAGCTGAGCCCTGTTTATACTCTAGAAAAGCTCTCTTCGGCAAGTGTGGTGGCAGTATATCGATGAATTGAGTTGTGAACAACAAGCGCGTCGCAACAGAGTCCATGATTGCGACTTTTGCTGGCACCTCATGTATTTCTGAGATTAAAGCATGGCCCCTGGTGCTTCGAGTATACCAATTGGCATCTCGTCCGTTACAATGTCGGAACTGCTGGAGGTTCGGTCAAAGTACCAGTGGCGATGCAGAGGGGCGAGGGGAATCAGAGGGGAATCAGAGGGAAATCAGAGGGGCGATGCAGTAAATGTGCTGTAGTCCACAAAAATGATGAATGTATGGCAAAAGAGCACATGTGTTGCTTGCGTGATGGACAACATGCTGCTGCATACTCAGATTTTCCAATTATACAACAGTAAATGCAAGCTCTTGAGGTCATAGATAAAAGTAAATGCTCTAGAAGAAAGGCAACGGCTATTACTAAGGAAAGAGAGTATGGGTATGCTGGCGTTAGGGCACGTCAAACTTACACGGAGACGAGCATGGACAAGTATTCGTGGTAGCTGTTGAAAAAGCTATGGCTAGGGTGATGGAACAAGTAGTTGTCAGCTTCTCCGATTGTACGGCTCAAGTCGTAAGCAATGATATCGCTAAGCTTATATCCCCGCAACCAAGCTGTCCTCACGAGTCATGTATACACCGTACCGTCAATGAAGTAAATCCGATAAGTGATAAGGTGAATGCCTCTGATAGCTGCAATGACTCTGATACATGCTCATCGGCTAATGGTCAGGAACTTGGTGCTGGACTTGAACGAATATACTGAGATGGAAATTGATGCCCATGCTCCACAACGTAGCCAATCCCCGCTGGATCATGCAAATCCTTCGTTCTACAAGCGAAATCAAAAAAGAGTCCAGCCAGTAAATTTTTGAAGGAGAGTATTTTGAAAAAAAGCCGTCTCCGCAACAATTACTGACACAAAATATCATCTTTAAAAGTTTTACAATGAAAGAGTGGCGCAATATTGCTGCAATTAATGATTAACAGTGTCTCATTTCTCAGCTAAATCCTGATTTACCTTTCTTACAAGAAACTAACAGCAGTTGCAATAAAACTAAACAAATGGTAGAGCTATTCTCCCTGGAATTTTAAAATTTATCTATGAAGATAAAGCTGCCTTCTAGTCAGACAATTACACAAGCTAATATTTATTTTATGTCCGGCGTAATTGATAAGAGACTATTAGAACCTTAATTGACACGTGTGGAAGAAATATCTTATTGGCAGGAGATTTTAACGCCCAGCATGCGTGTGGAAGAATTATTTTATTGGCAGGAGATTTTAACGTCCATCATGCGACATGGCTGCGTAAAAACTGATGCGTGCGGTAACCATTTGTGGGACTGGTCCCAAGATAAAAACCTCACCTGTTTAAATTCAGGAAGCCCAACCTACTTGAGAGGTAACACATCTTGTTCATTGAATCTGACTTTTGCATGCGTCTGCCTTGATGATTCGGGTTGGTCCGTAGTTAACTGTGCAACAAACAGCGATCATATACCAATTACTTATGAAATAAGAAGTCCGGTAGTATCCGTAGCTTCCAGTGTACGTAAGTTTATAAATTATACTAAATTCAAAGAGTGTTTGCTTTCCTCACAAACTTCTCTATCAGATACAAGCACGAAGTCAATAGTTATGAACATTTGAGCAGTTCTACAGAATTCCCACGAAAAATCTGGACTGATGGTCATATTTAAGAAGCAGAAAGGCAATTCAGCGTGGTTGATGGATGAGTGTTCCAGGGGCTACAGGCTTAGAAAGTCAGCCTAGAAAAAAAACTGTTATTCAATCAATGCCCTCAAAACTGGAAGAATTGCCAGTTTTGTGCTGGAGCTTTTAAAAGAACAGTTTCACAAGAAAACGAAAGTTCGAATATTCGGACGTTCGAATATCCATCTAAATCCAGCAAGAAGTGTGCAGGCTATAGATTTGGTAGCAGGTCACAGTAGGGTGTTATATTAGATAACATTGGTAGGGTGCAGCGCGTTTTTTTCCAGTTATTCTCACCGCCAAAGCATGCCCCTAGTGACAATGACTTCATTGAAATTTCCGGTTCTGAATTAACAGAGATAGTAGATAGCATACCATCAGTGGCTCCGGGCCCTGACGTAGTCACTTCGGCTATGCTAAAATTGCTAAATAAAGAATATCGAGAGATTTTATTGGAGGTTATCAAATACCTTATAAGAATAGCATGGCTCCCTCCGGCTTGGAAAATCGCTAACGTGATACCACTGCTTCAAAATCCAAGAAAAAGGGTGTGAAATTGACAACATTAGGCCTATTGCACTAACCTCTAGTTTTGTTACATTGATTGAGCGAGTGTTAAACATCTGTATAATAGGGTAAATAATGAGAAAAATATTCTAAATTTGTCTCAAATTGGCTTCAGATCAGGGGGCTCGATATGGCATGCACATATAGATATTGAGAGTCGCATTCAGTTAGCTCGGCGTGAAAGGAAGTATGCTGCATTAGTAACTTTGGACATCGTGTAAACGTATGACAGCGTTGAGCATGCAGTTTTAGTTAGGCAGTTGCACAACATAAAGCTCCCAAATTACAATACTGCATGTATTGAGGATTGTTTGTGTGATCGGACATTCTTTCGTTCCTAAAGCGGCATTTATTCGTCTACGTACGCGCAAACACGAGGCGTTCCACGAGGGGCAGTCGTTTCTCCTGTATTATTTAATATACTAATGAGTTTATGCCACGACATCAGAATGTACACACAGATTTAGGCGGATGACATCACATTTTTCGCGGCAGCAGACAATATTCACAATCTATATCAGGTACTTCAGTCATATTTATCAGCTCTAGAAAGGTGGCTTGATGAAATACACCAGCATCTGAATGTGCGAAATTGCTCCATACTGCCATTTTCTTTGAAAGACCCCATTCATATTTCTCTTTAGTATAATCTAGAGCGTATTCCGCAAGTGGAGCAAATATAATACCTTAGTGTGCTATACGATCGTTCCATGTCTTGGAAGGAACACATCAAATACATATCAGTAAAGGGCGTTCGAGCGGTAGAGGTTTGTTACGCAAGATTAGGCATAGTCGATTTTGCATGCGAAGGCAAAAGCTTTTATCAGTATAGTGCATGTACGTTGGACCGGTGCTGCAATTCGGATCATTATTATACGCTGGCGCTCCTGCTTAGAAGCTTCGGCCTTTTGTAATGCTTGGGAGGCAAGCCTTGCATCTGTGTTTAGGTCTTCCTAAATTTGCAACCATTAAAGTCTTGTATATGGAAGCTAGACTCCCATCACTTAATTAACGTTTCAAATTATTGGCGGTACAATAATTTTTAAAACTCTATGAATCCCCAGCAAGGCGTTACGAAGTAGATATTATCTCCCAGCCTGAGTTGTTCTTTCTAGCATACTGGTCAAGGTTTCACATGTCTCAAATTCTCCGTGTAAAGAGCTTCTTTGATAACCTAAATATCCAAATAGGTGCCTTATCTCCGATCAGTGAGAGTAGCAGCTTCATCGAAATACAGTTTGACAAAATTTTGCAAAAACAAGTGAAACTAATGTGACACCACACATTAAAGTCTATTCTGGGGGATTATCTGATTCATTCATCAATAACGACAGTTAATGCGACAGATGCTTCGCTTAACGGAAAAAAAGGTGGGATTAGGATATTCGACCCTATTCTAGATTGGTCATTTTTTCTGCACATTCCAGATTTTGCACCCATCTTTGTAGAAGAGTTTTTTTTTTGCGATGATTTTGGCTGTGCGCAAATTAACTGCACCAACTAGTTTCGGCTATAATTTTAACTGATTCCTTGTCAGGTGTGTTCATCTCTAATTGCAAATGACAACTTCCACGTGCTGAGTGCTTTTAAATCATTAGTTCCTCTGCATATACAGTTGGTTAAACTTGTTTGGGTACCGGGGCATAAAAGAATTTTCCTCAATGAAATGGCTGATGCATTAGCTAAACCTCCAATAAATGGCCCAGTTATTCACATACTTCCAGCACCTAAATTCGTTATAGGGGCTAGATTTAGGAGAAAAATTATGCTAGAAGATTTTTTTCGTCATTAATAATAAAAACATGAAAATTTCAACACATAAGTCGGCGTTGAAACACTATAATATGTGACACGCGTACAGTTGAAGTCGCAATCACAAGGCTGAGGTGTCATACTCTATATATAAACTTTTATTTACACAGCACTGATCTGGCTGCTTGCCCTAAATGTTGGGTTTGTGGGGTCCCTGAGACACCAGTACATTATCTGATATCTCAAATCTCAAAAAAATACGCTGCATTGCGCAAAATCACAGTAGATGTCATCTTCCGTCTCGTAGGATTGGAGTTAACCACTCCGAATTTGCATTCTTTGAGGGCATTGTCCCTGGGGTTCACTGACGGGCAAGTTGCTGATGCCTTGCAGTAGTCTAATAAGGCTTCAAAAAGATTCAGACTGTAGAACCTATTATTACTCCTAAATTACATTTTCCTTAAACTGCTTTATTGATTCATTTACTTATTTTTGGTGAAACAATCTTCTTCATTTTCTGTGTTCGTTATTTGTAATTGTATATTTCTTATTTATTTTTGCCTTTTTTCTACAGTTAAAAACCGCGGGTTAACAAATTAACCGTCTTTAGGCAGAACTACCCGGTTATCGGTCAATCCCCAAGAGTGTGTGCCACAGTTTCCAGGCACCTCCTTGCTTCCTTTAGTCCTTCCTTCCTTCCTTTTTTTCTTCCTTCCTTCCTTCCTTCCTTCCTTCCTTCCTTCCTTCCTTCCTTCCTTCCTTCCTTTCTTCCTTGCTTGCTTCCTTTCTTCCTTCCTTCCTTCCATCCTTCCTTGTATGTCTGGCGTTACGTGCTTAGACACACCTCGTACATAAACTTGATGACGCCTTTTCTCTCCGTAACATTTTGGTGGAGAGTGTGGATTCTCCCTTTCACTAACCTGATGATTCTCCGTAGCAGGACGCTCTTTGGCTACTTCTGTTATGTCTGCTCAAGAGGATGCATCGAAAACGTCTCCGACCGTGCCTCGGCTAGCTGGGCCTGCTGCGCTGTAACAAACCGCCGCTAACCGCACTGTCGTCCTGACCCAACCAGGCGACCCAGGGCACCTTTTCTTACACTGACAAGAAAGATATCGAAGGTTGGCTTCAGATATACGAACTAGTGAGTGCACTACTACAACTTGTACCCGACGCTCATGTAGGTCACTGTTCTGTTTTGCAATGAGGGCACGGCCCAAGTTTGGTTTTCCAACCACGCGGAAGATATCACCAGTTGACACATCATCATCCATCTTCATCATTATTATCATCATCATCAGCAGCAGCAGCAGCCTTACTACGTCCACTGCAGGACAAAAGCCTCTCCCATGTTCTGCCAGTTAACCTGGTCCTGTGCTTGCAGCTGCAAACTTATACCCGCAAACTTCTTAATCTCATCTGCCCACCTAACCTTCTGTCTCCCCTTAACCCGCTTGCCTTCTCTGGGAATCCAGTTAGTTACCCTTAACGACCAGCGGTTATCCTGTCTACGCGCTACATGCCCAGCCCGTGTCCATTTGTTCTTCTCGATTTCAGCTATGATATCCTCAACCCCCATTTGTTCTCTAATCCACTATGCTCTCTTCTTGTTTCTTAAGGTTAAACCTACCATTTTTCTTTCCATTGCTCGCTGCGTCGTCCTCATTTTAAGCTGAACCCTATTTGTAAGTCTCTAGGTTTCTGCTCCGTAGCTAAGTACCGGCAATATACAACTGTTTTATACCTTTCCTCTTGAGAATAGTGGCAATCTACCTGTCATAACTTGAGAGTGCTTGCCAAATGTGCTCCACACCATTCTTATTCTTCTAGTTACTTCATTCTGGTGGTTCGGCTCCGCGGTTATTACCTGCCCTAAGTAGACATAGTCTTTTACAACTTGAAGTGCACTATTACCCATCTCGACGCGCTGCTCTTTTCCGAGGTTGTACTTTACTTTCGTTTTTTGCAGATTCATTTTAAGACTCACCTTTCTGCTCTCCTTTTCTAACTCCGTAATCATGAGTAGCAATTTGTCCCCTGAGTTACTCAGCAATTCATGGTCGTCGGCGAAGCGCAAGTTACTAAGGTACTCTTCATTAACTCTTATCCATACCTGTTCCCAATTCTAGGCTTCTGAAAACCTCCTGTAAGCATGCGGTAAATAGCATTAAGGAGATTGTGTTCCCTGTCTGACACCCTTCTTGATTGGTATTGTGTTGCTCTCTTTACGAAGCGCTATTGTAGCAGTTGAACTCCTGTAGATTTCTTCAAGGATTTTTATATATACTTCATCAACGCCCTGATTCCGCAGTGTTGGCACGACGGCTGATATTACCACTGAATCAAACGCTTTCTTGTAATCTATGAAGACTATGTATTGTGGTTGGTTATATTCTGAGCATTTCTCTATTACCTGATTGATACTATGAATGTGGTCGATTGTTGAGTAGCCTAGTCGAAACTCTGCTTGTTCCTTTGGTTGATTGACTTCTAATGTTTTCTTTACTTTGGTAGCACTTACCTTGGTAAATAGCTCGTATACTACAGAGAGCAAGGTATTCGGCCTGTAATTCTTCAAGTCCTTGTCATCTCCTTTTTTATGTATTAAGATGATGTTAGCGTTCTTCCAAGACTCTGGTACTCTTCCCGTCAGGAGACACCTCGTGAACAGGGTGGCTAGTTTTTCTAACACAATCTGTCCTTCATCTTTCAGCAGATCTGGTGTTACCTTATCCTCACCTGCAGCTTTGCCTCTTTGCATGCTCTCCAAAGTTTTTCTGACTTCTTCTATCATTACTGGTGGGGTGCAATCTTGGTTACTGCTAGTTCTTATAGTATTAAAGTCGTGGTTGGCCTGGCTACTGTACAGATCTCTGTAATACTCCTCCGCTATTTTATCTATCCTATTTATATCGGTAGTTATTTTGCCTTCTTTGTCTCTTAGTGTATACGTCCGATTTTTGCCTATCCCAAGTTTCTTCTTCACGGCTTTGACGCTTCCTCCGTTTTTCAGAGCGTGTTCGATTCTCCCCATGTTATACTTTCTTACATAAGATACCTTACGCCAGTCAATCAACTTCGAAAGCTCTGCCAGTTCTATTTTGTCTGTTGTACTTGAGACTTTCATGATTTCACCCTTCTTAATGAGATTCTTTGTTTCCTGGGAAAGCTTGCAAGTGTCCTGTCTAACTACACTGTCTCCAACTTCCACTGCACACTCCGTAATGATACTCGTTAAATTATCATTCATTGTATCTATGCTAAGGTTGGTTTCCTCACTAAGAGCTGAGTACCTGTTCTGAAGCGAGACTCTGAATTCCTGTACTTTCCCTCTCAGCGCTAGCTCATTAATTGGCTTTTTGAGTATCAGTTTCTGTCGTTCCTTTCTCAGGTCAAGGCAAATTCGAGACCGTATCATTCTATGGTCACTGCATCGTACCTTGCCAACCACTTCCACACCCTGCACGATGCCTAGGAGTGCACTCATTATAAAGTCTACTTTGTTCCTATTTTCGCCATTAGGGCTGCTCCATGTCCACTTACAGTTTCCTCGTTTTCGGTAGAAGGTAATCAATGTCCGTAAATTAATGCGTTCTGCGAATTTTACTAGTAGCTCTCCTCTGGCGTTTCTAGTACCGATGCCATAATCTCCTACTGCCTGGTCTGCAGCCCGCTTCTTCCCTACCTTTGCATTAAAGTCTCCCATCAGTATTGTATACTGTGTTTTACTTTACTCATTGCTAATTCCAAGTCTCCTTTGAAGCTTTCAACTGAAGCGTCATCATGGCTGGATGTAGGCGCGTAAGCCTGTACCACCTTCATCTTGTATCTCTTATTCAGTTTAATTGCGATACTTACCACCCTTTCATTAATGCGATAGTATGCCTCTATGTTGCCAGCTATGTTTCTGTGATATAGAAACCTCACTCCTAGTTCTATTCTGTACGCCAGGCCCTGATAGCAAAGGACGTGCCCATTCTGTAGCATCGTATAGCCTCATCTCTCCTCCTAACCTCACTGAGCCCTATTATATCCCATATAACAACCTTTAGCTCCTCGAATAGTACAGCTAGACTTCTCTCACTAGATAAGGTTCTAGTATTAAACGTTGCCAAGTTCAGAATCCAATGGCGGCCTGTCCGGATCCAGAGATTCTTAGCACCATCTGCTGCGTTGCAGATCTGACCGCCGCCGTGCTCATTTGCTTCGCAGCTGCTGGGGACTGAGGGCCGTGAATTATTTGACGTGTGCATGTGGGAGGTAGTGGCCAGATACTGCACCAGGGTGGCCAATCCTTCTCTTGTGAGGGAGTGCGTTTCCGCGGTGGTTACCGGTGAGGCCGCACCCTAGGCCTCGTAATGCAGTTCCATCACCACGCGGATTTTTTTAACCGGTTGAGAACTGCGCTGCACCGGGATTTGAACCACAGACCTTTTGCGCTCGAGGCGGATGCTCTAACTACTACGCCATCGCTGCTTCCTAGTTGAGACATATGCAAACGCGAACTCATCGGCCTCTTCGACAAGACCATTGCGCATCGTCGTTTAACGCAGAAAGAACTCGCGTGCCGACTGCAGTCCCGCACCGAGCCATACGTGACTTACATTCAGGATGTGCTCGCCCTCTGCCGCACAATTGACGAAAATATGTCGGGATCTGAAAAGGTCGCGCACATCCTAAGGGAATTGTGGATGATGCCTTCACTCTCCTCGTGTTCCACAGCTCATCGACAGTCGATGGTATCAGCAAATGTCTCCGCTATGAAGAATTGAAAAGTCGTCACACTGTTCCTAATTTGTCGCGCATTCCCAACACAGCGGCGACGTCTGCTTGCGAGGATATCCATCCTCGACCTGCTACTGCAGCAGGCGAGAACATTGTACGCCTCGTCCGCCCCGAAATCGACGCTGCAGCAATAGTCCCCATGCAAACTCATGGCCACAATGATTCTCACACGGTTTCTTTAACACAATCCGTCGTACGCCAGGAGCTTGCTAACGATGAACTCCAGATGCTTTGCACCATCAACAAATCAGACTACCGTCCACCCTGTCCTCCTGGTCTGCCCCGAAACTCGTACGCCCGTCCTCAGTACCGGAACCCGGCAGAATGGCGAGTCCCTGACGACAGGCCCATTTGCTATTGCTGTGTAACCGTCGGCTACACTTCCCGCCAATGCCGTAGTCCCTGGAACTGCAACCCTGGTACGACTATTCTAACAATCGGTGTTCTCCAGTTAGTTCTCGACTGCCCACCCACGAAGATGATGCTGCTCCCAAAGTTACTACGTTGGCTGCAACACCATCGACGCCTCCCCGACTGCACCGCTCTCTTTCGCCGTCAAGTCGCCTTTCTCAATCTCAGCGTCTTCGTTCTCCATCCGCCTCCTCCTCCCGTTGCTCCTCGGAAAACAAACGTGCGCAGTTTCTAGAGGTTAGCCTGCCGTGATTATCCGACCGTCTATTCCTCTGCTTACACTACTTCGACACAACAACCTAATCGAAGTAGATGTCGATGGCGCACCTGTCATAGCACTAGTCTACACCAGCGCTCACGTGTCAATTATGAACTCAAACCTCCGTGCAAGACTACGTAAGGTTCTCACTCCTGCTCCGATCGATGCCCTACGCGTAGCCGATGGTACGACTCCAGTTGTCAGAAGGATGTGTACTGCTCGGGTCACCGTTGCCGGACGCCATACCTCTATTTTGTTTTATGTATTGGAGCCATGCCCGCATGAACTGATTTTAGGACTTGATTTTCTATCCTTCTATTCAGCTCTCATTGACTGTGCCACGGGTGTCATTCAAGTTGCCCTACCGTATGCCGTTGAATTTAGTGATACTGAACCGAGCACGCTACGTTCCATCAATTACGTTTGCGTCCCCTCTCTATCTATTATGTGCATTGCGTTCTCTCCTGATATATCTGTGCCTGATGGTGATTGCCTCGTGTCACTCAACCCTGCTATCATCTGATCACATAACGTCACGTTCCCGCCTACGGTCATCACTATAATGGACAATGACACATGCATCCCTCTCGTCAATTTCGGAATATGCTCACAAGTTCTGCTTAAGGGTACTTGCCTTGCGTGCCTTGCCCCTGCTTGGGGCTACCACATTTCCGCCTTAAACAGCGGATAATCTATCACCCACGAGTCCTGATTTGGGTCAAGCTGCTTTTGACAGGGTGACAAAAATGATCGCATAAGACCTTTCGGAAGAACAAGTGCACACTTCTCGTGTCCTTCTAGCTTCATACCCAGACGTATTTGACTTTAATGACTGACCACTTGGCCAGACAACTGTTGTGAATCATCGAATCAATACCGGCGATGCCAATCCTATACACCGTTAACTCTATTGTGTTTCTACAACTTAGCGTCAAATCATACAATAAAAAGGCGACAAAATGCTTGCCCGGGACATGATAGAATTTCTTCAAGCCTTTGGGCTTCCCCTGTCATGCTCGTCAGAAAGTAGAAGCACAGCTGGCGTTTTTGTGTCGATTACCGAAACCTCAACAAGACAACCAAAAATTATACGTGTACCCCCTACCACGGATAGATGACGCCCTTGACTGTCTGAGTAGTGTGAAATATTTCTCTTCGTTAGACCTTCGTTTGGGGTACTGGTACATTGCAGTTGACCACATGGACCGTCAAAATACCGCATTTATTACACCTGACAGCCTTTATCATTTCAATAGGATGACAGTCGTGTTATTAAACGCCCCAGCTACGCACGAACAAATATTGAGTGCTCCCTTACACAATTTCAAGATGTCCTTGTGCTTACGTTACCTTGAGAAGGTCATTGTCTTTTCGCCGACTTTAGCGGCACACCTCGAGCGGCTCTCAGCAGTTTTTCCCGTATTCCGAAATGCAGGTATTCAGCTTAACTCATTGAGTGTCCCTTCGGCCGTCGGCAGCTTACTGTTCTTGGAATTCTTGTCGATTTTTCAAGCGTTTGCCCCGGTTCCGATTAAGTGCGTGCCGACAAGCATTTTCCTGTGCCGCCCTGTGCAAATGGCCTTCAAAACTTTGCGGGCCTCTGCTCCTACTTTCGAAGATTTTGTGCGATTTCGCCGATATTGCACGCCGTCTAACAGACCTACAAGAGAAGAATCTTATTTTTGTCCGGGGCGCTGAACAAGTCACTGTATTTGCTGAATTGACCATGCGCTTGACGTCACCACCGATGTTTGGCCACTTCGATATATCCGCTCTAACAGAAGTGCAGAGTGACGCCAGCGGGCATGGCACTGGCGCCGTTTTGGCACAGCAGCAGCATGGTTGTGACCAAGTCATTCCATACGCTAGCCATCTTTTGTCACCAGCGGAGCGCAATTATTCCATCACCAAACGTGAATATCTTGCACTCGTTTAGGTTGTAGGCAAGTTTCGCCGATATTTGTAAGGACGGTAATTCACCGTTGTGACCGATCACCATGCCTTATGCTGGCATTCATCGTTGAAAGACCCTACCAAACGGCTGGGGCGTTGGCTGTTACGGCTACAAGAGTACTCATTTATCGTTTTATATAAATTTGCCAGACAACACAAGGACGCTGATTGTTTGTCTCGTCTCCTAGTAGATCCACCAGATCTTCCTGACAGAGGCGAGTCCAGGTGCGTCCTGGGGGTTTCGCATTCGCAAACATTGGAGAGGAGCCAACGACGTGATCCTCACTTAAGAGAGACCATCAACTGACTGAGCGACCCCCCTACACCTCCATCGCTTCATACGTTTTTGCTCCATGATGGTGTTTTATACCGTTACAACATGCATCCTGATGGTCCTGACTTGCTGCTGGTCATACCTAAACATATGCGTCAGACTGTTCTCGCGTAGTTGCATGAAATTCCTACTGCTGGTCACCTGGGCGTCTCAGGGACCTATCACAGTGTTTGACGCCGCTTCCTTCAGCCTGGTAGTTACCGCAGTGTTCGTCGTTACGTGGCTTCGTACAAATTGTGTAAGCAACACAAAACACCGGCCACCCTTCCAACAGGACGCTTTAACGCATAAAGATGCCATCTCGACAATTTTACAAAGTTAGTCTTGGCCTCCTCGGAATTTTCCTCTATCCGTCAAAGGAAACAAGTAGATAGCTGTTGCCACCAACTACACGACTCCGTATGCGATCACACGGGCTATCCATACAAGTTGTGCAACCGACGTCACCGACTTTCTCCTCGAGGACGTCATACTTCGCCATGGCGCTCCTCAACAGGTCATTACAGACGGGGGTTGATACTTTCTATCAAATGTGGTCCAAGACATTCTGCACGCTTGCGCTACAAAACCCAAGTTCACCGCTGCGTATAATCCGTGGACCAACAGCCTAACGGAGTGGTTCAACAGAACGCTAACAGACGCGCTGGCTATGTATGTTTCGCCAGATTATCGTGACTGGGTTGAAGCTTTGGCATGCATAACGTTTCCGTATGATACGTCTTGATATGACTCCATAGGTTTCTCTACATTTTTTCTCTTGTACGCACAGGAACCCATGCTGCCTTTCGACACGCTGCTTCTGCCCATTCGTGAAACGACATCAGAATGCGCTCGTGATGCAATCACTTGAACTGAGGGCCTAAGCAATCGATGTTGCCCGCTTTCGGCTTAACACTTCACAAGAAAAGCAACGACTAATATGTAATGTTCACCACCGGGATGTCCAATTCAGTCCTGGTAACACGCTCCTTCTTTGGACACCGTCACGGCGAGTTGAGTTTTGCGCGAAGTTGACTTCTTGGTACTCTGGCTCATACCGAGTCTTGTGCCAAATCACCAAAATCACGTACGAAATCGAACGTCTAAAGACGACCACAGCGCGATCATCTCACATCGTTCATGTCACGCGACTAAAGCCATTCCACTCCGACCAATCGAGCACCAGGTCGATGCTTTCGCTGCCGGAGGTGATGGTACGAAGCGCTGTCGCAGATAAAGAGGAAGACAGCAAAGAGAAAGACGACGCTCGCTGATGTACGCGTGGAGTTGGTTCTGTATTGTATGACTGGCGTTACGTGCCTAGACACACCTTGTAAATATGCTGACGACGCCTTTTCTCCCCGTAACAATACTACAATGGCACAATGCAGGGCGACGGAGATCGGCGCAATGTTTCTCGCTGGTGTGACGATCATCTACACCTTGCTATTGCCAGCTGATAGTAAAAGGGTACGCGTTATCATCTTTGCCTGTGCCTTCGAACCACTCCCATATTAAACGACACACGCAACCGCCATGGCCCATCGGAGAGAAGCCTCACATCAGTGCTGTCTTGGGTGCACTATCATGATAAGAAAAATTCAATTTGCAGCGCGATATCTTGAGTCAGAGACATGCTAGAAGAATTCTTCTAAGTGTACCGGTGTAGAAACGCGACTGCCTCCAACTTTTCAATACAAATATGCCCGCTTACTGTAGTCACTGAAAAGCTAATTATTCAATCTTGTTAATTAGGCCACAGACCGCCATATTCATTATTTCACTTTGTGTCCTCCTGAATACATAGGTTAAAAGCGAAGATGATTCCCATCTTCTTCCCAGTGCTGAAATTTAACAAAACCATAAAGCTTAATTTTTAACACCTGGCATATGAGCATTCATCGTCACGAATTTATCTAAAGGTGTCAGCGATTAATATTTATTAAATTTCAATTGCCGTTTCAGTTAATTACCTTAACAGTTTCCAATGCTGTGTAGTGAGCACCAGTCATTACCTTTCAGTGAATAGCAACGGCAATAACACTATATTAGTTTGTCAGCACCGGTGGTCGTCGGCGTGTCTACTTGGACCTGTGCACCTGAGTCAGACCGTTCGGCTTCGAATTTTTCACGTCTGCACCGCTAAACGCCAACGACGATGCAATGACTGATAAAGCAAGCAATAAAGAACGCCGCGAGCTTTTTCGCTGGGCTCACTACGGTTAGGCGGCTGTTGCGTTTACGTTATTACTTTTTACTCCGATACTACTCGCTATCAGCGCTAAATATAAACAAAGAAAACTTGTCAACTTCGGTGTCTTGTTATAAAACTGCTACAGATAAAAAGTGAAGCTGAGCTGAAAAGTTGTCTCTTGGCAGACTATGTGTCTAACCTCACAAGATGCATCGGTAGGCCGATGTATTAATGGCCTTGTATTATTGATATAGTCTAAGGTTTTTATAGATTTATAACCCCTGAACAGTTAGCTATTTCGTATGCTGCGCATGGTCTGTGGCATAACAGTATGTATGCAGGTATGTATGTGTGTATGTATTATGTATGTATGTATGTATGTATGTATGTATGCATGTATTTTGCATGTATGTATGTATTTACGTATGAAAGCATGTATGTATGTATGTATGTATGTATGTATGTAAGCCAAATTGAAGATAAAGTGCAGTTATGCTGGTATGGAATGAAAATGTATCACTTCAAAATTCTTCAGGAATGCACCAACAGCAGCAACACCAACAACAGTTACCACAGCACGCTGGCCCATCATCTGGCAAGCTTGCGAGCGTCTTTCGAAAACTGAGGAGGTCACAGGCCAAGTCCCAGTCCAGGGTGCCCACGCTCAGCGTCTGCAGCTGGAGCCCAGAGGTACGATCCCGCTTTGCACGATCGGCGACCGAAGTTCAGAGACCACGAGAAATATGGAAAAACCTATATTATTCAAGCTGCTTCGACGTGCAGCCCTAAATTTAGGCTTTCGGTTTGTTTTAAAACGCGAAAACATATACTGTGCAGTGCGAGCGAATGGACTCACGAATCGCCGGAAACTTTGATGCTTTTACTTGGCAGCCTCCAAACTTTTGAAAAGGACTATACAACCCTCATTGCATATCACAGGGTAGACACCTCAGGCGTAGCAGGGGGGGGAGGAGGGTCGGTAAACTCTATTCTCCAAAATTTTTATTTATTTTGGATTTTGCAAGCATATATGTGCACCACATAGAAACGCACACACGAACATAAAATATGGTTAAACCCCCTCCCCTCCGAAAACAATTTGTGGCTACGCCCCCGCTACACACACAATCACGCAAGCAAAAACACAGCGTGTGTTCTGCAGTCATTTGTCGGTACGATTCATTGAGATTTTTGAAGGTTTTGTAAGATACATAGGTTCGGTCGGTGCGTGCAGGGCTGCTGCCGTTGGTGTTCCCGGACGGGAGGCCAACTGACTCTACAGCCGACGACGCTTGTCACGCTCACCGAGACGGAAGCCGTGGGTTTGCGGCCGCTTGCTGTAACTCGGCTCCAAAACATAGGCATCGGTTGCAAAGTACACATACCGAGAGGTGGGTGCAAGTCTTTTATTCGAATTGCAGGCCACTTATGGAATGAGCTACTCGATCGAGACCTTTTTTACTGGGCAGGCGATGCTAATTGTAAAATTGTCTATCCAACAAGGACAACGCGGAACAATGAGGAACGTATTTGCATTGCAGTGTGGATTCTGAATCATTGATGAAAAGCAACTGTGAAACAGACGCAAGATAAGAGACACCATCGAGTGGCGTTTGCATGCCTCACCGCAGTTTTCTCAGCGGATGATATCTCTAACCATGCAGCTCCTTCCACACGGTGAAACGCACGTCTCAGCTCTCGTGCTCTGTAGACAGTTGTGTTGGATGTTGTTGCTTGCTTTATGGTGCACCATGACAAATGCAAATACTACAACCTCTAGTTTTTTTAAACTAATACAATTCATTCTGCAAGTAATTAATCAGGTTTTGTAGAGTGCAACGATGCCTTTTAAGGTATCTTAACCAAAGCGCTTGCACACCGCTTGTCACCTTGAGCCACAGGTGCAAAAGAAAGCACAATTTAGCACCCTCTTCAGAAACAGTTCCTACGTGCCAAGCCGGTTCGTAAAAACTGGGCGTTGCGTAAACATTGTGTAAGTGGCATGTTATAGGTGAACGCATGTCAGCAACAGCGAACAGCTCTGACGTATCGAAATCGTCGTGTACAAGCCTGTTCATTAAGCTTCGTGCTAGTATTAATTCCCATTGTTACTTTTTTCGCCATGTTTCGCGATTTGTGGGCTACCGCCGTCGCTTGCGTATGCTGTGGTGCTGTCTCGTGTAACCCGGCCACACACGCGTGGCCCTGCACTTGGCCCACAAGGAGCTATTTTTCGTTCTGCGCTGCAGACCTAAGTCACTTGTAACAAACTGCGTGGATAACGAGGGTTCCAGTGTAGACGCAAACATATATGTTGACTGATGTCAAAAGGCGGTGAAATGCAAAAAAATGTTATGGAAGATATCGCCGAATGGAACCCTGATGGAAAGCGAAGCAACAGCGGTGCGTACGGCGTTGACCAGGTTGAAACGGGCGTCGACGCCGGTGCTGGAAGAACGGTTTGAAACGAAACTCGATGTAGCATTTACTCGAGTGAACGTTTGTTTGAAACGCAAAGCCACGGAAGGCAGGTTTGGTTTCCTGTAAGTTTCATAGCAGAAAGACTGTTTGTTCAATGAGCGCTCGAATGTTGTGAGTGGTGGAGAGGGTGAAGCCAGTGATATGACACGCGGCGAGCGGCAACCAGCTAGAGAGAAGGACGTCAACGCGCACACATTTCAAGGAAAGGCGTGACCTACTTGGCACCGCACCAACATCTGCAACCAGGATAACGCGGTGCAGACGGCGGGACAGCGTTACACAGTATAGTCATAGAACTGCTTCGTATCTGAAAAAATTGTTCTTTTAGTCAAGTTCGTTGAGTGATCGATAATTGTTGGGGTTTAATGTATCGAGCTTGACTGATCGAGTCTGCGTTTCTGCTTTTCGTAAACGTTGATACTTGTAACACGTGGCTTACACGAGCACACTCGAGAGCCGACGAGTTCACTGCTGGCTTTGAATGAGCGGGACCTCCAATATTTTTTAGGTTCTGATTGGCCTCTACAGAAAACATACAATGTTTTTACTTGTAGGGCATAGGTGCAAACATTTTTGCAAGATGGAATTTGTGAAAACATATTATTTATTCTCAATCTTACCGAAAACTCGCAGTTGGTTTGGTCAGTGTTTTAATCATTGTAGTGCAATGAGCTATTCGCTGCACCTACCGATTAGAGTGGGAACTTGGCTGAGAAGAAGAGTATTCTTTTCATTCCTTGTTCTTTTGTCCTCTGTTCTGAAAACGTTTGCTGTTGACATTGTACTCTGTGCTGCATTGCTTATATCACGTCGTAATACATAGATAACATGCATAATATCTAGCGTCAGTAGCAATGACGCACTAGTTTATTGTCACAACTTTCTTCCTCTTTGCTCTTCTGTAGAGACAGAAGACTGTATGAAGCCGTCGGTGAAGTTTCTGGGATGGGCCGCCCTACTTTGCAAAAAGGCCATTAACACGAGATTTGTCGAAAGTCACAAAGAAAGTGGTAAGAATTCACGCATGCTCGCCTTATTTTTTTAGGTTCTAGACGTATTCGCATACAAGGTGTTTACAGAATTGTGTCCAGTATTATTGAAAAATTACAGAAAAGAGGCATCTGCGTGCTACCTGTGGCGTTCCTTTTACTTTGGAAAAAGACATTTTTAGATTAGTACAAACAATTATTACGACTGTAACTATTGAAATCAAACAATTTACCTTTTAACCAGTGGAAACTACCGGTCAAGTCAAATGGGTGAATTCAAGTCCTTCCTACAACAGTTGATATCCACTTCAAAATTTTTGGGAGATGGCCACTGGTAATCACCAAAGAGCGATAAATTATGGCTAATTTAGCAGGTGAAACTGAAACTGACGCAACAAACAGCGCGTCTACAATTCTCCTCGAGTACACCCTCAATAACGACACTGTTGCCCTCGCCATTATCAACCATTGACCTAGACATTTCGCTTTGTGACCATTTATGGACGCTCACTTATCCTCCCCCACCAATGCGAGGGAAACAGTGTCGTTTTCGAGGGCGTTTTCGAAGGCAATGATAGATGCGCTGTTTGGTGCGTCAGTTTCAGTTTAGGCGCTAAATTAGTTAGATTTTATCGCTCCTTGGTGATTACAAGTGGCCATCTCTCAAAAATTTTAATGTGGGTATAGACTGTTTGTAGGAAGAACTTGATTTCGGACATATGACTCGACCTGCTATTTGCACTGGTTGAAAAGGTAATTATTTTATTTCTATATTTACTGCTGTAATAATATTTTGTAGTGCATTAAAGATGTCTTCTTGAGCAGAAAGGAAAACGGCATGAATAGCACGCATATTTTTTGTTTATGTAATTTTTTCAAACAATATTGGACACATTCCTGGAAACATCTTGTATATGTGTGTGTCTACAGGCTTCAATTTGCGAGCTATTATCCTGAGGTACGTGGTGTTTACCCGTGTATGAAAAACAGCTATCCGCCAAATACTGAATCCTTGGGGAGAAATAAACAAGCCATTAACAGTTTTCATCGCATTTATTTGCATATGGTTTGTGCAAAGCAGTGGATATCGAAAATGTTGTGCGCCCTAAATATGTTATTGAGTGCATTGATTAGCATGATTGTATCTTTTTTTCTGCGCTTCCCAGAGAAATTTCTCATTTTTATACCCTTATGCTCCCTTCATCGCCTAGCTTACGCGCGTGTTCTGAGATCTCCGGCAAGGAAGCTTTAGCACTCACGCATGCATACTTCGGTGTTTGTAAACATGTGATGAACCAAGCCGAGTTATTCTCTGGCTCTCTTCACGGTATCACGTGAGTGGACGTCGTCATCGCATGTGCCAACGGAAATTTGAACCTTCGCGTTGCACTGCGTGCGTTAATCTTCGGGTTTCAGCAGGTGCGCCTTTACTTCCAGCATCGCCCACTGACGTCTTACAAGTGGAGAGGTTTAATTGAAAAATTGCAATTGCGTTTGTTGACCCCCGGCAGCTAGCGACAGATGTTTCCCACTCAGCATGTAGCTGCACGTGCACCAGAGCGTGCATGTTTACTGTGTTTACACGCGCAGAGGCCTCAGATGATCAAGGAAAAAAATGGAAAGCTTGAAGCGACGGGTGGCGAAGTTGCTAGCTCGCATCTTCGCGTTATGCTTCACGCATGCTATAGCGTACGGTTCTTAAACAGCAGCGTTAGTTCGCGGTGCCTTCCTATCGTCTCTCGCGTGTCGCTGTCATAGTCTATTCACTTTCAAGTTCGCAGCATTGCGGTGTGTACAAGGGTGCACGCGATTTTAAATGACACGTCACGCACTACTTGTTTCATCAAATGACCCGAAACTTGGGGGGCACATTCGTGCAGGCCTTCTGAGTGTAAAACTTGTGATCATTTACCATCATCATTCGGCGTATTTCTGCAGAGAATCACTTTTCTGAATGCAGCACCATGTTCGACAATTGTTCGACGTCATTCGTTTCAGGACCAGCGTGAAAAGTTTTTTTTTTCGCTCGAAACAAAGACTCCCAAAAAATTAATCTCGAATCTGCATGTTCATCGCAAATGTCTTCGAAAGACAATAATCTTGCGTCTGAATAGCGTGAACAATACGTTTGTTTGATGTTCTTCTCAAGAAAATCAGTGAATGGTATTTTGGAGGCGCTGCGTTATAATGCCCCAGGCATGCAGAAAAGGCGAACGAGCGTATCAAGGCACGTCACACGTGAGACATGAGTGCTATATGGCAGTTGTCTTGAAAACAAAACGCGGCGCCTTGAGACGAGCATGCGCAGCCCGTCTCAGAGGTGATAAGGTGTAGAACTCAAGGCGACGGGTAGGTGCCACAACCGTGTCGTCTTAGCAAAGCGTTGGAAACACCCATCTTCTCACGTAAGCATTGCATGATCAGCACCGCGTGGTGAGCGCTACGGTACTTAGAATTACGTATGTTACCTTTTCAACTAAAAGAGGCCCATACAGAATATTTACGTGTTGTTATGATGCCTTAGGTATGCGCTATATATAATTGGTTTTTATGTGACAGTCACACAAGCATAAACGCTGATTCTTGAGCAACATTGGTGGGCGCTTCGGATGGTGTAGGCCGTTTGGAGTATTGTTTGACAGCTTTGGTGCCATTTACAATACCGTAAAGACTGCACAAACAGACAAATGCACATACAGACAGACCAAAATTTTTGCGTCGAAGGTCCAAGAAGAACTATCGTCTATAAAACAAACTGTGCACCTATTTTGGGCTTAATGCAGAATTAATTTTATGCAAGCTGACTTGTGGCAGAACAGTCTCATATTTAGTTATACACTCATTACCTCCAATAGTAAATCTCCCAAAAAACTACGCATTCCTTCATTTTCATACTTGGAATGCAATACTGAGTGCCTCTGAAATGTACCACGCCACTTTAACGCTTGTTTGACAGTGCATCATAATTGGTGATGGAAGGGATTAAAGTTGTTAGTTCGGGTGATTCCTCAATCTTAGTGCCACCTCCGAATCGTGCACTTCCGCCTTAGGAATTACAAAAGCGCGCGGCGAACGGTAAAACGGCCTGCGTATCAGCAAGACAGTGCTCCTTACCGTCACGTGTAGAGGGGTGCGAAAAAAGCACTTTCCCCCTCTCTCCCTGACCACGTGATGCAACACGACTTTGGCCCTCCTAAGACAAAATACTGCGGATACATGTGCTTGTCACTAACGATAGCTATTTAGTAATGCTATGATGTTCTTCTCCGCCATCACGCAAAAACCTTCTCCGCCATCTCGCAACATCGTGAAATGTGGCTTTTTTTTACTTTTCATTTCTTTGTCCTGTTGCTGGTCGGCTCCGTAGGGTTGAGTAAACTATTCTGTTGGCGTGATAATCAAGTACCTTTCCGTCTCTCACACTCACTTCTGCAGAAATTTCATGTGGAGAAGTGTTCGGCGTGGGACTGAAGCAGGTGGTGCTGAGTGACCGGCAGCGGTTTCCGGACTCGACGCTGGCACAGCCGGCTCCCTGGTCGCCCTGGGACCTCGGCCCAGACATGGCCACGGCGGACACCCAGTCTCGACGCTCGGACAACGCCAGTGAAGGCTTCTTGTCTACAAGCACCGGACTGCTTCAAGAAACATTCCATAAAGGTACGGCGTCTCCTTTCGCTTTCTCGAAGGGGCTGCCTTTGAAACGCTACCTACTACAACAGCAAGCCAGCACTAACGTTCGGCAGGGACTGCGTATTATGTAACAATTATTGTTTCCGTTTTTTTGTTCTTTCCTCTTTCTGATGTACCTAATGTTGTTATCCTTTATTATGCGTCGACTGCGCGGGAATCCTCGCCACCACTTGTCATCTAGATTGGCCACTAAGCGATACGTGTCACATGGACGGAATGTAATCGGGCAAAAAAGGTATTTCATAATACCGCAGAAGAACTGGACGACGTTCCTGGCATACAACTTTTGCCTCTACCTCTTCAGTCAGTGTGTTTGTCGCAAAAGCGTGAGAAAGGGACAGTACGAGTAGCAAAAAAAGACTCTCGGGAAAGCTGACAAATTTTCCCTGGATTAAGAAAGCAATGTTGCGCTGCGTATTTATTATGAGATACTAATGAAGGAACACGGTCGATCAAATTCGTACGTGCCATGCGAGCTGACTGTTCTATTTACATTCAGAAACCAAATGTGTAAGGAGTCACACATCTTTACAAAATGCAAATCGCAGAAAGAATAATAAACAAACAGGGCAGAGTATGTGAAGTATACATCATGTCATATACGTTGGTAGCTTTGTATGGAAAACAGGTGCATCCTGTTCGAGGTGACGCTTATACTAGGTGAGAGGGGAGAGGGGGGTTAGTTTTTTTATTCAGTGACTAATCTTTGATCTAGTTATATATTACCAACTCGCGCAAACAAATTGGAAGTTTTCACGACAACGTTGACCGACGTATTTTTATACCTCATTTTTATGTCTTTTCTTTTTTCCCAGAAAATGGCGCATATACTTCTTATAGTTACCGTGGCTAAAAGAAGTCCGCTTGCTGAAACGATGAATACCACGTTATTACTTGTTCCTTCCATTTCTCATCCCCTCAAGCCCCCGTTTTCTTCTCATCTTCCATCTTGTTTGCACTACCCTATACGCAACACTTCCCTTCTGGACGGCGAGGGGTAAAGTCTCCGTCGGACATGCCTGTCCTCACGACCAACTGGTTTTATATACCAATAGAGCTCGACAGGCTTCCGATGATACGCGTGCACTGTTTATAAAACGGCACGCTTTCTGATCAAGAAGGTCAAATGCGGCTTTGAAAAACCTTATCTTGGGCAAGTTGGTTCGTTGATTTCTGTATGATACAAATTTTAGCATGATATGACGCAAGGACTGACAGCTACACGGATTGGCGCTAACGTCCAGCTGTTGCTTATTAAAAAACATACGGAAATATACACACAGCACAAACGCAGATAAGGTTATGACTCTCATGATAATCGGACTGAAAAAAATAAATTACATCTTGGAATAATACCTTACTGACTTTTTGTTCAGCAGAAAAATTGAGAGGGTTATGGATTATGCTCTTCTGTCGTGCATATTGCCACAAGGCAGTAGTGCGATTGTGGCATAAAGCAGTAGAGGTTCTCTGCCTAGAAGAGAAGACTACGAAGTGGATAGAGACTGGCCCCAGCCCATCACCCTCCTATTCATGGCCTATTCCCCTAGGTGGGTTGCGCCAAGGTGTTGAGGAACGAACCAACCAACCATCAGTGTGCCAGCCGTTGTCGTCGCGTGTGAATATCGCAAATATCCACAAATATTCGTTTCCTTGTAAGATTATTGATGGAGGCGCCGGGTACGCAACCCGGCTCTTTCGGAAAACCAACACGGAACTTCGGAGTGGTCGCCACGTTCATTTTCCTGCAATGCCTCGACAGGCCAAACCATAAGACCAACATCAGCCGCAGCAGCAGCAACAGCTGCCTCCTCTGATTCTCCTGCCTCCACGAGACCCCTAAACCTTCTCAGGCACAGGACAAGCTGACTTTCTGAAATTGGGTTACATATGTATCAATGGAAGCGGGCAACATTGTACATGCTAACACTCTATAAAAGCATGCCGCTGATAATAAACGTCAATGGTTGCCGAGACGCCTACGCGCGTGTGCAATCAATCTGATATATGGTGTCCGAAATGGGCCAGCCGCGTCGACGCCCTTTTCGAAACCCCTGGCTGAGCGAATTCCGCCCCCGAAACTACTGCGGCTTGGTGAGAACGTTCCTGACAACTAATTGAAGTTCACGCAGCGTATACAGCTTTACTTTGCCGCACCGAACAACAGAATTCGCACACCAAGGCACAGAAAGCGGCTATCTTCCTTCATCTTGCCGGACAAGAGGCTCATCGACTTTGAGCATCAGTGAAGCAGACAAAGTCGACTACGACAAACTGATGGAACCCTTCGAAGCTTGCTGTTGGCCACAAACCAACGAGACATATGAGAAATGCGTGTTTCGCAGAAGAGTGCAAGCGGATGGCGAGCCTTTGAGCAATTCTACAGAGACTTGCAGTTGAAAGTTAGAAGCTGTAATTTTGGCATACTGCGTGCGTCCATGCTACGAGACCAGATAGTTTTGGGTACTACAAGCAAGTGTCTGCGGGAAAAGCTGTTAGACAAAAGAAAAATTGGCCCTCAAGGTGGCTGTAGAAGGAGCAAAAGCAGAAGTTGCTTTTGCACGCAGCAAATTATGGGACAAGGAAAGAAGTGTTGCCACCGTAAAACACAAGGACAAATCCTAGTATATGTATCAAAGTAGAAGCAAATGCGGCTTTTGTGACAGTGTGCACAACGCTAGCCAATGTGCTGATTATGGTAAAATCTGCATAATATGCAACAAACCAAACCAATTCGCTGTGTACTGCAAAACAAAACAGCCAAAGGTAGATAACGTGGACCAGCGAAGTGATGAAAAGCGGGACATCGATAGCGATTTCGACGTGCTTTAAATTTTCGCGGCTGGCAGCACCAAAAAGACAAATTCAAAGCAGGACTGGCTGGTTTCCACTCGCATACTCGGCTGTGACGTAAAGCTGAATGTTGACACAGGTGCTCAAGCCAACTTCATTCCCTTTGGTATATTCGAGACACTGCATTCTAGACAGCCTCCACTGCCAACGAAAGCCATTCTGCACAGCTACGAAGGGAGCGAAATCATACACTTGGGAAAAGTTCGGCTGGTTGATCAACTAGGGTCTCTGAGTCGCCCGATCGAGTTCATTGTCGAAAAGAAGGCAAGGCAGGCTATAGTGGGGCTTAAAGCCAGTGAGCTGTTCGATTTGGTGAATGTTGACCACGTTGACGACGTCAAAAGTGAGAGCAACGTATCTAAACGCATACAAATCCAGTTTTCAGATTTGTTCTAAGGTATCGCAAATCTGCAGTGGGAATACAGAGTGACCTTGAAGGACGATGCCGCTCCAGTTGTGGAGCCTGCGAGGAGGGTTCCTCCTCACTCCGGCCCCAACTCAAGGAAGAGCTGGACTGCCTGGAAGCAGCTGGTATCGTCACGAAAGCTAGAGAACCTTCCGACTGGGTGAGCCCACTGGTAGTTGTCCGTAAAAAGAATAGAAAATTGCGTATTTGTATGGACCCCCACAACTTGAATCGGGCGATAAAGAGGGAGCACTTCAACTGCCCCAAAGAGAAGAGATTGAGAGCGAGCTTGCAGCTGCGAAATATTTTAGCAAACTGGATGCAAACAGCGAATTTCATCAAACCCGCTTGAAGAGAAAACTTCTCGATTTTGCTCGTTCAGCCGCCCTTTTGGGCGTTACCACTTTATACGGCTGCCGTTTGGTATAGTTTCGGCATGACAGAGAGCATGACAGAGAATGGAATATGGTACGCGAAATGCTTACAAAAGGCCCTGTTCTTGCAATTCATGATGCTTTACTGCCCACAAAGCTATCGGCCGACACATCCGCTTTCGCTGTAGCAGCTGCATTGTTGCAAAAGCACGGGAAGAATGGCGTTCACTTGACTATGCTTCTAAAATGTTAAGACACGGAGCGAAGGTACGCGCAGATAGAAAAGGAGGCCCTGAGCATCGTTTTTTGGGTGTGAAAAGTTCAGCGAATTTGTCGTGGGCAGGCAGATATTATTGGAAAGTGATTACAGCTCTTTTCTAGCCATTTCTAAAGAAGGGCTTGGTGATATACCGCCAAGACGGCAAAGACTTTTCTTGCGCATGTTAAAGTACGACCATCAGTTGCACCACAGTCCTTGGAAGAAGCTGATAATAGCAGACATGCTTTTGTGCATTCAGGTGCAAGAATTGCTGAGTGATATTTCTGAGCACGTTGAAACTTATGCTCTAATCATCTTGTCTGATCGAGTAGGCTCCAAAACAATGAGAGAACATGCTGAGGCTAGCGCAGCAGACCCTGAACTGCAGATTGTGATAAAAAGGCTGGAAGCTTCGCAGCCCATCGAAGGTGAGCTCAAAAGGTGCGCAAATGAGCTTTCAGTTGTAAGGGGCGTACTCCTTATGGGAACGAAAGTTAGGTTTTTTACTTCAATGCGCAAACAAATGCTAGAGCACCTCCACTGTCGTCACGTTGGGATTGCCAAGTGCAAAGCCCGAGCACCTGCAGCTTATGTACTGGCCTAGAATAAACGATGAAATAACTGATATGATAGAGCGGTGCTCTTCCTCCAGTTGCATGCTTACAGACAAGCCGATAAACCATTGCTTTGCAGTATACGCCTGATAATCCATGAAACTGAGCGGGTGCAGGCTTGCTTGAGTATGCCGGAAGACATTAAATCGTTGAGTATGAATCCTACTCGAATTTTCCGGACTTTGAGGAGCTCCAAGAAACTGCTACAAGAGCAGTAATCTAAAAGTTATCGTGTATCTTGTCTCGATACGACATACCCGAACAGCTTTGCACGGACGGAAGGCCGCAATTCATTGCGAAGGAGTTCAAAGATTTTTCTGAGCTGCTTTAAACATGTTATTTTCTGTTCCTATGATCCTAGATCAAATGGCCTCGCAGAAAAGGACTCCAGGTCATCAAAAGTTTGTTCAAAAAAGCCGGTGCAGCAAGCGACTTCTGCCTGGGCCAATTAAACCACAGAACATCACTACTCGAAGACGGCAGGACACCAACACAGATGATGATACACCGAAACTCTCGTACACCACTCCCCGAGTTTCAGCACTCTACAGAGTCGCAACTGCTCACTATGTAGGGTTTAACGTCCCAAAACCACCCTATGAATATGAGAGATGCCGTAGTGGAGGGCTCCGGAAATTTCGACGACCTGGTGTTTTTTACGTGCACCCAAATCTGAGAACACGGGCCTACAACAATTCCGCCTCCATCGGAAATGCAGCCACCGCAGCCGGGATTCGAATCCGCGACCTGCGGGTCAGCAGCTGAGCACGTTTGCCACTAGACCACCGCGGCAAGGCAACAGAGTCACAACCCGTGAAGCATAAAAAAAAGATGCAAAAAGGCACGTGGCTACCACTACTTCAACAAGGAGACACTGTCAGAGTTATGGACCATATGTTTTGGCACTTGAAAGTGAAGGTGCTCAAGATAGCGTGTCCCCGTTCATACTTGGTTCGCACAGACGACGGAAGACTACTGCAAAGAAACCGCCGAGACCTCAGGCGAACAGCTCAGCCTTTCAACGAGCAGAAGACGCCCCTGGTGCATTTTTCATCTGAAAGCAGTGCGATAACTGAGTTCGTGCCAGAAAGCAACGCCACATCGTCAAGGATGCCCTCGGGAAGCAGAGAAACACCTCTGCTCATGCCGGCGGAAAACAGCGAGACATCTGTGCGAGTGACAGGGGAAGTATGTGATACTAGTGGAGGTCCGCCCTTTGAACACAATGGCTCACCGCGCAGAAGGGAGGATATGACTCCAGCAACGCTTTCGGCACACCCTCAGTCTCCGGACGAGCATGCTGTCCACGGCCCTTTGCCCCGCGATGGTGGTCTAGTGGCTAAGGTTCTCGGCTGCTTACCCGCAGGTCACGGGTTTGAATTCCGGCTGCGGCGGCTGCATTTCCGATGGAGGCGGAAATGTTCTGGCCCATGTACTCAGATTTGGGTGCACGTAAAGAGCCCCAGGTGGTCAAAATTTCCGGAGCCCTCCACTACGGCGTCTCTCATAATCATATGGTGGTTTTGGTATGTTAAACCCCACATATCAATCAATCAAATCCGCGGCCCTTCAAGCCCCATGGTCCGCAAGTCAACAAGGGAGAAACCACAGCCTTGCCGTCTGAACTACGATGAAGAATTTCGACAAAACGATTAACCTGTTAAATCATATGTTTCGTTTAATTGTAAATAACAATGCTTCTGTTTGTAAAAAAGAGCATGTAACATATGTATCAGTGCAAGCAGGCCACATTGTACATGCCACGAATGTATAAAACAGGGATGAAGGAAAGATAGAGAAGGGCATGCCCAGCCGGCGTGCTACGTGAAAAGTGTGGAGGAAATGACATCATGGCGGCCATATTCTCTGGGCACAATGGTGGTGTTGCTGTGATTACGTGTTGCGTAGTGGAGCTGGTCTAACAGTAAGCGGCCACGGCAGGCGGTTGCATGTGTGCGTCCCCAGGTCTCCTGCTGAGCCGTGGCCAATATCAATGCTCTGCGCTGCGGTATTGATTACACAGTGTTCTCCTGGCAGTTACTGGACTCTTAGCAACGTTTAAAAATCTTTTTGTTCATTGTGGGGTCTCAACATTGCGTAGAACTAGTGCATATTCATGTGTCGTGTGACGGATGACGCGGATGACGCGGATAACGCGGATTGAGCAATTATAGTGTTCTGCGAAATTGCGTTGGGCACCATGACGAAGCGGAACGACGACGAACGCCTTGAAAATCAGTGACAGTTGGACAGTGCTCCAGCTTGTGACAACGGACGACACTGTTCAGCCTAGCAAGACGCAATGAGGACTGTTGGAAATTGTTTGAACCTCCCGCGCGAATAGCGCGCGCACCAAGAGACGGAGAACGACGAGGAAGAAGATGAGACCAGCAAGGAAATAGAACACGCTCTTTTACCATGGATGCTGGCGTTTGCGTCTCCTTCATTTGGTGCCTTTAAACGCCGAAGCGTGGTTTTCCCACATCGATTTTGATGATTCTCGTGTTCATCGATCGCCGCGAGGCCCGCTTGCTCTTCGCTCGCTCCATGTCGGTCTAGCTCGCAGCGCAGCTCACCCACACCAGGAATGAAAGGCTCGGGTCGTTGTAGGCTTGATTCCCGGGTCGTCGGCACCAAAATCGATGTGGGAAAACCACGCTTCGGCGTTTAAAGGCACCAAATGAAGGAGACGCAAACGCCAACATCCATGGTAAAAGAGCGTGTTCTATTTCCTTGCTGGTCTCATCTTCTTCCTCGTCGTTTCTACAAATCAGCATTCGAGAAGAAGACAGAGATGCTCTTCGTTTCTTGTGGTTTGAAGGGCTACCAATGTCAGGCAGACCACTGCCAAAAATACAAGAAATGCGAATGACCAGAGTTCCATTCGGCACCTCCGCAAGCCCTTTCCTATTATCTGCAACGTTGAAATACCATTTCGATCACGTTGAACAAATTTACCAAGTAACGGCCGCAAAACTGAAGGCAAGCTTCTACGTCGATGACCTAGTTTTCGGAGCTTCAACGACAAAAGAAGCGCTACAACTCTACGAAGAGACGAAGGCCATAATGGAGCTGGCCGGAATGAAAATGCAGAAGTGGTCAACAAACTGCGACCTGTTAAGAGAGAAGCTCAAGCAAGCAGGAGAGACGTCAGCTGAGCAGGTCACACAATCTAAGGTTCTTGGGCTATCCTGGAACTACACCGACGACACCATTTCGGTGAAATTTGACTCTGTGACGAAAGTCTTAAAAGCGGGACTTTGTACCAAGCGAACTGTGCTTCAGGCTTCATCACGAATTTTCGACCCCTTGGGACTGCTAGCACCGTTCACCATTCGAGTTAAAATACTTTTTCAGAAGATATGGATGCAAGGACTCGACTGGGAAAGCGTTCTCCCCGAGACATTGAAGATCGAGTGGGACAAGTGGACTGTCGAACTTCAAGACCTCAAAGACTTTAGAACCAAGAGGTATCAACTAGACAACATCAGCCCTGATAAAAGCACTCACCAGCTGCATATATTCACGGACGCTAGCCCGTGTGCCTACGGAGTGGTGGCATACATACGAGTGGAAGACAGTACTGGAGCGGTTCGACTCCAGCAGCTGCTCGCTAAGTCTCGGGTCGCTCCAATCAAGGGTCTCACTTTACCACGCCTGGAACTCGTCGCTGCAGTTCTTGGAGCTCGACTTCTTAAGCTACTCGTGGATACTTTGCCACACACAAATATAGAATACTTCTGCTGGACCGACTCCCAAGTTTGCTTGAGTTGGATCAAGTCTACAGCCACTAAGTGGAAGCCCTTCGTTTGTAACAGGGTAATTGAGATCCAAGGGCTCACAGACCCGAGTCGCTGGAGACATTGCTCTGGAAAGACAAACCCAGCCGATTTAGTTACAAGAGGGATATCAGCGCATCACCTTTGTACTAGCGATTTATGGTGGCATGGGCCTGACTGGCTATCTGGTACCCAAGAAACGTGGCCGGCAAGTGAAGCTGGTCCTCATGAGTCAACGGATGAAATATGTAGATCAAACGACGAAGACACAACAATTTTGGCTTGTCAATGCTCGCAAGCAGAGCCACTTTTCGAGCTCGACAAGTACAGCAGCTGGATACGAGTTGTTAGAATCACAGCTTGGATTCGAAGATTTATTCACAATTGTCGAGTGCACACCAGTCGTCGTCTGATGGGCCCACTCACTGCCCCTGAGATAAAAGAAGGCGAGTTTACATGGATGAAGAATGCGCAAGCGGAAGCCTTTAGTATAGAACTCGCCTCATTGTTAAAAAATCAACCACTATCTAAGGCATCCCGAATTCGTGATCTGCATCCATTCCTGGACAATGATGGGATTTTAAGAATCAAGACCCGGCTTGACAACGTAAAAACATCAGAATACGTGAGGTGCCCGATTCTACTACCAGCTGACCACCGCTGCACATACCTCAACATCGACCGCACGCACCGGCGCCTGCTGCACAGTGGTGTAAACGATACCCTTTCAGAGCTACGCGAGTGTTTTTGGGTGATTAAGGGCCGCCAGTGTGTGAAAAAAGTGCTCTCTAGGTGCAAAGTGTGTGCTAGATTCAAGCTCCAACCTGCAACAGCCCCTACCGCACCACTGCCGACCGACAGGGTTAAGAGATCACACCCTTTTCAAGTTGTGGGTGTTGACTTTGCTGGTCCAGTTTTTGTGAAAGGAACCAGTCCCGTGAAGGCCTATATCGTTATTTTTACGTGTGCCGTCGTTCGGGCGATCCATTTGGAGTTGTGCTCCGATATGACGGCGGGGTCATTTTTAATGGCTTTCCGTCGGTTTGTGTCGCGACGCGGCTTGCCTAGTGCTATTTATTCCGACAATGCTCTAGCTTTTCATGCTGCCAGTCGCGACTTAAAAGTGATGTACAGAGCTTTGAGGGACTTCCAAGTACAGGACTTTTGCTCTACTAACCACATTACCTGGAAATTCATTGCAGAACGTGGTCCTTGGTGGGGTGGATTTTGGGAGAGGATGATTCGCACTGTTAAAAGCTGCCTACGGAAAATTCTAGGGAAAGGTTGCTTTGATTTCGAGCAGCTTGTGACCATTCTTGCCGAAGTAGAAAATGTAGTGAATTCTAGGCCATTAACGTACCTCTCCGCTGACGCTACCGATCCAGCTGTACTTACACCTTCGCACTTTCTAACCGGTAGGAAGTCTACTACACTGCCTAGTGATAATACTGCTGAAACGTCGGGAACTCGCTCCGATACTTTAAAGCATTGGAAGTACAGGCAGCAAATAGTGGCTGATTTTTGGAAGCGTTGGTATAAAGACTACCTCTTGTGCTTGAGGAGTGCACACATTAGGCGAGTACAGCCTTGCAACCAGCTTAAGGTTAACGATGTAGTCGTCATTAAGGAAGACAAGGTGCCCATAACTTTTTGGAAAGTTGGTAGAGTTACGGACGTGTACTTATCAAGTGATAATCACGTTAGAGCCTGCAAGATTGTCTTGGCAGGAGGTACGGAAGTTACGAGGCCAGTACAACTTTTATGCCCGTTGGAGCTGGGCGATTGAACTTTCGGGCGCGGAGGATGTTGGAAATTGTTTGAACCTCCCGCGCGAATAGCGCGCGCACCAAGAGACGGAGAACGACGAGGAAGAAGATGAGACCAGCAAGGAAATAGAACACGCTCTTTTACCATGGATGCTGGCGTTTGCGTCTCCTTCATTTGGTGCCTTTAAACGCCGAAGCGTGGTTTTCCCACATCGATTTTGTTTGGTATTTCAACGTTGCAGATAATAGGAAAGGGCTTGCGGAGGTGCCGAATGGAACTCTGGTCATTCGCATTTCTTGTATTTTTGGCAGTGGTCTGCCTGACATTGGTAGCCCTTCAAACCACAAGAAACGAAGAGCATCTCTGTCTTCTTCTCGAATGCTGATTTGTAGAAACGCCTTCTGCACGTCTGCTGTAATTCCGATGGCGAAAAGGCGAAACCGGATCAAAACCTTGAAAAGGTCGGCATTCAGATTAGGACCTTTTTCGAGTTGTTCGTTGAGAGAACAAGCTCCTGATGCATGCGATGATGCGTCGAAGACTACGCGAAGTCTCGTCGTCGTAGATGTTTCGCGGATTACCTCTCGATGCGGCATGTAGTATAGGTGCTGTGTACAATAAGGGGCATCTTCAACTTTTTCAGCATGACCGTCCACCTCATACTGCCTGATAGCCTTATCGTAGGCTCTCATGGCTTCGTCGTTTGGTGACAGCCGCTTGACGAGTCCATGGAGCCTCGAAAGGGCTACTTTGCGATTGTCGGCCATGTCGACGAGAGGTGATTTCCATGGCAACGCAACTTCATAGCGTCCTTTCCGAAGCTTGGTAGTGTTGTTGAATTCTTCCAAAATATCTGCGTTGCACTGAGACGTCGGCGTGTCGGCAATTCCGATAGCATCGAGGTCCCAAAATCTTTGTAATGGGAAGGCGATCTGGTCGTCTTCGTGGGAACCTGTTCGAAGAACACATACTTGGGTGCTTGCTTTGTTACTCGTGCTTCCACCACCAGATAAGGGGCCTTGGAGAGTCCAGCCCATCTTTGTGTTAATGGCGAGTAAGGCAGGGTTTTCTTCATCCCACCTCACTTCACTCGTGTTGGGCATCAACTTCCAAAGCTGGTCCGATCCAATGAGGACACTCACACCTGGCTCACAATCTACACTCGGGTAAACGACTGCGTCAGCCAGATGTTTCCCCTCCGCTGCGATGGCTTGAAGAAGACGACTCTGCCTTGGTGCTTCAATCATCTCCTCGCAAATAAAGGGCACCACTATGGCCTCAATGTCAATGGTTAGGTCGTCGTGCTGACTGCGGAGCGTGATCTTGACCATTTTGAATCGTCGGGTTGGGTCGCTCGCTCTACCAAACGCACTGATGGCGAGTTCGGTCTCGGCAACAGCAGGTAGACTTAGCTTGGAAGCGACGCTCTCAGTGACGAACGTTCGCTGGCTTCCATTGTCGAGAACACCGCGTATATAGCAACAATGAGATGAAGTCGTTACCCAAGCTCGAAAAGTCTGGAGAAGAACATCATTGATGAGTCGGGGAACTGAAGCTCTCTGAGTGGAAACTTGCACCGTAGCATTCGGTTTCTTCTGAGCATTAGTCACTGATGGTGTTTCAGAGCTACTAGCATTGCACATCGAGGAGGCGTGTCTGCGCTTGCATGCTTGGCAGTGCACTCTCCGCCGGCAATTGCGGACCAGATGTCCTTTTGACGTGCACCGGAAGCATCGACCGTCTGTTACAAGTGTGTTGCGCTTCTCGGCCAGAGTCATGTCACTCGTGCAGTCCTCTGTCTTGTGATCGGTAGCAGCGCAGAAAAAACAGGACGAGGGGGAAGATAGTGTCTTGTTTTGAAGAACGGATGCTGTAGGAGTCGCGGACTGCTTCTTGAATGATCTATTTAATACAGGTACGCTGTTGTTCGATGTCGTTGGCAAATTGTTCACTAAAGAACTCTTTTCTCGACATTCAACTTCGATGCGGAGAAATTTCATCAGCTGCTCAAGTTCCTGATCAGATGAAGCCTGGCTCGTTTCCGTCGTGTTCTCCATACTTTCTTTTTTGAAGTATTCTACGACAATGTCAGCTGGTATGACTTTGAGCAGAACTTCATTCAGCATAGCCGCGTAGGATGACTCCGTGATTCCAAGACTACGCAGTCCCCTCCTGTTTAGTTGAACTGTGTCGAAAAGCTTGCGCAGAGCAGTGACATCACTCGCTAATTTCACTGGTTTGAGCGTGCGCAAATTTCCTAAGTACTTCTGCTCAATGACTTTCTTGTTGCCAAACCGACGTTTCAAAATTTCCAGCGCGTCATCGTAACAAGAATCTGTCACCTGAATACCGGCGACGGCCTGAGCTGCAGGTCCATCTAGAAGTGAGGCCAAGTAGTGAAACCGGTCTGTGTTGGACAGCCTTGGGTTCTCGTGCACGGAGTGCAGGAACATATCCCAAAAGGGTTGCCACTTGATCACGTTTCCATCGAAACGAAGAAGCTCCAGCTTGGGAAGTCGTGCGCCGAACTCACGTTGTGGAAGTCGTTCATGCTCGCTCGGTGCACCCTCACAGGTCCTTGCGCCCATGGCTGGAGTTGTAGACGACGCCGGCGTAGCAGAAGTCTTCAGAACTTCAATGTGGTGCTCGAGCAACGCCAGAGTACTGTTAGCGGCGTCATCGTATTGCATGACCACCTCATAGTCGTCTGCCGCCAGGTCGTCAGTGATCAGGGTTTCAACCTCGTTGTTCAAGGCTTTAAGTTCCACGTTGCTGGCGCGTAGGCGGCCGTGCAGCATTCGAAGTCCAGAAAGCTCGATCTCATTGGACTGGAGCACCTGGTTGACCTCGTTGATGATTCTCGTGTTCATCGATCGCCGCGAGGCCCGCTTGCTCTTCGCTCGCTCCATGTCGGTCTAGCTCGCAGCGCAGCTCACCCACACCAGGAATGAAAGGCTCGGGTCGTTGTAGGCTTGATTCCCGGGTCGTCGGCACCAAAATCGATGTGGGAAAACCACGCTTCGGCGTTTAAAGGCACCAAATGAAGGAGACGCAAACGCCAGCATCCATGGTAAAAGAGCGTGTTCTATTTCCTTGCTGGTCTCATCTTCTTCCTCGTCGTTCTCCGTCTCTTGGTGCGCGCGCTATTCGCGCGGGAGGTTCAAACAATTTCCAACAAGGACCATATGCAATTGCGTAGTATCGTTTTGTGTGTGTACAGTAACAACTTGCATGTGCGTATTAAAACACCTTTTCTGTTCCGCTTCGTATACTCTCCCCCAACAGTGTATGTAATCTCAACGTAACAACAACCGCGTTCAAGTGTCACTTGCGCCATGCTCAAAGTCACCGTGGTCACAGAATGCTGACGCCGGTGAGTTTTACGCGGAACACGGACACAGTGGCCGGACGCTGTTTCGGCCGCGTGACGGAATGCAACCATAAAAGGGGCACGACGGATCGTGTTGCCTGTACAGTTGCCGAATTATAGACGTGAAAACTCTCGCCTTTGTCCGTGCATCTAGCGCACGTTCTCTTGTACTTGCTTCGTTGTCGGTGAGCTGTTACTTGCTGTTATTACTAATACGAAATGATTTCGCCGAAGATCTCGCGCTGGCCCAGAGTGTTGTGCCCCGTTCCATTAGTTTCGGATTGTCACGACACGGGCACTGCGCAGCTCACGTGCTTTCCAAGGCAGAGAGAGTCGTGCCTTCTACTTTACATACGGATGTGAACAAGAGAAGAGAATTTGCATAGTCAATATGGCCGACTTCCGGCTTCATCGCGGCTTCACAACGAGTGACGTCAAGGCATCCTACCTTTCCTTCTTCCGTGGTATAAAAGCAAGCCACTGATAATAAACGTCACTGGTTGCCGAGACGCCGACAGACGTGTGCAATAAATCTGATACACATTGTATGAGCGCGTGAGCTAATACTATAAGTGAGAGCATACGTTGATGGTGGCCAACGTTGTATTTTACTTGCGGGATACGACACTCACCTGGTATGAGACGCATTACTCGGAGTTGACCAGCTAAGTTGTTTGCAAACTGAAGGTTGTCGAGTTGTTCAGTAGGCCATTTGCGCGACAGCAGGCCGCGAGGCTAAGACCTGGAATGTCGCGTGCAGACATCGAAGTAATCATATGTATCTTATATGCAGGACGTATTGGGCCTCTGTCGAAAGGTGGATGGGAACATGAGCGAAACTGACAAAATCACCCCCATAATAAAGGGAATCGCCAACGGCACTTTTAATCTGTAGATCGTTAAAGATTGCGCCATCGTTGGCGTGAGAGTCAAGAAATGTCAGCGCTTCGAGCACGCCAATAACCGTAGCATAACCCGCCACTTTGCGCATCTGCCTAATACTGCAGCCATTTCGATGTGTGAAAACTGTCCCGAGTTCACGCAAGCTACATCATTCAAAAATGTCACACGGATCGTTCGCCGCGAACTTGAAGCAATGGGTCCTGCAGCCATTGCTTCCGACGGGCCTCAAGATAACGCTTTCACCATCTCCCTCATCCAAGACGTTGTTCGCCAAGAAATAGCCATTCTCGGCATCGGACCTGGTTGATCTGTTCGCACTACCGAAATTTCGGCTGAGGTTAACCAGATTCCGGTGTACTCTTCACTCTACCCTTCCCGCTACCGGAACCCTGCTGAATGGAGGACATCGCATGATCGACCTATCTGCTTTCACTGTTCTCGCGCCGGACACACTGCACGCTACTGTCACAATTTTCGGACGTCAAATTCATCTTGGAACACAGGGACATGACGTCGCTTTGAATGCAACTCTCGTCGGTTTTCTACTCAGTACGAACCTCAGCCTTCTGCTACTAACGTTCAGGGCCGAAGCTTCAGCCAGTCACCATCACCCCAAAGCCACCGATCTTTCTCGCCGATGAGTCCTCGATCCAGGTCTCCTGTACGACCTGGGCCCTCAACCCCGCAAACTAGACTATGCCACTCCCGGAGGTGACGCTGAATTAACTACCCGGTCTGCAATTCCTCTGTTGACGATTCCTACACGCCGCAATATTTTGGGCCTTTTGAAGGATGACGTAACTATTACAGCCCTCATAGACACTGGCGCACAAATTTCAGTCATGATTGCTGCTCTTAGTATTAAACTGCGAAGTGATTATACCACCTCCTAAATGTGCAGTAATGCTTGCCGATGTGAGCACATCTACCGTTCTCGGCATGTGCACACAGTAAACAATTTTACACCCAGAAAGGTGTAAATGAGCTTGTTCCATGGACGACACCCTATGTGTTAATTCAGCACCTTCCAAAAAGGGTGCTTTTTTATGCACCCTTACAATTGGATGTAATGTAAAAAAACTGTAGGGTGTTACAAAAACACCCTTCAAGAAGGGTGCCTTCAATGTCCTTCACTTTTTTAGCACCCACTGAGGAGGGTGCGAGAAGGGTGCACAAGGGCGTTGATTGCCCATGGCAGGGGTGCAAGTATTCTTTTAGATTGCACTAATAGATATCAGCACGCACTGATTACACACTACTTGAAGAAAGTGGTCCGAATTATCAATGGTGCGACACCTGTCGAGCTCCATTCATTGCGTGTGAACAAAAATATAAACACGTACAATCGTGTATGAACTTCTGCCGGATCTATATATACTTCAGAGTATATTTATAATGCGCGTTACAGAAAACTAAGCCTTGCTGCCGTTGCATATGGCATTTATTTAATAGGCAAATAAAACTTATAAACTTTTCTTCTGCCACATAACTTTGTCACCAGATGTGTAACGTGTTCACTTATACGTACACTACACACGCAACACCTGAAATGTTTATTATATTTTTCAGTTTCGCTTTATTCACAATTCTTTAAAACCTACAATCACACTGATTTCAGTTTAGTATACTGCGTCAAGTACACTGAGAATACAAATGAAACACACCCTAATATATCCCTATAATTCTGTCAAGTATCTACAATCCCAGCGGTTTCCAGTTTAATACTCATTCATGTACACAATCGGTTAATAGGAATGAAATACAGGCAAAATATACTTAGAATTCTTTCAAATAAATACATTCACAATAATTTCACTATATACTCCTTCGCGTACATAATCGTTCGCAAGAAGAGATGCACATAAAAATATATACTGATAGTGTTTTCAAATGTATACAATCGAAGTGGTTTAAGCTTTGTATTTTTGCATGTATAAGAATTGGTTATGAGAAATGATGTACATGTTAACATATATGGGTTTTCGCACATATAACTTTCGCGAATACTTAAAAACCAATACAATGATCACACCCAGAGTACGCTAAAAAAGAACACAAAACTTAGTCAGGACACACAAAGAGCAAAAGAGGTAATGCATAATTATGGCTATTGACACAGCTGGGTCATTTTATACCAAATGTCCCAGCCACTTTGGCAACCATCTCAAATGTACTCGAAAAACTTGTGCTGCATTGAAAATAGTGAACTTCTGGAATATTTAGGAGAGGAAAAATATTTGGTCTTGTGGCTGCCTTCTGAACTTCCTGGAACGCCGTCTAGGATTTGTATGTGAAAAATTTTATTTTAAAAGCACCGCTCTTTTTTTCTATACGAAACTTGGTCTACGTGTTACGTAACAAGAGTTTAATTTGGGCGAGTTGATTCATCCTGGTTGTGTGCTAGTCACAGTGCGACAACATCAGGAAGACACAGAAAGGACAGAAAAGAGCACCAACTGTCAACTGAGTTAATGAATGTGCTACGAGCGCTTTTAGACGGAGTACAAGAACAGTGCTCATGCGCGACGACACGTATGACCGCTACAAAATAATCTTAACTGAGAAAAGAATACTCCCTCTCGGGAAGGATAAGTGAACGTGTAGTGATGCACTGATTATTGGTCTTCCTAATAAAAAATACTTCTACAAACTTTAATTGGCATTAAGTAAACCTCTTCTCGCGACGAATGGTGCAAGATTGACTATTCCTATTGCTTTTTAGTACACACACTTTTGAAAGCTTGCAAGGAGTGGAAAACAACACGTTATTATCATATGTGCTGGCTATTTTTTATTGTGAGACAGGTTATATGGTATAACATGCAAGGGTTTTGGTCATTGTTTTTTTTTGTTGGTCCTCTCTTCTTTACTTTACTTTCTGCAGGAGGGTTTCGCAAACGGGTGTGATGATTTTGTTGGGATATCTAGCGTCTTTTAGTATTTTAATCTGGTTTTTAAGCCTGACCTCACTCTTGTGCTAACACGACTTCTGAAGGGTGGCCTGAATAGATGTGGTGTCAATTCCTCTTTTTACTAAGTTTGAATGCCCACAATCAAAAGGCAGAACATTCGCAGCACTCCTAGGCTGATAGCGCCAGCCAATACCCCTACAGGATCATCACACTTGTTTGCAAAACCCTCCCGCAGAAAGTAAAGTTAAAAGAAACAAGACCAAAATAAAAACAATATGACCAAGGACATTTGTATGTTACACGGTAATACGTACATAAGGTGTCTCACAATTGTAGGAAAAGAGCCAACAGATAGGACAATGGTGTTTTCCACCCCTTACAAGCTTTCAAAAGTGCATGTACTTACAGGAACAGAAATAGTCAATCTTACACCATTCGTCACTAGAATAGGTTTACTGAATGTCAATCTTATGTGTATGAGATACCACTAACATGTGGAAAAGTAAACATAGGACAAACTGGGCAATGCTTCAATGATCGAGCAAGACAGCATGCTTTAAATGTTAAGAAGGGCTATAGTAGTCTCATGGGCGGACGCCGTAAAGAATGTAAGTGTAGTCCTTGGAAAACGTGATTTTTGCAAAAAAAGCAAGCGGAAAAATGCGAGATTTTAGAACTTTTTATCAGGAAGGCCAAGGATCAAAGCATCAGTACACCTTCAATCATTTTTTTGAAAAAGAGTAGTCTTTTCTTGGTTAAAACTATTTTGTCATGGTCACTCATGTGTTGTTGCAGATGAGCCCTGTTCTTGCGCTGAGCATGAAAACGCTTAGCACCTTCAATAAAATTCAGTTGACAGCGCTCTTTCCTGTCCTTTTTGTGATAAGATTTTTATTATAGAAAGAATGTTATTTTCTTACAATTTATGTATAATGATGAGTTTTTATTGTATCAAAACATGGAGCAAATTGCATCTCCATACGGACAAAAATTCACGTTTTTCTGAAATTCGTGATATTTTCTCGCACATTTCAGCTGCTTGAGAGGTCTGAAGATGATTTTTCCTCAAAATATACTTTCTGTGGAGTAAGTATTCACTGCTCAGATATTCATACAACATGCAATATTGCAATAAAAAATGCAAACGTCACACATTTTGGCTTGATCCTTGGAAGCGAATGTTGCAAAAAATGCACTAAAGTTACTGAGCTTCAAATACCTTACACAAGCACATTTACTTAACATGTAGACCGTTGTTGCTTTTTAAAAAATAAGCAGTAGTTTTAAAATGAAAATTTTCCTCAAACAGCACACAGACGGCATTATGCCAGGAAGTTCAGAAGCCAGCCACATGAACAAAACTTTTTTTCTCGCTGAAATATTTGAGCAGTTCGCTTTTTTCAACGCAGTAAGTCAGCACATTTTTTTTTCAAATACATTTCAGGTAGTCACCAAAGCGGCTGGGACGTTTGGCATAGAATGGTCCAGTTATAATTAGGCAAAATAACTTACACAAATATCAATATTTGTTCATCTACTATGACCACACTAGAAAAAGTTGTTCAGGTGTTGTGACACTAAAATTTTCAGCGTCGTACTGCCTGAACAACTGCTTTGATAAACTCCAAACTTACGCCGAGAAAAAGCCGCTCTATCACAGTGGTTGTTAAAGGCCTTGCGACCGTAGACAATGTGGAAAAATAAAAAAATCAACTCATCAGTGCGGTCACTCCTTCTTCGTCATTACTGACACGGAAGATTTTTCGGTCATCCACGTGGAGGTTCAGGAACTATGCTTGCTCTAGGCTGGGGCCGGGGTAGACTACGCAGGGCCTCAGCGGCACGCTCTCGTCCTGGAATAAGAGCAAATATGAGTTCTCATAAAATGATGTTCGTGCTGTTCCGGCAGCACCATATAGGAAGAATGTGTAGTGTGTATCCTTTGAAATGGCGTGTGATTGACAATACACTGAACTCGAAGCATACAACCCATACATTCCAATAATTTTCTATTTTAAAAATAACATAGTTTTCCAGCATACAGCAACTTCCCGAATTGAGGTGAAGTGTAAGACTACAGCTCAAAAATGGTGCTTACGAAAGCCTGAACTCAGCTAAGAATCAAATTTCTTATAGGGTAGTGAGCCAGTTTGAAATCAATTCTTAAAGTACAATGTTCAGAACATAAATCAATTATCAAAGCGCACAAGAAACTTACCTCTTCATGTACAAACAGAGAAGGCATCTCTGCTTCCTCTTTTACATGAGAACAAATGATCGTGGGCGTGGCACTAGCGAAGAGGTCTGCAAAAAAGTGAAAGATCTACTTATTTTATTCACGCCTATAACAATTTGAGAAATTGTGACAATTCAGCAATCACTGCAATTCTGACTGCCTCTATAAAGGCATCAAAAATGAACAATTTTCTTGTTCTTTCTATCCTCACAAGAAGCTCCGTTTATGGCATCTGATGCAACTTTGATGCTGTGCTTCCTTTTTGCCTTCTTTCTAGGCGTAGGGCTGCGAACATGTATTTTGTGCATCTAATCCTGCACAAAAATTCGTCATCTATATTTCAATCATCTTAATTCATTGTAATTTTATAAAAGATGTGATAGCTCGTCCAGTTTTCAAAGAGTTGCGGACCTGCAATAGGCACTGTCAAGCACGTATGAAATTATTTCTTTTTCAAAAAATTTCTTCAAAGCTTCCTTTAAGAAAAAGCGTCTGACATAATTGGACAACTAAGCCCATCCTCTGATGGCATTCAGGGGCACGCTATTAGTGATTATTGACCACGGAATTTACAAACGTAACCCGTGCCTAAATACTCAGTTAAATACAATCAAGCAAGTAGGAGCGCTCGAACGACACCAATGCGCACGGATGCCATCTACGTTGCAGCAGCCATGGCTTATGCTAGAGCTACCGCACATAGCTCCAACAGTCACGTATATTCTCTCGATTCTGTTATAACGCCGAACGTTATCCCAGATGAAAGCAAAGCACGGAAACAGCAAACAGAAACGAGGGAAAACAACGCATGGCGATGGCCACAACAACGCGCCTTTGGAAGTCTACTAGATCTTTCCCTGTTGCTGGTGACATGTGTCCTAAATATTTTAAAAGACCGACGTGCACGTTCTGGGAGCATGTCAGCATATCAGCACCTCAAACTATACCGTCTTTAAGCAAAGAAAAGCCATTTCGTACAGTGCGCCTCTGTACATAAATTTTTCTTTTGCTTTCTTTTTTTAAGCTTACACCTACAGAAGCACGTTGCACATTTGAGTAATAATAGAAATGTTATTACGTTGTAGCTAAAGCGCATCTTGAAATAATATCAATCACTTTGAGCAGTGTAGAGACATTGTGCAATCAGCAACTAATCACGCCCTTGTTAAATGATCACATCACTCACTGTATGAGTGATGCAGGCACTTACACAACATCGCGCATAGCAGTGTGAACTCGTTAAGTCACACGTTTAATCGGGCATCTGCAACAGGCCCGCGAATGCATGCTGTTGTAAATGACTGACAGCCTACTTCGACAGAGCTGCTGCAGGAGCCCAGCTAGCGCTGTATGATTACTACCTACGAAAACAGTACACTCACCGTTAACAGGCCCACGTGGTCCGGGTCCGCCGCTCCATGAATATTCCTTAACGTGAGTGTCACTTCGAACACGGTTTCATGCGTGACTACCATTGAAGATGCGCCTGTTCGCTAGAACTCACCTAACGACCAATACCCCAGACCCCAGACCAACGCAATGCAGTTGAAAGGCGGATGAGACAGAGAGCAACGTTGAGAGAGAGAAGGAGGAAGCACTGGCAGCGGCGCTGCAGCTGTCGACGCAGGTGATCGGTGACGCAACTATTCGCTTACCTACACCGCCGTTGCAGGGGCAAGGCTGACCCGGGTGAGCGGGGTGAGTGGGAAACCCGCCAAGAGGGCGCCGAAAGGCAAATGCTATGGCGCATACGGTGGGCGGCGGTTCGACACGTAAGGCAATCGAAATTGCGCTTCAAGAATGACTTCTTGTAAATGGCAACTCTCCTTCCACCCAGCCACAGAGCGGCGCAAGTTATTTACCAGCCTCGGGTTCTTCGAGTATTTTCACGGAACGCGACTGCAGTGGGCGAAGAATAGTGAAGCAATACTTGCGGAAAACAAAGTGCACCCTGGAATGACCAGAAACAATAATTATTTCGTCCTCAGTGGCATTAGCGGGAGAGCATCGCTACACCGTCTTCAGAGGAATTTCTTTTCGCATTGTCCATGTCTGGCGATTCCGCGTATAGTGCGCAAACACTGAATGCGCAGTCGAAGCTGGAACAAATTATACAGCAGTCGCGGATGTTTAGAAGGCTTGTCACGCACCACGAAACGTGCCAAGGCTGTTATAACAAACTTTTTGCTGACGACATGATCAGCACATATTTTCATATGGTTGCACAATGAGCTAGCTAAGCACCTGTAGCAAAGGCAGGGCACGTTGTTGTTAAATGTTGTTGATATAAACGATGGTTGTGCATAAGTGCAGTGACAGCTTTCCGTGTAAATTGGTCATAACCCATGTTTTCGAACGTAGAAGCGCCTCAGCGTACCTAATCAGCTTCCACAGCAAGTTCGTAAGCAACGATGAGGTACGAGAATGTGCAGCTGTTTTCCATGTACTGAATAGTCCGTGTACAGATGTTGACCACCGCCATTCCTTAAGCCACCTCCCATATAGACTTCCAGTCTGAACAAGTGTGGGACCTTAAACACTAGAAGCAGTGCCCCTCCCCGCACACACACACACACACACGAAATTCGAGGGCGCATGGGCTGATACATCAGCATACTTATTCACAAGCGCACACACATACACGTATACACACATACGGCCACACACACACGCGACCGTAAACGCATGAATGCATGGGCGTACACATGTGCACAGGCACGCTTAGCACAAGCACGGACTCGCACATACATGCGTACGCACACATGCACGGGTGTACACACAATCGCGCTTACACAAGAACACATGCGCAGGCTCACACGCACACACCCATACTCGGGCGAACATTATGTTCCTGTATATAATCCATAGCAAACATGTAGCTTATAACCAACGCCAAGGAAAGCTTTCGTAACATGTATTGCAGTTAATTGCCATTATAGATGAAACGCGGTTTGTTTCTGCTTGCATTCTGCTGTATTCGGGGAACACCTTCACAAAATCGAAGTAAATTAGGCCGTCATTTAACGCAAGGTCCACATATTCTTGTACTAGTTACGCTGCTCGGCCGCATATGCGAAGGTAGCGGGTTCGATGCAGGCCGTTGCAGTCGAATTAAAATGGAGGCAAAAAGGCAGAAGCCTGTGCACTGTGGGATATCAGCGCTCATTAAAGAACACCAAATGATCAAAATCTCTGGAGCTTTCCACTACGACGACCCTCATAATCATATCGAGGTTTTGGAGTCGTAAAATTCCAAATATTATAATTATGTGTTCTTCTTTTGCTGCATATTCCATCTGTAGAATCGTCACTTACACCCTTCTCAAGTACAAAAGGACACTAAGAGCCTATTTCAGGGTGCTATCGAGGCAAGCACCCAAACAAATGGGGTGCTTTTTCAATCGAGCATTCATGGGTGTTAAAGGGTGTTGCAAAGAGTAGCTTTCTCATAAAAGCATCTTTTTTACCACCTTTTGGGTGTAAATGTTTTTACTGTGGTTTTCTTGCGCGTGTATTTCATTTCATTTTATTTCCTTAAATAACCGCGAAGATTACATAAGAGGTGGGTAATTATAAAGACAAAAAAAGAAGCCGAAGATTTTACATAGAAAGTGCTTATTGGTATTTTCTATGAACGATGATGGGCAGGGAATGGTTGCAATTTCACTGAGAAGGTCGTTCCAGTCTGGTGCGGCACGTGGAAAAAAGGAGGACAGAAAAAGTAGAAGTCCGGTGTTGGGCTTGAACTTGTGTGTTCCCAGAATGCCTTATTGTTACCCACCCCTCACCAACAAAGAAGCAGGGCCACCGGAATGCGGGACGATGACTGTCTGCTGGTCACAAAATACGTGACAACTCCCGTGCCCCAAGGGGTTCAATTAGGGCGCCTTACAGGAGACCAAGCCAGGCTGCAAGGATGGAAGGTGCACGTGCGCGTCCGCCGGACAACCAGAATCAGCGGAGGCGACGGCATTTGTGCACTGGGCCAATTGTATTGATGGCCTGTACGCCCGGCATCGCGGGAACTTACTCGGAGGCACTTTCCCACAACCGGGAACGCCTGTCGTCGATCATTCCGGGAACCGGGGTGAAAGAAACCTGAGCGACGGCGGAGAACCGATGAGTGGGCAAGAGGCGGTGGGTCATCGAGGTTGTGGCGAGGAGAAATCCGGGCCTGGCACTTTCAAAGGCAGCCAACCGGGAGTCGAGGAGAGACACATCGGTGTGTTACAATTGGACTGTAGGAGTGGTTGAATGAGAAGACAGGGTATAAAACCAGGGGTGCAGGGAGAGGGAAAAAAAGAAACGAATAAACCTCTCTTTTTCCAATGATGTCGGAGCGGTCGTTTCCTCAAGGTGCCAGCAGACTAAAAGTTCTCGTCTTCGGCTTCCTTGGCGGCAGCAGAAAATGTCGCGCAACAAGCGAGAGGCGAGTGGAAAGAACCAAAACGGAACGTAATTTCCGGGAACGTGGCCTAGCAACTTGAAGAATGGCTCGTGTGGTGAGATATGCGTGTTGCGGAAACGATATAAGGTGGGGCATGCAAGGAACTATGAAAAAGTTTGTGGAACAATGACAGGCTGGCAATACGACGGCGAAGTTCTAGATCTGGTAAACCATATTCTGCTTTATATCCAGATACGCTGACAGTGGAAGCGTATGAACAGTGAATGAATCTAGCGGCCTGGTTTTGACGCGATTCAATGGCATGTGTAAGATAAGATTGTCGAGGGTCCTAAATTGGCGATGCGTATTCTAGTTTATGTCGAACGATGGATTTGTATGCTTGTAATTTTACATGTTGTGGAGCTAGTCGTAAATGGCGTTTAAGGAAGCCCAGTGTTTTATTTGCAGATGAAATGATATTATAGTGACGTGTATGTTCCACGAAAGATCGCTACGAAGAGTGACGCCCAAACACTTGTATGACGGAACATTTTCTAGATGGATGGCATTAACTGTGTACGGATACACAATTGGAATGCGACGGCGATGGAATGAAACAACTTTACATTTACTCCGGTTAAGTTGCATGAGCCAGCACTCACACCATTTTTTGGAGGCACTTTAGGTTGGCTTGTAAGGATGACTGTTTTGAAGTGTCAGTAACAGTGCCATATATAACGCAGTCAACAACAAACAGGCGGGCTTACAGGTTAGGTTTAAAGGCAAGTCATTTATGTATATAAAGAATAAAAGGGGACCAAGAACCAAACCCTGGGGTACACCGGACGTTACTGGAAGAGGATTAGAGGTACGGTTGTTGATATTAACGGACTGGGAGCGGTTTGTAAGGAATACTGTGATCCAATTTAGATAGTTCAGGTGAAGATTTAACTAGGAAAGTTTTAGTAACAGTCGAGAATTGGGTACTTTGTCGAATTGCTTAGGAAAAATCCAAGAATACGGCATCGGTTTGTAAGTTACAGTCCAGGTTAGTATGCAAATCATAAAAAATAACGCCAGTTGCGTTTCACAAGAGAAACCTCTGCGGAACGCATGTTGTGCTGGATGGGAAAAAAACTGAATCAAAAAAGTCTATGATATGCGTGTAGATGAGGTGTTCCATGATTTACAGGGCACGCTGGTTAAAGATATGGGACGATAGTTTAATGACGAGTTTTTGTTACCCGATTTGAAAATTGGAACGACCTTCCCGTTTTTCCAGTCATCTGGTAGGCGTTCTCTTAAAAGTGACTGTGAGAAGAGCAAGCATAGAAAAGATGCACAAATATGTTTTGTATTCTTAAGGTATTCGGAGTTGATTTCGTCAATACCAGAAGAGGAGGAAAGCTTTAATTTGTCGATTAAGCACATAATTCTATTGGCAATGAACGATATCGATGGCATAGCATATTCTATGATAGTGGGTGGTATTGTAAATGTCACGTTACTTTCTTTTGTAAACACGGATAAGAAAGCGGTGTTGAAGATGTTAGCGCATTGATCATCGATGAATACGTCACGCGACTCACTGGTAAGACGCGGGGCAGTATTCGGGGGGGGGGGTTCAAAACCTGCCAAAATATTTTTTGGTTGTTATTCAGCATGCTTGGTAAGCCAACGTTGAAAAAATAATTCTTTGCGTCTTGAACTGCGCATAAATAAGCTTTTTCAGCTGCGTAGTATTTCTGGCACTTTTCCGAGTCTTCTAGTCTTTCTGCTAACCTAAACAGACGTTTTTTCTTGTTTTTTCTTTTCAGAGTTTTAAAGAATCATGGCTTTTGGCAGTTTGCGCGGAAGCGGGATTTTGGAATAAACCTGCCAGTCAATTCATTGACCTTGTCCTTAAACAGTGTTCAGTTTTCTTCGACGGACCGGGAAAAAAAAGTAGTTTCTAAACCGGATAGGAATGCGTTAAGCGCCAAATTTATTGCTTCATAATTCCCCTTGTCGTACAAACGAATGGTTTTGTGGGTGTTTTGACGAATTAACGGTTTAAATGCGAATTTGGTATGGATGAACTTATGGTAACTTACTTCGAGGAGATAAGTAATCGAGACCATGTCATCTGGGTGACTGGTTAGTATTAGGTCCAAAATATTTTCACACTCTTGTGTTACGCATGTTGGTGCAGTTACCATCTGTAAAAGATTCAAATTTAAACAAACGTCCAGGAAAGCCTCGGCTTTGCTATGTGCCTGTGACGGCATGGTTTGGTTAAGCCAGTTAATATCCCGGAAAATTAAAATCACCTACCAAAACTACGGGGGCGTAGGGATACCTTTTCGTAACTTCGTTTAAGACGTCGGTAAGGTATTAGAAAAGTCAGGACAGCTATTCGGGGGCCTGAAGCAGACGCCAAGTAATATTGACTAGGGCTTAGCAAAACAAAGAATTCAAATTATTTCAAGGTCAGATGAGAGGTTAACTAACGAGCAGGGTATTTTATGGTTTATGGCAATAAGAAATCCTCCTCCCTTCTTATCTTTTCGGTCCTTCGGAAATAGCTAAAACTTAGGCAAATCGTCCGAGACCTCTTGATCAGAGACGCTGTCATTTAACCATGTTTCGTTTAATATAAGAAAGTCGCTGTTGGATGACGAAGCCAGATTTGATATATGTTCGCGCTTTGAAATGATACTTCTAATATTAGTGAAGGACATAGAAAACGAAAAAGCTAACTTGGGGACAACTTGGGAAGAGGTTGGCTTTAGTCGAGGACGGGATGACTGCTATTCTAATTCTTTCACAGACTGCGATGTCTCGTCAAAGACAGAGCGTTGATTTCTGAGAAAGAGGGTTTTGAAGCGCACGGTGAAAGCTATTGACTTAGTTCTTGCAAAAGCAATTAGTTGTTTGCGCGCATGACGTACGGCAGGAGAGAAGTCCTCGCCCATTGCTGGCCGTCAGACCGTTGTATTGCTAACCGTGCTTGAGAAGTGCCCACATGACGTGGTTTTCGGTCTCGACTTTCTCTCTGCACACTTCACCCTTACCGACTGCTCGATTGGCCTTCTTCAGCTTGAACTGCCTTTTGACACCGCTGTTGCCCGTGATTCTCAAAGTCACCTTTGTGCCACCGAGTTCCTGCATCTTCCGCCGCAAGCCGCGACTTACGTGCAGCTCATGTGTGATCCGCTTTTGCACGATTGGTGTCGTTTCACCAATTACCGATGTTATGCTAAAGCATTCTATTGCTGTCCCGCACACCATGGTGAAAGTACGCCATAACGAGACTTATATTTCTCTTTTGAACTTAAGTTTCTCCGCGCACGTGCTGCCTGCTGGTATTAAATTAGGCGTAGTGTCGTCGTTTCAAGAGTTTGTTATCTCTAAACTGTCAGCTGAGCAACCACCTCTGCACGTCAGCTTGCTCACGGCGCCTAACTGTTCAAGCATTGACATTGCCAAAATGATAGCACCAGATCTTTTGCCCTTCGAAGCACAAGACCTCCACCGTCTCTTGACATCCTATGCGGATATATTCGATCTTGACAACCGACCTTTGGTCGGGCATCAGTTGTGACCCATGACATCAACACCGGTGATGCGAACCCAATATATCGCCGCCATTACCGTGTCTCCACTGCTGAACGCTCTGTCATTCAGAAACAGGTCGAGAAAATTCCCGCCAAAGGCGTCATCGAACACTCTTCTAGTCCCTGGGCAACCCCAGTCGTGCTTGTCAAGAATAAGGACAACACATGGAGGTTTTTCGTCGACTATAGACATCTCAACAAGGTAACTAAGAAGGACGTTACCCCTGACCAAGAATAGTTGACGCCCTTGACTGCCTTCATGGCGCAAAGTTTTTCTCGTCCATTGACCTTTGATCTGGTTATTGTCAGATCGCTGTTGATCCACGGGACCGAGAAAATACAGCATTTGTAACCCCCGATGGGTTATACCAATGTATCGTTGCCATGCGCCGGCCACCTTTGAGCGCATGATTGATTTCCTTTTACACGGCTTCTAATGGTCTACTTGCTTGTCCTACTTAGATGATATAATTGTTTTTTTACCTACGTTTGCAATCCATCTTTAGTGACTGTCCAGTATTCCTCAAGTATTCCGCAACGATGGTCTCCAGCTGAACTCCTCCAAATGCTGTTTCGGCCAGTCTCGAAATAACTGTACTTGGCCACGTCAATAACCCATCTGAGAAACAGCCTCATCTGGACTAAATTCACGCAGTGACTCAATTTTACGTAGCGTCTTCTGCTAGGGATGTCCGGAGCTTCCTTGGTTTGTGGTCCTATTTCCGCAGCTTCATCCGGAATTTTGCCGATATTGCGCGGCCTCTTGCCGAGCTTCCTAAAAAAGACGTCCCATTTACTTGAAATTCGCCTCAAGTGCTACAATTTTTGGCACTCATTGCAGCCCTCACGACTACGCCAACATTAGCCCACTTCGATGAGACCGCACCGGCAGAAGTTCATACTTACGCGAGTGGCCACGTAATTGGTGCTGTTTTAGTTCAGCGTCAGCATGAACGTAATGCGTCATCGCCTTCGTCAGCCGCCTGTTGTCCCCTCTTAAGAAGAATTATTCTATCACCAAAAAAGAGTGCCTTACTCTTGTTTGGGCTGTCGCTAAATTTCGCCCGCACCTGTTCGGTCGCAGTTTTACTGTTGTAACTGATCATCATGCGCTCTGCTGGCTGTCGTCTCTGAAGGATTCCACGGGACGTCTCGGTAGTTGGTCTCTCCGCCTCCAACAGCACACCTTTTCGGTCGTGTATAAATCTGGTCACCTTCATCAGGACGCCGACTGCCTGTCACGGTATGCAGTGGATCCGCCAGGTGCCCCAGAGAGAGCTACTCGGGCTTCCGTCTTATCAATACCAGACTTTCTTGATATCGTTTCTTAGCAACGCCGCGACCCGGATTTACTGTCCATCATAGAAAGCCCGAGTTACGCTACTCCACTTACTTCTCTGAACTTGTATTTCTTTCATGAAGGGGTTCTTTACCGCCACAACATGCGCCCCAATGGTCCTGACCACCTTCTCGTCGTGCCTTCCCGTTTGCATGTATATGTTCTCCGACAGCTTCACGATGAACATGCCGCTGGTCACCTGGGAGTCACCCGCACTTATGATTGCGTCTATTGTCGTTTTTTCTGGCCACGCCAATATCGCTCTGTGTAAAAGTATGTCGCCAGCTGCGACCTTCGTCAACGTCGAAAACGCTGAACATCGCTTCCAGCTGGCCTCCTTCACCCTATTGAGCTATCTGCTGAATCATTCTGCCGCGTAGGGCTCGACGTTTTCGGGCCATTTACCACTTCTGCATCCAGGAACAAATGAGTTGTCATGGTGACCGACTACGCGACACCTTACGCGATCACCCGCGCTCTCCCAACCAGCTGCGCTACCGATGTCGTCGACTTTCAACTGCATGACATCATTTTGCATCACGGTGCTCCTCGAAAGCTCGGTACTGACCAAGACCGATACTTTTTATCTCACGTCGCCCAAGATATCGTACATTCCTGTTCCACGAACGACAAGTTCACAATGGCATACCATCCACAAACTAATGGGCTTACAGAGTGCCCGAGTCACACTATCACGGACATCTTATCGATGTATGTTTCTCCAGACCACCGCGATTGGAATGCAACGTTACCCTTCGTCACCTTCGCGCACAACTCCTCCAAACATGACACCGCAGGCTATTCCCTTTTCTACCGTCTTTATGAACATCAAGCCTCTCTGCCTCTTGATACACTCGTTCCTGCTGGTTCCAGCTCTCCTGTAACATACGCCCGCGAAGCCCTATAGAACGAGCCGACGCAGAACGACAGATTGCCTGAGAACGACGCATACTTCCTTAATCCTTTCAGAATTATCGGTACGATCACCACCACAGTGAAGTCTCGTATGCACCCGGTTCTCTAGTACTCTTGTAGACCCCATGTCGTCACATCGGCCTCTCAGAAAACCTCTCATTTCGCTATGACGGACCATACCAAGTTTTACGCACGGTCTCTAACCTCCCATACAAAATACAGCGAGTCGTCAATGAAGCGCACTCAACGCCACCACCATCTACTCTTGTGCACGTCGTAAGACTGAAGCTTTATGTGTGTACACCACGGGGTAGTACTACAAGGCAGTAGTGGGATTGTGGCATACACCGGTAGAGGATCTCTTTCTGGAGCATATGTTGGCGTATTTATCTTTATTATACTACAGAGTCACGTAAGTGGCACTTCCATGTCTCTCTCTCTCCTCTTAATGTTTTTTTCAAACAGACGAGCACGAATAAGGGATGCATATGTATGAGTGGGGCCATTTCTTCTTTGTGCCCGTGTGCTGTTGAGGTGATATAGTTCCATCTAGGCCGAGTGGAAGTATCGTCTGCCCTCGTTTCATTTCGCGCTACGATCTTTTTCGTCAAGAAGCAGCGTGTGGGTCAGTTTTACGTATAGAGTGTCCCGTTGCGTGCGCCTCTTTTATGCTCTTCATAGGCGCCTTCTTGATCAGTGTGTCTTTCTGACGGTCGTTTGTTTAGTTAGCCCGCAAGTGACCTTGATGGATTGGCACCGAGTCCGAGCAAAAAAGACCAGCCAGCTAGCAGCGTTTCATCCGTAGCGAGACTTGAAAAACATGTCCACGCTGTCCTGCGCTCAGCTTCTTCGTGATCATTTGTAGTAGAGAAAACGACGACTCGCGATTCTCCCGACTAGACGCTTTTAGCGGCGTTGATCATCTCTATCCGTCTTCACGCACAAAGTGTGACAAGAAAACAGTGCCTCCGTCGACACTTCGGTTTCCGCGAAGCAACTCGCTCAGTGCCTCGCGGAGCCTTCGAAGTTTATTTGCTTCCCCCCCCCCCTCAATTCTCTCTCAACTTGAGAAGGAGCTCTGTACTCGTCTTCTCTACAGCTCATCTGTTTATATTCATTTATGGTGAATCTCAAGTGGTCGTGGAATACTGCCTGATGGAATAACATGAGCTAACGATTGTTTTCTGAGTTTGTTTCTGGATTCGCAACGACCTAGAAGAGCCTTTAGAAGCGGGTCCACAAAATTACGTCTGTTGGTGATCCATTGCTCACTGTGCGCCCATTGTATGCTATGACTAGTGCCGGCGGGTGGTACGTTTTTTTTACTTGCTACTATAACTATAACAGATTGAGGGTAATGTAACATTAAACAACAGTGTCTGTGCTCGCCCCGAGGTTATTCGAGCGCTCGTCCAGCACGGTAATGATGGAACACATCCGTATTATCAAACTGGCCTTCAAATGACCAAATAATATAATCAGAGTAATTTTATCTGGAGTTTTCGGCCGCAAACCGCCATATGATTATGAGATACTCCGTATAGGGGAGGACTTCGGAATTTCGGCCATCTGATTCTCTTTACTGTGCACTGACACCAGACAGTACATGGGCCTCAACAATTTCTCCTCCATCAAAATGCGACCGTCGCGACGGGGGTTGAACTCGCTACCTTTGGTTCAGCAGCTGAGTGCCATAGCCACTGCTTCACTGAGGTTTAAATGACCTCACCCGTCGCAGTAGGAAAGTGGCTATGGTGCTGGACTGGTGAACTGAAGGTCATGGGATCCGTTGTGGGCTCCGGTCCGGTGGTCAAATTTCTATGAAGGCAAAACACTACAGGTCGTGTCATTAGAGTAGGGTGAACGTTAAAGAACACTAGGTGGTGAGAAATTCTGGATAATAATAAGTATATATTAATTGTATTATTAGTATTATTATTATTAATATTATTATTAATATTTTGTTTGGATGCTTTAGCTGTGGTGCTGGCTTTAACACGATTGCGGCCATATACTGCGAATTCGTCGTTCTCGTAACTGATTGACAATAACGCTTCCAACGCACAGGATTCAGTGGGGTCTGTACGGCTCCCCAGCTCAACCACCAATGCCGGCAGCGACGACGACGGCCTCACCGTTCACGGGCCCCAAGTTCCACGCGTCGTCAACTGCTGCCTAAACTACCTCGAAAAGTATGGTGCGTATCTCGCACGTGTCATGGCCAAAAAAGCACGTGGCATTCCCTCGAGTCCGCGTAACCATTTCTGCATTCTACTTCCCCATCAGTGGCGTATCTGAGGTGTAGCACACTAGGCTAGTGCCTTCCCCCCTCTCCTAAATTTTGTTTGATTATGGTGTACCGAGCGCAAAACGACACACGTCCGCAATTTTAGGCTCTAAGCTCCTTGGTCCCTCGTAGTATGTTGTAATAGCCACTTCTAGCAAGTTTCAAGAATGGCTCACTGGAGGGCATTGTGTGCATATGTCCTTGACAATGGTTCGGACTGTCACGGTGGAAGGACGTGTTTTTCGAGCGCTCCCACTCGACTGCGCAGATAAGTGGTTTTGCTTGTGGGAACTTCTCTTTATAAATATAAGGCAGCAGTTTATATCTTTTTGGCACTTATTTTATTGTACGGCTTTTTGGGGGTCAGTAAACAGGTATATATTAGTTTGTGCATGTGTTTGTTTCTTTGTGTGTTTTTTTTTCTGTTGCCACCCCGTGGTGGAGATGCATGTACATTGAACACGCAAATTTTTGTATTAGAGCTTAGACTTCCTTTTTTTCATAGGGCAGGGCCCGAGTTTCGTAATTATCGAGTGAGACAAGTCATAGGGACAATTGGTGTCGGTTAAAAGACTTTCAAGTGTTCAGAATGCGGCGTGGGGTAAAAAGTCGACCCAAGTGTAGAAGCGGATAGAGAAGAGGCTGCCGCAAAGTGTAGGCAATGTTAGGTCGAGGAAAAAAAATGAAGAAAATAATGGTTGCCCAGAGTGACCTGCTGATGAGAATCACCAAGCTCGAGACTGCGTTGGCGATGGAGCAAGAGAAACTGAGGGCAATGGGAGAAAGGCTGAAGTCCGCTTAGGAAGCGCTAGCCAAAGTGAACAGAGGAGCGGCCTGTGGAGAGAACAGTAGGGAACCGGAAACCAGGACGGCGGGAAAGAAAGAGCAAGCACGTTTGAAAAAAAACAGGTTCAGCCTGTTCAATTGGTGCAAGGCCCACTTTCAACGAAGTAGTCATGAGGCTGGGAGGGGACACAGCAGCCAGCATCACAGGTGAAAGTAACCCCCAGGGGCAGGACGCTCCAGCTGAAAAGTCGCAGCATGTGATAATCGCCGTGGACTTAAATTTAAATCGATGCACAGAAGCTATCAAGCAGAGGGTAAGAGGTGACAAGAGGGTTCCAGTAGGGGCGGGCGTTCCCAGGACGCAAGCTCGAAGCAGTCATGAGGCAAGCGAGCGCAAAACTCAGACCTACAGCTGATAGACTAAACCTTGTGATAATTTCAGGCATTTTAAACGATGTCTTAAATGAAGATACAGCAGGACTAGCAACCACACTGGCGAAAGGCGTCGATGACTTGCACGCCACTTCACCTCAGGTACAGGTAGTGATATGCACGATACCGGAGGTACCGTTGCGTGATAGCAACCTGCAAAGAGTGGTTGTCAACTCAAACCAAGAGATATGGCGGATGAGTCGAGAGAAAGCCTTTGAGGTGGGTGAAATAAACAGAGAGGTGCATAGGTGGGGTTTTTCTACGAGACAGAATTCACTTCGATGGGCGGCTAGGTCATCAAATGGGTTGGTGACTTGCAGGACGCGCAGTAGCTTTTTTGGGGGGCAAGCGGGCACGTCGGGATGCAGGATAGCTAGTAACGGCGAAAACAACCAGAAAGACTCTTTAACAGGTAGTATGGACAGATACGATTCCAGAGTGGCACCAGTATTTAAGATAGGTAGAGTCCGGGGCAGAAATAGGCACAGCCACGAGTGCCGAGTCACTTCATACATGGTGTATATTGACATGCATGGTGGTTGGAACAGGCTGAAGTGGGAAGAGATAGAAGAACAGTTAAGGGAAGAGAGGCCTATGGTATACGGTTTTGTAAAAACACATCACCGGGACATGTAACAACCTCCTAACAATCCTGACTACGCGTGGGAATATTGTAATAGAACAGAAGGCAGCAGAAGGGGGGGGGTGGTATTGGGGCAATAAATAATAAAAGTATAGACTGGCAAAGGGTCAACCAGGAGTGCAAGGAACATTTATGGCTAAAAGGGAAAGTGGCAAAGCAAATGACACTTCTTGGTTTCGTGTACTTGTGGACGGTTGCAAAGGTCAGAGAGGGAAAACCAGGTAATGGTAGAGTGTATACCAAAAGACATTCAGGAGTTAGGAGGAGAGTGCGAGATAATTATACTAAGAAATATGAATGCGTACATAGAAGGTATAGATGAGTATACCGACCCGAAAGCAAAATGATCGTAGATAAGTGTGAAAGGCTTGATTTGATCATTTGCAACAGTACCGAGAAGTGTGAAGGGCAAATAACATGGGAGGTAGGAAGGCTGCAGTCGACAATAGATTACGCACTGATGTCGCTTAGGATGTATCATAAGCTCAGGGGAATGCACATAGATGAAGATGGCTCCAGAAGTCAGGGTAGTGATCACAAACGTATCAAGCTAAGTTTTGAAAGAGCAGTGAAAGTGGGAAGGAGACAAGATGAGCAACTACAGGAAAATTTTTATTCAAAAAGTCAAATTGAAATAGCCACTAATAAAAATGAAAAAGTAAGCACTAAGGATAATAAAAAAGTGTGGATTTATTCAAAAAGGCAAATTGAAATAGCCACTAAACAAATTGAGAAAGTAATCACTGAGGATAATAAAAAATTGTGGACATACACGAATATAATTAGACTGTTTGAGGTAGAGCTTGCTAAGGCACGTGACAAATTACCCCGGGTAAGAAGACCCAAACCCAAATGGAGAGTTGTTGAGATGAGGATGGTAAGAGAGCTATATCGAAACGTGAGGAAGCCTCTAGGAAACACAGACATGCTAAGGAGGGGTGGTACCGGCAGATGATGTTGAAAGAAAATAGGAAACCTTTCTAATCTGTAAAAGGGATGCATCCTTTCTGATCAATGAAAAGATTAAAAGAAAGGAAGCTCAGTGGCTGGCAGAAGTACATAAAAAAGATAAAAGGCAGCCGCGAAATTTTGGAACCATCTGAACTCCATAATAAATAAGACGAGCTTAGAGCAGAGGTTTATAACTACAGCTCAAGGTGCTAGGCTAGAAGGAGACGAAGCTATCGAATATATAAGAACAAGGGTGACAGAAAATTTTTCACAAATTAGTGCTTTATGCACCACAATAGACAAGGTTGAATCAAGTGGCGCAATGGCTCAATTTTCCCAATGAGAGTGGGAAAGGGCAGAGAAAAAGGTTCCTAGTAGTACATCAAAGGGCCCAGATGACATTCCAATTATGCTGATAAAGACATTAGGTCCGAAGTCTAAGCAGACTTTGAAAGAGGCAGTGAGCAAAATAATAATCGATGGTGAAGTTCCCGATGGATGGAAACTTAGCAGGACGAGCATGATCTATAAAGGAAAGGGGGACAAAGCTCACATAAACAACTACCAGTCCTATAACGATGACATCAGTGGTCTAAAGGCTAGCAATGCAGATTATAAAGGAAAGACTGCAGGCATAGGATAGAGGATGAGGGGGTGCGGGGGGAACTGCAGAATGGGTTTCGGAAACACAGGAGGTTGGAAGACAATCTGTTCTCACTGACGCAGTGTATCGAAATAGCAGAAAAGGAACACAGGCCTCTGTGGCTAGCATTTTTGGATATCAAGGGAGCGTACGACAGCGTGGTTCAAGCGGAATTGTGGGGAATACTGGACACACTAGGCGTGGAAGATGTAGTCACTAATCTTTTAAAGAATATCTATAAAGGTAACAAAGCAGTTATAAAGTGTAAAAAACAGGTATCCAAGCCTGAAGAGTAAAAACGAGGGCTTAGGCAGGGGTGTCTCCTGTCACCCTTATTATTCATGATGTACCTATGAAGATTAGAGGCCAAATTAGAGGGAAGTGGACTGGGCTTCAACTCCTCTTTTGTCAAACATGGAAAACTCATTGAACAGGCACTACCAGCATTGATGTACGCAGAGGATATAGTGCGATTGGCCAACAAGGAAGATTTGCAGAGATTGGTGGACATCTGCGGTAATGAGAGAGATAGGTTAGATTTCAGATTCAATAAGGAAAAATCAGCAGTCAAGATTTTTAATGACAATGATGGAAGTAAGCTTAGAATACAGGAGGTCACTAGAGATAACAGATAAATACAAATATCGTGGCGTATGGACAAACAATGGGGCCGAGTACCTAAGGGAACACGAAATATACCAGACGACTAAAGGTAACAGGAATGCAGTGGTAATGAAAAACAGGGCACTGTGGAATTACAAAAGGTATGATGTTGTGAGAGAAATATAGAAAGGGGTCATGGTTTCTGGCGTGACATTCGGCAATGCGGTCTTGTGCATGATCAGAAGTTCAAGAATTTAGAAACCGAGCGACGTGGAATAGGTAGGCTTGCCTTAGGAGCCCACGGGAATACACGAAATCAGGGAGTACAAGGCGATATGGGATGGATATCATTGGAGGGCAGGGAAGCTAGCAGCAAGATAAAAATTGAGAAGCGATTGAGAGAAATTGGGGAGGGGTGGTGGGCTAGGAAGGTATTCAGCTACTTGTACATGAAGAATGTCAATTCAAAAAGGAGGAAGCGAACCAGAAAATTGACTGGTAAAACTTAGAAAACAGCTAGGGGCCAAACCCAAAAGAATTATCCGTTAAGAAGGTGAAGGAAGCTGAGACCGATATGTGGCAAAATTGTCATGATTAAGATGTCCGCACGAGAGATCTATCGAACTTTTAAGCAGGAAATTGCCAAGAAAAAGATCTATGATAATACTCGGGGTAGTTCTCTACTGTTTCAGGCCAGAACGAGAGTATTGCAAACCACGACATATCGGGCCAAACACGAAGAAGTAGACACGATATGCAGTGGGTGTGTAGAGGAAGAAGAAACTGCCAAACACTTCATGATGTTCTGTAAAGGGCTTCACCATTTTGTTCGGGATGATGGCGCAGAGTTTTTCAAAGCACTGGGCTTTAAGGACAGGGAGGGCAAAACTAGACTTCAAGCGGGTTGAATTAACTAGAAGTAGGTTCTCTGATTGGTGGCTAAAATCAAGGCACGAGTGAAAATCAAATCCTTCACTGCAAAGTGCGATTCCTCGACCTCATTATTTAAAGAAAAAAATCTAGTTTTTTCTTCATTAAGTATTATGGCTAGGTGGCGCTAGCCGCCCAATCTAAAGGGTACAGCCACATATATCTATCCATCCATCTATCCTTGGAAGGAATAAAGCTAGATGGTGTTCATGGTTTCCTTATAATTGACGATTAGATAGAAGGTGATGTTATAACATAAAATTTGCGGTATCTCTACGGAGAGGATGATGATGAGTGGGGCAAAGCGTCCGTCTGTCCGATGCGTGCTCTAGTGTGATACATGCGGACAGACAGACAGACGGACGGATGTTTCGCCCCACTCACCATGATTCACTCCGATGATATGCTGTGATTTTTCCGCCTGATTCCCATTTCAGATCAATGAAATGTCCCCTCCGCTCTTCCTGAAGAAAAAAAATTGCTGCTGTACACCCTTGCATCCCGTGCCCGCATATTGTGTTCACAGATGCAGAGTTGCCTCGATATATCTATACTTCAGAAACACCTGTGCTATCGCGAAGAAAGGCATTAGCATAACGGTTCAATGTATCTGTGCAATAAGTCAGTTAAGCACCTTGTTTGTTAAAATCTACCTGAACTTTCTACTGCATTCACACTAATTTTGGGTCATGCCTTCCTTGAGTTGTGCAGCCTGCGACATATGTATAAACACTTCAGGTCTTGAACGGCGTTTCTTTTCACTTCTAATCGGACTCTCCGTAATCCATGAGATTATTCTTCTTTAAAGTGTGATTACCTTAGTAGCCAACAGCATACCCAACAGCGCCGAAATTGTGCGAGCAAATGTGGTATGTTTAACTTAGCGAGCTTCAAGCTAACTACGAACTTTGCGTAATGTGTATCTGCTGATGCTCGGTTGTTAATATGTAGGTGTTAAAGTTTACTCAACTGACAGCAGCGACGCGTCTCGTGAAGAGACGAGTGTGGGACCTAGAAAAGTAAGCTTCTCTCCACTCTGTAATTATATGTGGTGCAACCAGCTTTACAAACATTGCAAAAACGTGCCTTTTCGCTTCCGGTCCGTAGAGCTAATTAGTCTTGACTACGTGTGATCGCAACTCAGGGGGAACAGGTGGCACTAATAGTGTGCATTGCTTGCATCGCAGGTCTGAACACCGTGGGCATATTTAGAGTGAATGGGTCAAAGTGAAGAGTTCGCCAGGTAAGGATGCAGTTCTGTTTTTAGTACTGTGACTACATTCATAATCTGGTGATATAGGCTTTATATGCTCAGTGATATTTAGAGTAGTTTGTTTCTATATAAAGTGTGCTTCTTCCACTTACAATGCTTTAGTGCAAGTCTATCATTATCAACCTTACATGGCTAGCCACCATAGCAGCGTCTTATGGATCGTTGATCACATTAATTATAAATAATGGAACTATGCTCAAATTTGAGTCAACAAAAGAAGGCAAGCCAAGAACTTATGTTCCAGCGAACAAACACCCTGTCGTCAAAAGGATACATGCCAGCGCCGAATACAAATAGTGACACTTGCAGTGCCGTAGCGCCACATTTACACAAAGACTTGTTTTACCACTATTTCTCATCGATTGGATTCGATAGCAGAATTTATTAGGTGTCACTGAATAGTACTTTCGTTGTTGCCGCATCCTTTGTACTGGAAGGATTATTGACATGAATATTTTTTACTGATAGCACGTGTAACTCTATGTTGCATATAATATAACCATAGTCTGAGTGTATTCAAGTAATGTCACCAGGAAAAGTATATCTGCCTAAGCCAAGTTCACAAGGCTTTTTGGTGAAAGGGTGAATTCGTTATAGAAGAAGAAACAGAAGGGGCGGTTTAAAAAGAAAAAGAATGAGCGCATAGGCGTACCAGCCGGGGAGGCAAGGTGAGCGCGAGCCCCCCCCCCCCCTGAGAAGAAGATGGGGAGGCTCAACCCCCCCCCCCAACTTTCGACAGTGGTCATTCTTGGCTGCATGGTGGGGAAATGAACAAGTAATATCAAGTAAGGTGTAGTTTTTCATCACAACTGTAATTGCTCAATTATGTTCCTAACGGAGAATGAAACTTTTACCAGGCTATGTTACAAGATAGTGAAATTTTGCCGACCTTGCTGCCTTGATTATATATATATATATATATATATATATATATATATATATATATCCCGGCTGACGAAGTAGGTAGGCATGCTGCCCCCCCCCCCCGCTCGCGATAGAGTTGATACGCCAGGGATTGAGCGCTTTTTCGGTGCCCTTTTTTCTTCGCTCCTCTTTCTTTTCTTACCCTGTTGACTCGACCTTGCGGCGCATATGCTTCGTAAACCATATAGGCCAGCCAGTCCAACAAACGACTCGGTTAATGTGCACAGTTAGTTTGCCACTGGTCACAACTGACAAATTTAAGGGTTTGTTTTTGTTGTATGAAAAATTCCGAAATGTGGGAGCAACGACGTGTGATCAAATTTTTGTTATTTAAAACTAATTAACGCAGTTGCGCGACGAGTTTGACAGCGGTCGCGAGGTACACCTTGACCTGGAGAGGCCTCACCCGCACGATGTGGCGCAGCTGCTTAAGGAGTTTTTGCGAGACTTGCCTCAGCCACTCCTTACCTGTGACCTGTACCAGCCTTTCCTGTACACCCAGCGTAAGTGCCACGTGTGTTCGCATCCTATTTAACCTGGTGTTTGTGCACCACTTCTGTTAACTCCGAGCCCACTTATTCAGCACTGAATTTTTTTGTTTCCATCGATGATGATTCCTCACCTTCTTTTGTCCTATTGAACTCAGCACTTTAAGTTCAGTAATTTTCAATTCAGGCATATTTTAATATGAGTTCATATTTAGAATTGTCACAGTTATGTACACGAAGATTGTGCATTGTTGCCACTTGATTTCTTGTGCGCGAGAAACGCAATGAGCCGTTTACTGTTTGCATGCGTGTATCTCTTGTACATGTCGAACTCTAATGATTGCTGTTCAAATGGTTAATTTGCACGTTTCCTCTGTATTTCCTCCGCTTTGATATGTATACGTACATATATTTCGCATATTCCTGTCTTACACAAAGTCCCCCATAGGGCTTCTTAGTAGCTTGAAATAAAAATAAAAGATAACAAAAATTGAACATCTGGGCACAGTAAATGTCGGCTACGGATGTGACCTAACGCATTTACGCTGCGCTATAGGCGACCAATTGTTATATGTTGCTTCAGCGATAATATGGGCATGCTCGTTGTTTTTTAGGAAGAAGAATAGAGGCTTGCACAAATATTGCGAGGATAATACATTTTGTTTATGCGTGAAAATAAGCAAACAGTTTAGCTTAACCAGGTCTACAGAAAAGCGTTCGTTGTTCGAGTCGAAACGCACATACCCTCGATGACGGCCAAATCTGCCACCACATTAAAATAAAACGAACAGGCCAGGTGTACTACTCCGTGAGAATACGCAGACTCATGATGACGCACAACCGCCTATCTCGTAGGTGTTCAGGAAAAGACCAAGCAGCTGGACATCCTGCAGCAGTTGGTGCGACTCCTGCCCACGCACAGCAGGGACACCCTGTGGATCCTGCTCAAGTTCCTAAACACTGTAGCAGAGAACTCGGTCGATAAGAAGTCTTCCACGGGACAGACCGTGAGTGCTTGCTTGAGCGTGCTTTCTCTATAGTAGCGCATGCTGGAACAAATGTTTTATCTGCACGACCATTCTGCTCATCATCTAGTATACGTTAGGAATCTGAGCATGAGATAGCGGTTTCGACCTTAGGTGCAGTGGTAGTACTAGGGTGTTATAAGGCAGAACCATTGATGTCACTATCGAGGCTATCGATAGCTGAGTCACTACCGAACTCCATCAGAAAATGACAGCGCTAATTCAAACAGCGACTGAGAAACATCACACGAGGAAAGCGCCCGTGTGATGTTTCTTAGTCCACGTTTGATTTGACGCTATTTATTCGTGATTGATCCGCATCCAAGAGCTCGCATCCATTCACTTCTAAATTATCTAACCATTGATGAAAAAAAACTATCGATAGCACTGTCCTCAGTGCGGTCGTTAGTATATCATCACTCGCGCGAACCCATCACAACACAGACTTCCTCAGTCACCACATCTCCTAGTGTGTGATGTACCGTTAGACAGGAGGGGCAATCTAAATGCAAGAAAGCGGACGTGCTTCAATACCTTTTCAAAAATTCTTGGCTGAAACATGATAGTTACGACGAAGTGATCCTACGTAGCGAAAAGTAAGCCCCTACTTGTGGCGTAACTGGGCAGTTTCAAGCTGGCACTGCGTTTGTAATTTCAGTATAAAATATCAACAACAAAGTTTACTAATTGTGTGGTGTAGCTTGCTATTTTTTAATGTCGTTTTATGGATGGACACATTCAAGTTTTTTTCACCACTGAAATAATTTGTTTCGCAAAATTGGCGGTTCATGGCGATAATAATTTTCCATCTGCGACACACGGCGAACCAGGAGCACGCCAGCTGTGCTGTAAAATGCGCCCAAAAACTAAGTGAACTGAGTATTGCTGATGATATGCCCCGCCGCTGTGGTCTAGTGGCTAAATTATTCGGCTGCTGGCCGGCAGCTCGCGGGAGCAAATCCCGGCTGCAGCGGCTGCACTTCCGATGGAGGCGGAAATACTGTAGGCACGTGTGCTCAGATATGGGTGTGCGTTAAAGAACCCCAGGTGGTCGATATTTCTGAATCCCTACAATACGGCGTCTCTCATAATCATATGGTTGTATTGGCACGTTAAACTTCACATATCAAACAATCAATTAATTATTGTTGATAGTATAGAATAGATATATCAGGAACGTCAGGGAATTATCTGGTCAACAAACAGAATATTTATTCACAGTTTTATTGATAGTTATTTTGATAGTAATACTACCTATTATACTATCAATTGCACTATTGGTAGGTTGTTCGTAATATCAGTAGTTTAAAAAAATCTTTCGATGGTATTGATAGTCAAATCACCGTTGGTTTTGGATCAGTAGGGCATGGAAAAACTACAAATGTTGCTAAATTCAGAACCTCTATCTCGCTACACCGTTCCTCGAGGCTGTTGCCGTTGGCTTGAGCGCTCTGCACTAGCACTCGTTAACGTGCATGCGCAGAGGACTAAAGTGTGCTATGATGTAGCGTTTTAGCGTAATTTTGTCTCTGTCACAATCTACGCTATGCATTTATTGCGAGTAGCATTGCATTATCAAAGCTATCTCCACTGGCCACCATTACGAATTCGAGGTGTTTGGTACAAATTTGTTGTTTATATAAACTTACACAGCTGGGCATCGCCATTTTGGGCTGTTAAGTTGATGTTTGTTGGTTTTTTCATGTGTTTTGTGTATTGCGACGTGAATGATTAAGTTCATGAAACATCGTATGCAACCACTCAATTCTTTTCATGCGTATGCGTTCAGCCGTAACAATGTTCGTTTGGTTGTCCCAGTATGGCGGCACTGAAACCCATCTATCTAGTAAATAGTCTGTAGTTGCTGCTGACTATATAGACGGTTGCTTACTGTCGTCCCATATGATGCTGGTGTGCGTGCATTAACACGCGCGTTTGTGTGCGCAGCTGCCAGGAAACAAGATGGACACCCACAACCTGGCCACCATGTTGGGGCCCAATATTTTGCGCCTCAGCAATACTTCCAGGAAGGCCAAATTCATCGTGGAGAACAACGAGAGGGCCGAGGAGCATGGGGAGGTCATCCTTGTCGTGCGTCTGCTGATCGAAAATTACCAGGAGCTCTTTCAGGTGAGCGCACGAAAAAAACGTTTGAAATAGCCGTACTGTATGCGTTCTATCAACTCCCCCTAGAAAAATTATGCCAAAAACTTGAACCGCAACCGCGCCACCCTCCCTAGGATTTTACCCTCCCCCTCCGGTACGGAGGTGAACGCCACTTCGAACACAGCAACGCTCTTACAGTCGTCTCACAGCAACTGTGATGTCACGCATCAGAGTGGTACGGAGACGAGTGGTCCCACGCGGCGGACGGTCACAACACGCGGTAGAAGGCATGGCCTCCAAGATTTTGTGCTAGCAGCAAGCTCTCAATTGAAGAAAGAGATAAGTTCCAGGCATAGTTTTTTAGGAGGCCTTGGTTCTATCATATTTATCACGGGCCTGGCGAAATGCAAACTGACCTAGTCCCCTTCTTTACTCTCCATCTGTTGTGTGGCGTAGGTATCGGCTGAAGACTTGGACAGTCTTTACAGAAGGCTCCTCGTCGAGAGCCCCGAGGACCTCGACATCCTCCTCAGGAGGCGCTTCCACTGCGCACTTGGGTAATTCTTCTTTCTTGCCATGCATCTACGTTCATTCTGTTTAAAAGGGTACTGAATATAAACCATGATTTCTAAATAAAGAAGTCACAGTTCCGCCACATGCGATAGGAAAATACTGGAATGTTATAGGCATCTGTGAGCCGCCTGTATACTATGTGGCGTAACTTTGAAACTACGGCGGAAGACTACACGACCGTTGTAGCAATCGAGACTACCTTCGTGCTGTCGATTACTTTATCCTAAACATAACGGTGAGACCAGCGGGTAAAAAGTTCCGTCTGGTGATACCTGTAGAGACGAGCGCGTGCGATGGCGCCAGAATGGGCAAATTGTGGATGATGTTGATGAAGAAGATGGTGACAATTCGAAGCTGATCCCATATTTTTTTTCGGGCGGGCAAGCTTAACTGGTCCTAACGAGAGAACAAAAAATTATAAAGTAGCCAAGCAGGCGCCCATCTGCTTCCGTGGGCCTTTCGCGCGACGAAAGAGGGCCTGCACGCTTCCTCTTCTCTGATAAGCGGTCATGCTCTGCACTGGCGCGCTTTTATTCGCGAATAGAAAATATACAGCTCGCCAGGCGATGTTATCAATTTCGGCTTTATGTGGAACATCACGGAGGCGCTGACGGCGATGCAAAAAGTGCACCGAGAGTGTCGATATTAATGTGTTGCGGCACGATCAAGTAAAAGTGGAAGAATTACTCAATCGGCCTCTCATTTATTCTTGTAATAACAAAGCTAATATCGAGAAGTTAGCGTAGTGATCATTGAAAAAGTAAATGACTACTTTGTTGCAGAGTTCTACGTGCTGTTCAAAGATCTGAAGAAGACGACGTGGGCAACCAAGTCAATGCAGAGGACTACGAACAGGAGAACAGCACTGGGAAGAAAGAAAAGGCCTTCAAGAAAAGCAAGAAGTTGGCGTTTTCCGTACTTAGCTGCTTCGGCGGCTCAACGGAGAAGCGGCGCGACTCGGGCGACGCGTCTTGTCGGCCGCCCACATCGCCATACTGATGATGTTTGAGTTTTTTTTTATCGATTCACCATTCCGCCATGTCGCAATAGTCTGCCTCATACCACGTATCGGTGCTCTCTGCCAACATGCACCTACTCTCCGATGTCTGTCATTACCTCGCAGTTCACTGCTTACTGCACAGCGAACAATCGTAGTGTTTATAAAGGTAAATTGGTAATCCTTCACAAAAAATCCCTGTCAAAAAAGTTGCTACCTTACTTTTATGTGAATGATGAACTCTCTGTCGTAAGTGATATCCTCTGTCGGGATGACAGGATTGTCATGCTCGAGAAAGCTTTGACACACCGTTTTTTTGGATCTGGCCCACGAGTCCAATTCAGGCATTAGCCGTACCAAAGCTTGCCTGAGAGAGTCTTATTGGTCGCCGTGAATGGATAGCCAGAGTGAGTAACTGGTGCGCAGATTCGTGATTTGCCATTCTTGTCACAAATCCGATCATACCTTTCCAGCGCCACTGCAACCTGTTCCTGTTCCTGACGCGGCATGGGCAAAATTTGCCATCGACATTGTGGGACCTTTCACGAGAGCTTCGGCCGATTACCATTTTGCAGTTACTGTTATTGACTATTATAGCAAGTGGCCTGAAGTGGCTCCCATGCGAGATGCGATCACGTCTATGGAGAAGTTCTTACTTCAACATTTTGCACGAGAATGATACCCTCGTGGTATTCTATCTGATAATGGACAACAGTTTTCTTCAGCAAGCTTTGACGAATTTCTCGCAGAGCGCGGAATAACGCACTGCAACTCCTCTGTGTATTACAGCCTAACGCCTTAGTCAAAAGATTCAATGAGGTGCTGAAATCATATATTCAGCCAGCTCTGTTTGAACTGCGCTGATTTAAGAACAGCCATGCTTGATTACCGGCAACTATAACGCTAAACACTTTACGCGGCTACTGGTGCAGCACCCGCCGTTTTTCATAGACGCCAACTTCGACCCAGACTTGACATTGTGGAATTTCCTGACAAATGCTTCATTACGAACCAGTCAAGGGCGATTGAGCAGTTGTGAGAGATCGTAAAAACATGAAAAGGATCTCGAAGTGCTACACCGATAAAATGTCCCGCCGCGGTGGTTTACATATGGTGCTTTTGAAACGTTAAACTCCAGATATCAATCAATACACCGAATAGAAACTTGGAGCCGAAGAACCCAGTTCTCGTCATTGGTGATTACGTGCGTGTTAAGGCATCTGCAGTTAATTGCAAGCTGTCTCCTCAATTGTCATCGCCCAAGAACATCATTGGATAACGTGGACCGGCCTCGTATCTCTTGAACAATCTTCATCTGTGGAACGCATCCACGTTAGCCGCAGTTCACGTCAGAGATGTCGACAAAATGAAATCATGCACCTCTGCTGTTATGAACTGGTCACCTGCACCTAATTGGTCGTATAGTGCACCACAGCCTGACACCTCTGCTTTTATGAAATGGTCATAGCATCTAATCGGTCTTCTAGTGCACCACAACCTGGCACATCTTCTCTTGTGAATAGTCACCTGCATCTAATCACTTGTGTAATGCACTACAACCCATCACATCAGAAGTTGATGGCCATGAAAATTCAGACCCTGGATCATCTCTACCAGTGGGCATGCAAACTTCAACCAGTCTCTCAGTATTAAATGCACCTGTAAGAAAAAGCCAGCGAAAAAAAAGACCCCGAAGATATTGCAAGACTTCCTTGGGGTAAACAAAACTACCCCTTGCGTGTGTTTTTATTTTTATTTTTATTTTTTGCAAGAAGGGATATGTGACATAAGGCGTCGCTACCGACTACAGCGCTGTGCGATGGCACGCGCTCGGTGGTCACCACAGGGAGAAAGAAGATAGAATACACAAGATGTCTCCACTTTTGCTATGACTTTCATTGTGTACAATGTCACACCGTTTTCTCCAGCTGCTTTTTTACAGGACATATCTTCTATTTCGGTGTCTTTCCAGCTTTGATTCCACTTAATGTATCTGGATGACATGCGTGGAAGCTGTAGTTAAAGAAGTCTTTTAGCAACTTCGCTGTCTGAGTGAACTTACTGACAAAAATGCGCCGCTTATCTTTAAATGCGTGAATTTTGCCCTTCCGTCCTTCCACTTTATAGCCGATTCAATGCTCCTGTACTTTTTCACTGCTGCTTCTACCCTTTCAACATTAGAATTGAGTATATCTTTGAGCTTCTGTTCGGTGATCAGCTTTGATAGCTCAACAAATTCTATTTTATCTCTTTTGGTAGTTACATTTATACGCTTTTATAAAGTTTTTTTGCGATTTCAGAAACCTTGCTTACTTAAGGTAGCTATTAGCCCGAAATCAACACGAGAGACAGACAAGCGCTTGTCCGTCTCCCTTGTTTCTCTCACGCCAAAAGCTACCGTAAGGATGAACCGGCTTGCCCTACAAATCACTCTGCTGAAATTCTTGCTTACTTTTCGTATTGTTGTTTTCCTACAAATTAAATCACTGCTTCACAAATCAGTCTAGTTATAGCGTCATTCCCTCTCTGTTGCTTGTTTCTTCTTGTGCTAAGGAGTGATATTTGTCTTCAAGGGTAATTTTAGTTTTCTCTGTTTTCACCCAGATAAGATCTAGTTTGACCACCTGCTTTTAGTAGGTAGTCTTGCTCTATAGTTAATTTCAAGTTGGGGCTGATGTTTCCTCTCACAAGGCTGGGATTTCTACACTCTACCTTGTCAGCAATAACTATGTTTTTTTTTCTTTAACGTCGTAGCCAAACTTCCAGAAAAATTGTTGGAAGAGGTTTTAGCGTATCGCCGGTGGCAAACACTTGTTTTTCTCAATTAAAATTTAAGGGGATACTTTCCTTGGCATTACTATCTTTTAGATCCTAATAATTTTGTGCCAAACACGGAAAAACGAGCCCTTGAGTATACACTTCTTTTCTTATCCAATAGCGAGGGTCTCGTACTGGCACACATTGAGCCTTTAGGTTGAATACCAGAAACTTTTGGTCAGCGGCCAGCTCGTAATAAGCTAACGTGCTACATATACACCTTACGAAATTTGTCACATGATACAAGTTGTCTCTCCTAAAAAAAACAAAAAAATGTCGCGATGCCGCAAACCAAAGTTACAAAAGAGATACAATATAGCGCAAGTAGCTGCATTATTGTATCTCTCACTCTTAGTTATTGCCGACTAGAGTTTGTCGACAATAGAGAGGGTCTCGTACTGGCAGACATGAAGCCTTTAGGATGTATAGCTGAAATTATTGGTCAGCGGCCAGCTCTTAATAAGCTCACGTGCTACGTGACGCCACACAGGCTCATAAAGACCGTGCCACAGTCGCCGCCATGGGTACTGGTGGCAATGACGGGCGCTTGTGCGTTTAATTCCCGTGTATTCCCAATTGAGTGACTGGGGGGATAACAGACGTAGTATTTCTGTGGAAGAGAATCCAACGCGTTATTCGAAGGTTGCAGGTTTGCTTCCTGCCCATGGAAAGTAATCGGTTCACCCACATTTATTTCTTTAAGTTTACAATGCAATTACGTCCCATGACTTCCTCTATAATTTTCTTGGTATTACTGTATGTTAGATCTGAGATATATATATATATATATATATATATATATATAATATATATATATATATATATATATATATATATGTGTATATATATATATTAATATATATATATATATATATATTGTTCAGCAATACAAATTTCCATTTATAAATTAGAACAGGTAGGCGCTAGTAGAAAGGAATAATTGATAAAAATATTTGCAGTATCAAATTATCTGCTGAATATAATATTTTACGGTAGTTGTTTATATGACAAAGTTGTTCTTCAAAAATAATGGCAAGCCTAGTTTTAAAAAAATAAATTATCACTCATGGTTTTATAAATCTATCGTCAAATTTCCACACTATGGTGCCAGAGCAATCGAAGCTAATGCACCGAGTGCGTTAGTTTCGATGCACTTGGCATGTTTCTCGGCACTGGATGCTTGATATATATATATATATATATATATATATATATATATATATATATAGGAAAGAAGTGTATACCTAAGGGCTCTTTTTCCGTGTTTTGAGACAATATTAATGAGATCTAACAGACAGTAATATATATATATATATATATATTAGTGTTGTCTCTCAGTACATTATAGAGGGACTATGTTTTAAGTGATAACTTGAGACAAATAATCAACACTATTTGTTTCACAACTACTTTCTGGAAGAAGTGGGGCGTGGTACGTAAGCACAGACTGGAAGAGAGAAGAACAACACAAGCGCGCACGCGCGACTGAACGTTAATTGAAGCTGCACACATATACACCTTACGAAATTTGTCACATGATACAACTTGTCTTGCCTAAAAAACAAAAAAACAAATAATTGTTGCGATTCCGGAAATCAAAGTTACAAAAGAGATACAATATTGCACATGTAGCTGCCAGATTGTATGTCTAGCTGTTAGTTATTGTCGACTAGAGTTTGGGCTGTTACTAGCTTTCAGTGCTTTGTGTGTCTATATATGTAAATGTAATATATGTAAATGTGTGAAATATCTAAATTTGTGTTCTCACCAATTTATTCGCTGTACACAATGTGTGTGTGTGTATGTGTGTGTGTGTGCAGTTTATTAGCCCAGTTTCCGTGTTGCTGTACAGTACAATAAATTTGGAGGTGCCATGTAGACATTCCTTCGCTCGCAAACAAGGTTCCATGGTGCCAGGTGTATTCGTTAACCGGGTGAAACAATGGAGTAGATAGTCTGAAATACGTGGCGCAAGCTTGACAAAGAGGAAAAAGATGAGACAGAAAGAGCGCCAACTCACAACTAAGTATGTTTTCTTGAAGCATTCACAATATATAGGCTCTTGGAGTTCATGCGCAGACCATTTCATTCACTGCACGTGCAGGCATGAACATTTTTATGATGTAATAACCGATAATTGCAATCATGACATCTGGAAACCAGCAACAAACAGATATCCCTAGTGTAAAGACGTCGAAAAAACCAAACACACCCAAGCCTGCGCAAAAAAAATGCAAGGAAAAACCAGCGAAAAAGTACTGACAGACACTTCGTAGCACCCAGCTGAAGTATATCTAGATCTAACAGTTGGAATTCACTGTTATGCAACACAAGTGAAGGCACGTTGACACACGAGTCACTTTTATTCATTATAAAAAGGCTTCGAGTAACTCCCGTGCCAGCGCATCCCGGCTCCTTCCAAATACTCGCGTGCGATCGAACTGCGGCGTGCAGCCACACGAAGCACAGTGAAAGGGCAAATGAGACCCTGTTCCGATCCTAATTAATAAGGCATGCTCCCTTAGGTGGTCATTTGTACAGCGGCCTGCCTGGCTTATATAGACCTTGCCATAGCTCAGGGGAATTTCATAAACAGTGCCCACAGCACAACGCAGGAACAGCTTTACGTGCTTCTTATCGCACACCACCTTGGCACCTCTTGAAGAAATGCGGGCACAGAGCCTTGAAAGCTTATTTGGAGCAGAGAAAGCCACTGGCACATGGTGCCAATTGGCAACCTTTTCCAGGTTGTGGGAGATTTTGTGCATGTATGGTACAACATTCGGTCTTGTCATTGCAATAGCTCTGGCCTCCTGCGTTCCCCGTTAAGCCTCTGCAGCATTGTTTCAGACACACTGACTAAGACCGAATAAGGAAACCCGGCTGCAGTGAGCCGCGATACCGGAATGGAAAAACTATCAAACACTGTGTGCTGGCATGACTTCGACAACGCAGAACAAAAACACCTAGCAGCTATAGACCTTTTCACCACCTTAGAATGTGCAGAATCATAAGAAAGAAGTCCTTTTCTCGTTCTAGGGCTGAACTTCCAACAGGCATGACCCTCGCCCAGAGTCAGGTTAATATCTAAAAACTGCAAGCTTTCGTCAATGGGCAGTTCATACGTAAACATCAAGCCTTTTCCATGTTGTCGGAACAGGTTCAAAACCAAATCTATCTCGCTAGAGTGCGTTACAGGGTTAGTAGAAGTTAACACTACGAGCCTTCAGTTGTGTTGCGTAACAGTGTATTCCAACTGTTGGCATCTAGATGTACTTTAGTTAGGTACTACGAAGCGAAGCGTCTGTCGATCCCTTTTTGCTGGTTTTTCCTCGCAATTTTTTTTTTGCGCAGGCTTGGGTGTGTTTGGTTTTTTTAACGTTTTCAGATAAGGCATATCTGTTTGTTGCTGGTTCCCAGATATCATGATTGCAATTATCGGTTAATACATCATAAAAATGTTCATGCATGCACATGCGGTGAATGAAATGGTCTGCGCATGTCCTCCAAGAGCCTATATATTGTGAATGCTTCAAGAAAATAAACTTAGTTGTGAGTTGGCGCTCTTTCTGTCTCATCTTTTTTCTCTTTGTCAACCTTGCGCCACGTATTTCAGCCTAATATGTACCAACTAGCCCAACATAACGTACTGTTGAGTGGATAGAGTTAGTGTGGTTAGTGTGAGATAGCGCCGTGGGGGTCTAGTGGCTAAGGTACTCGTCTGCTGACCCGCAGGTCGCAAGATCGAATCCCGGCTGCGGTGGCTGCGTTTCCGATGGAGGCGGAAATGTTGCAGGCCCGTGTGCTCAAACTTGGGTGCACGTTATAGAACCCTAGGCGATCGAGCTTTCCGAAGCCCTCCACTACGGCGCCTTTCATAATCGTATGATGGTTTTAGGAAGTTAAACCCAACATATCAATCAATCGAGTTAGTGAAGTGCATATCTGCAATGAAGTACATGAAAGCTTTCTGAGTAAAATGCATGGGAGCATGCTGTTAAGTTGTAACCATGGTTTAAAATTACTTTGGGCGTTTACATGATTTGTGGATGTGTTACCTCATATGCCTTATCTATTCTACTCAGTCTGCTTGTAATATGTTTTGCGAAGCCATGTTGCAATATGACACTTGGTTGCGTAGGTCTTCATGACTGTGTTGTGTAGGTCTTCATGACTTTTGATTCCGCTTCTAACTCAGCTTTCCCTCTTTTTCCTTCATGTATTTTTACACAATTTTACGAGAAATATTACTTATTATTGCTACGTCTATCTAGCTTTGCTTGGTCTTGCCATGTGCTAAAAAACGGTACCTTCGTTTGAACCCATTTTGATGATATTTTCTTATAGATAACTTATTTTACCTTCAAAAGATTTGTTACCTTAGCGATTATTCGAGCTCTTATAAGCATACTGTTTTGTATAAGCATAGCATATAAATGTTTGCTGTATGTAACATTCCTTGTCAATCATGCATATTTTTAAAACAACATTTCATGTTGAAGAACCCCAATATTTTTTGCTTTAGCTTTTTAAAATATTATAGGGAAAGTTCTCTAGTAGTACTCTAAAAACTACTGCAGACATTTTCTAAGCAAAGATGTCACTATGAGCCAGATCTTTATTATTTTTACATTTGTTTTTCTCTTTTTTGTAGGACACACAAGACTCGCTCTAGTTCGCTCAGCAATTTTAGCTTGCTAAGATACACAGAAAAGAAATGTCAACTCCGAAATGGAGATGTATTGTAAGACGTAAGAACTTGTAAATTCTTGTCAGAATCGCCACAATTTCGATTGTTTTCCAGTAACAAATTCAGGACTTTTTTCTTCTTCACTTGCGTTTCTTTCTCATTACTTTTATGTAAATTTATGTGGCTGTAGGCAATAGTTTCGGTCTGTTCCCATGATAAAATATTTTTCAATTACTATATTTTTGTTAACGAAACACAAGTTACGCCGCCACAGGTCAGACTCTTTTAATATATTTGCCACACTCTTAATGTTTCTCTGGCTCTAAGCACAGTGGTTGTAACCAGCAGCTTCCCATACTTGAATACTGTTGACATTAGTCTTGTTCAGGAGCACAGCATGTGTGTTAGAATGCTGAGATTTCTTGGACACATTCTGCCCTGTGCTATCACGTGATAGTGTTCCGTCTTAATGTGGGCTGCTGCTTTTTTTGTGGGCATTGCAATACAAGATTATTTCTTGTGCACTTGTGTAAGTTTATTACACGTTAGGTATGACAAATTAACCCCGAGTTGTATATGTCCGATCAACTTAAGTCTAGCTTTCTTTGAACAGATTTATTCGTGAGAATAAATATATATCCTCATTTTTTGTCCTTCAGTTTCATTACGCATACTCCGAGGCCTGACTTCGCGAGCTTCTGTTTTACACTTTGTGGCATCACTCGTGTTTCCTGCTCTGTGCAGTAGCGCTGCAACTACCTCGTGTTCATAGAGTGCTTGCCAGTTTTGCGCCAAGCAAAAGATGCCTACAGTAGATACCTTATTAACAACTTCCATTATGAGTTTTTCTTCTCCAGTTTCAATGGGCATGCATAATAAACATCTTTGCGTCGCCTTCTCCACGCTACCACCAACGTTTTGTTGTCATTGAATCTGGCTTAATCCAGTTATTCCGCAATTGTCGAGGCTTTTTTATGGCACTGTTGCCCAATTCGTTACTTCAAGCAAGTATCGCATTGAACGTATGCCTCTTGGTTAGCGCAAATACAAAGGAATAAACAAACAGAATGAAAGCTGATGTCCTATGCATACAAATAAAATCACTAGACATACAGCACTGCATGCTTATTAACACTTTTGTGGCAAAGCATGCATAACCAGAACCGACAGCGATCGCAATTACAATACAGTTACTTAAAAGTGGTGCTTTGTGTATGAAAAAAGTTTAAATTTGTGCTTCTATTTCACGTTTCTTCGTGCCTATGTTTCCAAACAAATCATGTCAGCCTCACTTTTTATCCTATTTTTTTTCCTTTCACTGCCTGCACGGCCTAAAAAGTTTTATACTAATAAGTGATCCTTTACTACCTTAATTTTTATTAAGGTAGTAATATTTTAATTTTAAATAATTTAATTTAATCTCTTGCAGATTTTAATTTTAATCTCTTACACGCTTTTAAGTTTCATAGTTCTTCTGGGATTTTTTGCTGTTAGAATAAAAAACCAATGTTTTAGTCAGGTTATTAACATGCAGATTAATCATTGTATTTTGTGACGAATTTGAGAAGAAAATGGTTCAATTGATTCATTGCTAAGCCCCTAAGTAAACCAACTTCATATTCATTATGGACACCCTGTGCCAGCAGCATTTCAACGACTTATAGAAAGAACAGAAGAAACAGCAATAGTTATATGCAAAGTGAAATCGGCTCAACTCCAGCATTTTGTTAGAACAGCACAAGCATGTCCCTCCAAACTTTTGTGACTACAGTGTGCCACAATACTAATGTGTGTTGTCTTATTCAGTCATTACCTTAACGTTGAAATCCACCTAATTAAAAGGTTGTGGCAGAACATCACTTCTGAATGACATCTGTACCTGTAAGCATGAGTTTGTGCACAGCAAATCTGCAGTGCCATTTAAAAGGACCTTCCAATGTCTACAAGAAAATGACCAGTACTGATTACATTACTGTGCAGTGCCTGAACTTCTGTAGAAGTTAGTGGGCACGCATCAAGCGACGGCACTGCAAGGAATTATGTAGGGTAGCTTGCACCTATGTGTAGTAAAAATTAGTGTCCAATCTGCATAAAGCTGCTCATTTGATTTAGGATAATACACACACTGAAAAAAATGAATGATTTCGAATAATATTTTAAAAACCTGTCACACAGGGGTCTTTGGAATTATTTAGGTTGTGCAAGCTATTGCGCACCAATGTGAATAAAAAGCGAATCTTTCGACATAGAAGACGCCAGTATATTGTCGCTTAATATATCATAAATAAGCCTTTGGTGTGTTTTTTCACTATATTGTTTTATAGGTAATTAGCTAATTAAATTGATTCTTTTAAAAATGGGATTCCAAAACACCCTTCTAATTGATGATAAAATGGCCTCACTCCCTCACAAATTGATGTCCACAGAAAATATTTACATCCTGTCAATACCGAGCGAAGTTGCATAGACGTGTCGCATGCCTCAAGCGGGATCTCTTTTCGTATAAGCGAGTTATGCAGGGGGAATGACAAGAGAGAAGATACTGCTTCCGTTCATCAGGGCACATCATGAGCGCTCCGTTTTCATCTTTTTCTTGGGCAACATGTCTTACTTTCAGTGTGATCATGAACAAACTAGTGCAATTCTTAACTGCATTTAATTTTAGCATGAAAGAGTGCATCATGGACCCATCATGAAAAGCGAAGCGACGGGAAGTTTTCTTTTCACTTTGAAAGTGTGCCCCTGGGCATAATAAATTCTTGATTCGAAACTACACATATAGGTGTGCTTTGTGTAACTATGGACCTCAACATGCTCCAATAGACTAATCTTTGTGCTTACGGTATGGTCACTTTGGCTTGTGGCATTGTTTGTAGTGAGAAGATAGAGCTATAGTTAGCTGTCTTTGAAGTTTATTTCTAAATATAATTGATGTGCTGTATTATAATGTTGGCTCACGTATTTGGATAGGCTTCAGCGAAATTTAGACGAAGACCATAGGAGACACACAGAACACAGACGAGCGCTGACATACAACTGAGTTTATTTGCACTTGAACAATTCTTTTTATGCCCCAAAACATACCTGTATTACCGATACACAAAAGAGCAAGATAAACGATGATATAAACGAAACTCCAGATCTATAAGCGAAAAGAAAGTGCAAATGCGCACTGTGGGACCAACTATCAAAGATTATCCACACCTATATCACACAAGGCAAACTTTACTTTGAAATCAAACGACACATGATTTATACTCTAGAAAACGGCACCTTGAAAACAAAAGCTGACGACGAGCAGGGCGCGAATTGTTTACCTTGTCCTGGTGGTAATTAAAGCGAGTGTCTTAAAGAAGAAGCAATCAAAAACATGGAAAACAAGTTGGCATGAAACAACAATACGTACAAACGTAGAGAATAGATATCGACGTCACTTACTGAAAACAACTCTTTCCTGCGCTCCCGGCAGGCCCGTACTTTACATAACCAAAAGCATGCAAAGTAAAAAAGAGGCACAGGAACGGACTAAAATAAACTAGAACAGCCCGTCGCCGAGGTGTCAAACCACGCTCTGTGATTGCGAACTTATTTATGTCAAGCAAAACAAGCGTCAGGTAGAATGAAAGACCAAAACACGAAAAACGTTGCAAGAGCGAGACGAAGCGTCAAATGAACCACCTGAAAAGTGAACCTCAGCGTCCGTAAGGGTGACAGAGAGCATGCGTACACGCTGATCACCAGCGTTTGTGATGAAAAACGCTTCAACAATTTTGCGCTCAGTCTTACCTTTGACTCCTTTCGAAAATTTGGTGCTGCTGGAATTTAGAGTGCAGCCAGAACGCCTGCAGTGCTCGGCTAGGTGACTACCAGCTTTATTGCGTACATTAAAGTTGGGCTCTTTTGCGCGTTCAATAAAACATCTGCCTCTCTGCCCTGTGCAACTGCAGCCACAGTTAGGGGGATGTCATAAACAACATTCGACACACACTCAGTGAACCTGTTTTTGTGCCGAGTCGAGCATCGGGGTAACGCTTGGCGATTAGTCATGCTGCACAATTTCGAAAATTTACATGAGGCTGAGAAGACAACCTGAACATCGTGCTTCGACGCTACCTTCTGAATGTTGTGCGAAATTTTGTGCATGTAGGGACTCACTCATACCTCCTCGTTTGGTTCTCTCGTTCTTTTTCTCTTTCAGACCAATTAGGCATTTGAAGCAACGACTCGGTAACCTCAGAGACAAGAAACGATGGGTACCCTGCACTGCTCAAACGTCTTACCTAATGTTTGAAACCTTAATTCATTTATTGTTCACAGGACTTTGTTAGGGTGGCTTGGAGACAATTCATTACTATTCCTCTCTTCGCGAGTTTTGAATGAGTGGTTTCAAGGGAACGTAGGACTTTCATTATTTCAGAATGAACTTCCAACAGACTTCTCCTAAAATAAACTGCAACCTCAAGTTCAGAAATTGAAGGCTGCTCTGTTCTGGCAGCTCCCACGTGAAGTTAGGACCCGTGCCATATTTAGTGAAAACATCAACTATGCTTTTTACAGCGCCTTCAATCCTTTGACTGCAAACATATTTGAGAATTACGAGGAAGTCGTCTAGGTATCTACAGACTTTAGCTACGCGTGAGTCCTGAATTTGGAATTGAATGCGCATTGCTATGATTTACAAAAAATGTCGCAAATAACCGGAGCAACTGATGATCCAATGCAAATACCTCATTTTTATTCTGCACTCGTCTGTGTTCTGTGTGTATCCTGTAGTATTCGTCTAAATTTCACTGAAGCCTATTGAAACATGTACCAATTCAGCCAAATCAAAGTGCTTTTGGCTCGCGCGTTCTTAGGAGCCTCAACTGCTGACACGCAGCATTTTCCAACCATGTTCGAAAACTGTTAATAACAGCCAACTCAACAAAAGGCATTGCATCATACTTATGGGTTAATGATCTATTACAGTGGTAAGGTGTTGGCTTGTTGTTTGAAAGTAACACAGCCGTAGCATTTAGGTTATACTACTCAGTTTTACATCGCTAGCAACGAATTCGTCAGCATATACGAGTGATAGTGTTCTTGCTGCCTTGCCATGCAAGCATGCCCCCATAGCACAGTGCCCCAACTTTACGAGGCTTTTTTAAATGTAGGAAAAGTATCAACACCAGTGCCGGCACACTTCAAACAAGTTGAAAAATTGATGTTCTTTAATGCAATTTGTATATGGTGCTGATATATTTTGCTTGTATGTAATAACTAATTCAAACATTTATCACTGCGAACTAATTGCGAATCTGAATCTGCACATGGGCGTTTTTTCGGGGTAAGTAAGTAAGGATCAGTGTTCGACTGGCGCGTCCGCGAGGAGGCTTTGGCGAGGTAGCTCGTCGTCATCGCTGATTCAACAGCAGACACAAACACAAGTTCTAGCAAGAGAGATAAACGTAGGCATCTGTGCACACCAAGGTTTATTGATTGCTAATTGATTGGTGGGGTTTAGCGTCCCGAAACCACTCTATGATTATGAGATACGCACCAAGGTTTATTGCTGCTGTCGTCTATAAGAAATGGTAAATAAAGAGAGAGAGAGAGAGAGAGAGAGATGTTTATTGAAAAAAACATGGCACCCAAAATGACTTTCGAAATCGCCTGAAGTGTTTCCTTTCTTAGCACCCAAAATTATTGACTCATTGTGCCATGGCTTCTTGCCCCGCCCACACACGGTCGTGGTGCAAAAAAAAACGCACTCTGAGAGTCGGATAGGTGAAACCATGCGATGCTGTTGGCGCATTTGCTATTATAAATGAGGCGATTTTCGCAACTTTGAAGATACCGCACCACCGTGGTATTGACAGACTAAAAATGACACTAATGTCTTTAACAAGCGTACAAAATCCAGATTTGCTCAGAAATGCACTAACAAATATCAATAAGCTCCAAGTAATATCGTCGTGTGCTCGTTCGTGCTATGCAGCTTCCGTGGAGTCGCTGTCTATTCGACGAACAAGCCATGTATCAGAATGGCTTGCATTTTGCCGCACTAATGAGCGCCACGTTTTTCCGCTGTCAATAAGGTTCAGAAAAAATGCGCAGTCACTCTACTGCAGCCATCAGGGGACAGATTACAAGATTCATCTGCCTGGTGCCGCAGCAGCTGTACTATAACAGTCATACACGAGAGATGCCGTCAAAGTGGTTACCCATTTCTTGGCTCTGAACGTGTCCTGATGGCTCATCATCAGCGAATGGGCCCAGCTTTTCTCCTGTTTATCCGGTACTTTGAGGGTAAGCATATTAAGGTACTACGAGTTTTAGTCCTTAGATTAACATCCTATGTGCTCCGGATTGACGTCCTCTACAAGCGTAACTTCGAACACAGTGGTGAGACGTTGCTACTTCTCCTACCATCACAACTGCGAGCAGAAATCTTAGAAGCGTGTCATGATGACCCATCGGGTGGCCATTTGGGTATCAGTTGGACTTTGGCAACAATCTGTGAAAGATATTATTGGCCCAATCAATGGATTCTGTGCACCACTATGTTAAACAATGCCGATATTGCCAAAGATGCAAAATACCACCATTTAAACCAGCGGGTTTGTTGAAACTGATATAGCCACCAAAGGAGCCAATTGAGCAGGTGGGAATGGATTGACTTGGTATGGTGTCCGTATCATTATTGGGGAACCGCTGGATAATTGTAGCAACAGAATACATTACCTGATACGCTGAGACGTCATCCCTCACAAAAGAAACGACGAGTGAGAAAGCCCAGTTTTTCGTCATTCATATTGTACTACGACATGGTGCAACGAAAGTTGTCGTAACTGACAAAGGAACAGCATTCACTGCCTGTTTAGTAAAATCTACTATGAAACTCACGCATACCGATCACAGGAAGACTACGGCCTCTAGCCCGCCAACGAACAGATTAACTGAAAGGCTCAATAGAACGCTCACTGACATGATCGCCATGTATGTGTACGTCGAACATTGTACAACCGACAATATTTTACCTCGTGCTACACTTGCATACAACACCGCAGTGCAAGAGACGACCCACTTCGCACCATTCGAACTTGTTCACCATTGGATGGTAAACCCTTAGACGTAATGTAACCTGTCGATGATTTGAATGAGAGTGACCCGGATTCCGATGAATACATAGGAAGGGAAAAAGAGACACCACAGTTGGCAAGACAGTTCGTCATTCACGAGCAGGGCGTCGATGCATATAGCTATTACTTGAGGCGAAGAGACATAAAGTACAACTCCGGAGACGACGTTTGGGTCTGGACACCTGTACGTGCGGCTGGCCTATCCGAAAAGTTGATGCAGCACTATTTCGACGCCTATAGATAATTCGCCGGCTTAGTGCCTTAAAATATAAAATGATCCCCGAAGGTGAATTGTGCTCAACGTGACACAAGAATGACCCAGAAGTAGTGCATGCAGTAGGAGTGAAACCGTAATACGGAAGATACTGAGCTCCCAAATGTTCTATACATGTTCCCTACTCTCCGAAACAGTTGATCCTTCATACGCACCGGGACGACGCGTTTCAGGAAGAGGACTAATGCCACAAGTTATCTGGCACCTTCTGTTCTCACAGGCTCGTTCCTGTTTTTGTATATTCCGCCACACAGCAGGCATGTAAATCTCACAATCATGCCAAAGATGAAGCCTTGATGTGAGTCAGAGGACGAGGGTGACGCTGAGTGGCTAGAATACAAAACAGCAGTCGTAACCAATGTCCACTGAAAACGTAGTATTTAATTCACTGATCACTCGCTGCTGTAACCGCTTAACGTGATGTATGGCACAGGGCTCCTTTTTATGAGACCGAGTGCTCGTTCCTGGAGTTTTCCTCTTTTTTTCTTACATTACCTCTACGTTGTTCACCACTTCCTCATTACGTAACTCCTGCGAAGATGATCTCTTTTGTAGGGCTGCATGAATGTATCATCACAATTGAGAGGCTGGAGCTTCAGTAGCAAAATTAAATATTTTGAAGGCTTGGGGCCGAATTCCCGTCACTTGACAGAATGCGAGTGTTGAAGTGCCTTACGGAATTAGTGGGGAACACGGCTTGATTTGCGCCACTACTTACGTGTAGGGAGGCACATCAGCTGTGGTCCTGCTTTGTTCTGGCAGCATAATCTCTGTAATAATTTCCTTCACATCGAACGTAGTCCTTTGAAATCAATGCAGCCGTTTCAATTTTCTTTTCTTCGTCAAGGTAAAATATGTGCCATCGTGTAATTCTTCATGCTGGTAGTTGAGTGCCAGACTGTTCACAAAATTTTGAATGGGGTGGTTGCAAGTGGTGCCGTTTATACATGTCATCAGATGAGGATGAAGCACTTGCATCGGTGCCAGTTCAGAACTGTTTACCGCTGATGAAGGACCTGGCGCGTTTCGGGTTGAAAGTTCAACTATTTTCTCTCCACTAGGATTTGTAATGCCGGTCGTAGGAACCGGAGAGTTCGGTAACAAAAAGGATTCTATCTAAAAATTCTCATTGAAAAAACATAAAGAAGTTATTGAGCAATGACAAAAGATAGCATCAAATGCACATGACGGTTCAATTAAAAGACAGACCAGAATTGAAAATTGGCCCACGACTTTCAATTGAAGAGCCAATAATGAACTCGATATAGATTTATCATTGTGAGAAAATGAAATGGCAATAACATATATGTTGTGCATCAATTCAGATATTTTTATGAAATGTATATAGAGAGAGGTTGGTACCAATGCGTGGCGCCGGCTACTCCTCTTCTCTTGCAGCAAAGTCGACATCGCATATTTTGTAGCAAACACACGGCCATACATATGTACATAGCACAAAGCCTACAGTATCAGTCATCGTTTTTCAATACTGAGTGTCCACACCACAGTGTGGACACAGAAATGTGTCCACACTACATAGACATGTGTGAACATCACACAGAGTTTGTAAACACACAAGTAATCACGCCAATCTAAGTCTTCACACAAAACAGTAAAGCTCAATAAAATGTATAAGGTGATCTTGTCGCTTAATTACTGAACTGTTTTAGGTAGGTTTTTCTAAAAATATCATTGCGAAACACCGAAATATTGTGTTGAAACATACCGGTTAACAGTGACGAAGCACATTTTTTTTGTTTTGCACTTTAGAGCTATTTCTGATTCCTCCATAAAGTGAATGACTGCATGCGCTGCAGTGGCTTGTAGCTTTCCTTTTGGCCATGGACCCAAGATTTATGTAATTGATGGAGGTCACTTATAAAAAGAATTGAGCAATTGAAAAAGTTTCTTTCGAGGTATCTCATAATTTTTACAATGTAGAAAATTGCGCTCCATGTCTTCTTGAGCTTCTCCACATGAGCAGGTAAGACTGCCAGCTTTCCTTATTTTATACAGGAAGGCCTTCGTGTAGGCTGTACCAAGTCGTAGCCTATGGCACTTTTAACGAAATATCAAACTCTATACCGAAGCAATTGTAAACAAAGATTGAAAATTGACCCACGCTTTTCAATTGAAGAGCCATCAATGCGAAAAAAGCATTTTTACGCTATCGAGAGCAGTTTATTATGCAGTAGATATTATGAGTATATGTAATTAAAAAGCAGTTAGTATCACGATCATCCACATCTGCGAGATTAACTTGCGAACCACACTCAGCCTTGGAACTAAACTCGGGACCACATTCACGTCAAGCATATGTCTTACCCATTGCAACACAGCGCCACCTCTTTGTCTTTATTACTGGTTTTTCCCGTGGTACAAACATCAATATATGTCACTATGAACAATACTATGCACAACAGAAGTTATGACAAGACAGTCGCGGAACAGTTAGTGGTTGCAGTGCTGAAATTTCTTTAGGTTCACCTGGAAAGCCATGCCGGAACAAAGTCTTGTTGTTTGAGTATATCAACGTATTGAGCAATGCTTTCACGGAAAAGCACGCACGCAGTACGCCAGTCATGGTCACAGTAAAGATCAGTTATTCAAGCCTACCATAGACAATGGAAGCCAAGCAGCATTATAGAATCAAATAGCAGTCAATCTTCTTTTTCTACTGTTTAAAACGTAATACCCAGTGAATGCGCAGGATGTTCCTTGTTTAGAGTTCTCTGTGAAACATCTCAGATGTAGTCTCCTTCCCGACAATGCGAAAAACGTTATTTATCAGTTCCGCCTTTTCACAGATCAAACAGTGCAAACCCCATGACATGTGAAATCCTCTACCTCCTAAAAACTTTTCACTGGTAACGTGCTCGTATGTAGTTTAAAGAAAAGGCTTCTTGCACTTTGCTGAATTTGCATTTTTATTCACACGCTTAAGAACACCTGTGCCCTCTACCCCGCTATTATTTACCCTTTGCATAGAAACCGGGAAAAAAATATTCGCCAAATCCCTAGTTCCTGGCAATCAATGTCGTGTGAAGCATGTGGAAAAATGTGACCGTGTTGCAATTTTTTTTTTATTCAGCGACACATCATAAAAATGCGCTGAATATACGTACAAAGTTCGCACGCATAGACATATGTTGAAGAGTTGCAGATGTTTATATTTATGTATTTAGTTGTCATACTGTCAACCCTGGCGTGAGGGTCGTTACAAGGACAGTGAAGAATTGAGTTGCACAAAACGAAATATATGAAAATCGTAAGATGAACTGTGTAACATATAGCATAATTATGTGAGAAACGCAGTGACATGCTTTTTCACTCAATATATTCACAACATGATCTCTATGACCAGTGAAATATTTCTAAGGAAACACATACATGAACACTGATAACTATACATTCTCAACAAAATGTCTATCAAGAGCAACCTCAAAATCACTCAAAGTTCCTTTTTGCCCCATATTGTTCGGTAATTCATTCCACAGATTAATAGCATCAGAAAAGAAGGAAAATTGGAAGATATCTTTTCGAGCATGTATTGGTTGTATGAATGTAGTGCATGTTGTTCTCAGAAACCTTTTGTACGATAGCTTCAAATAATTATCCCTGTTTATTTTTACCCCAGCATGCAGGATCTGAAAAAGAAGTTTCAACCTCTGTTCCCACCTTCTTAATTCTAGCGATTCTAATTTACATTCTTTTAACATTTCAGTAACAGAATCCTTTCTTCGATATTTGGAGCAGATAAAGCGAGCTGACATTCTATGAATGCGTTCTAGTTTATTTTTTAAGACCTTTTAGTGTGGGCTCCACGCAGCGCTAGCGTATTCTAATCTCGGACGCACATACGATTTGTAGGCAAGCGGCTTGACATCTTTTGTGGCTCGGCCTAACTTCCTTCGTAGGAAGCACAATTTTTGACATGCTGATTGACATATGTTATCGACATGAGGACGCCAGCTCAGCTTATCTGTTATAGTTACACCCAATTATTTAAAATTACAGACTTTCTCCAGCATATTATCACCAATGTTTTATACAAACGAAAGCACCTCCTTTTTGCAATATGTGTGTAAGTGGATTTTTTAGTGTTAATTTCCATACCCTATTTAGAGCACCATACGTTTAGGATTTGTAAGCACTGATTGATATTCACTTGATCTTTTCTGCATGAGTGTGCATGGCAGCAGCGCACTAGGCGCTTCCAGCAAAATGCTAAGCCCCTTCTGCTTTCTCGTTCAGGTGTCAGTTGCGTGGATCTACCTACAACCGATGCTGAATATCTGCGTGGATCACAGTGGCAGCGTCAACGTTTCACCGAACACACGTATCTTCACTTTATGTGAAGTCATTCTGCCGAACGCACTGGAATCTGCGCATGCTCCTTGCTGGATAACATCTCATCACGTGAACAAGCCCGCTGCTATAAGAAGACCAACACCACAAGCAGCGACCAGTGTGCATGGCAGCAGTGCACTAGGCGCTTCCAGCAAAATGATAAGCCCCTTCTGCTTTATCGTTCAAGTCAGTAGATACTTGCCTACTCATTGCTTCAGAAGCAATAACCGCTTTTGGCTGCTGCTTCCATGCCCCCCGATTATTCAAAAATTTGTTATAGATATTTACAATTTAAAGTTAGCCTTTTGTCATGTGGTGACGTTGAACCTAACCCTGGCCCGACAGAAATGGAATTGTTGATGCAGTTACTTTCAGGTCAATCTAACATTTTAGCTAAACAGGGTCAAATTGAAACCGACATTATCAAACTAAACGACCGTATTGGAAATTTGGAGCATCAACTAGCCCCATTACTTTCACTTAAAAATGAAGTAGACGAAATGAAAAAACAGTTGCTAAACTTAGAGAAGCTGTAGGTCTAGCAGCGCAAAGAAATCAAGAACTTAAAAATAAGAGCAGGAGAAATAATCTAGTTATATATGGCATTGATGAGGCCGTCTCTGAAACTACTGAAACTCTAACAACTGCTATCAAAGAAAACTTGTTCTTACAAAAACTTGGAATTACTGTAAATGGCATAGAGCGATGCCACAGACTGGGTGAAAGAACCGCTAGAAATATGATGAACTGTGTGTAGACGACATTTTGTATGGTTGGGATGAAACCAACAATAAAAGGTATAAAATTTCAAAGCGTAACAAATGACACCAGAAAGCAAGTACCCGTAATCTATCTATCCTAATGTAAATTGCCGTAGCATTGTTAATAAACCTGTCCTGCTAGAAGCCGTGTTCTTACTCATGAACCAGACATTGCTGTGCTTACAGAGACTTGGTTAAACGATGAGGTATCCGACAGCGAATTTGTTCCGAAAAACTACATCTGCTTTCGTAAAGACCGGGACAGGAGAGGTGGCGAAGTTGGTGGCGAAGGACAGGAGAGGTGGCGAGGTGGCCTCTCCCATGTTCCGCCAGTTAACCCGGTCCTGTGCTTGCTGCTGCCAATTTATACCCGCAAACTTCTTAATCTCATCTGCCCACCTAACCTTCTGTCTCCTTCTAACCCGCTTCCCTTCTCTGGGAATCCATTCAGTTACCCTTAATGACCAGCGGTTATCCTGTCTACGCGCTACATGCCCGGCCCATGTCCATTTCCTCTTCTTGATTTCAACTATGATATCATTACCCCCGTTTTTTCCCTAATCCACTCTGCTCTCCTCTTGTCTATTGAGGTTACACCTACCATTTTTTTCCATTGCTCGCTGCGTCGTCCTCAATTTAAGGTGAACCCTCTTTGTAAGTCTCCAGGTTTCTGCTCCGCAGCTAAGTACCGGCAAGATACAGCTGTTATATACCTTCCTCTTGAGGGATAATGGCAATCTACCTGTCATAATTTGAGAGTGCTTGCCGAATGTGCTCCACCCCATTCTTATAAATCTAGTTACTTCAATCTCGTTGTTTGGCTCTGAGTTATTACCTGCCCTAAGTAGACATAGTCTTTTACAACTACAAGTGCACTATTATCCATCTCGAAGCGCTGCTCCTTGCCGAGGTTGTTGTACATTACTTTCGTTTTGTGCAGATTCATTTTAAGACCCACCTTTCTGCTCTCCTTGCCTAACTCCGTAATCATGAGTTGCAATTCGTCCCCCGAGTTACTCAGCAATGCAATGTCATCGGCGAAGCGCAGGTTACTAAGGTATTCTCCATTGACTCTTATCCTTAACTGTTCCCATTCTAGGCTTCTGAAAACCTCCTGTAAGCACGCGGCAAATAGCATTGGGGAAATTGTATCCCCCTGCCTTACACTCTTCTTGATTGGTATACTGTTGCTTTCTTTATGAAGCACTATGGTAGCAGTTCATCCCCTGTAGATTTCTTCCAGAATGTTTATATATACTTAATCTACGCCCTGATTCCGCAGTGTTTGCATGACGGCTGATATTTCTACTGAATCAAACGCCTTCTCGTAATCTATGAAGGCTATGTATAGTGGTTGTTATACTCTGAGCATTTCTCTATTACTTGATTGATAGTATGAATGTGGTCAATTGTTGAGTAGCCTGTTCGAAATCCTGCTTGTTCCTTTGGTTGATTGAATTCTAATGTTTTCTTTACTCTGTTAGCAATTACCTTTGTAAATAGCTTGTATACTACAGAGAGCAAGTTGATCGGCCTGTAATTCTTCAAGTCTTTCTCATCTCCTTTCTTATGTATTAAAATGATGTTAGCGTTCTTCAAGACTCTGGTACTCCTCCCGTCAGGAGACACCTCGTAAACAGGGTAACTAGTTTTTCTAACACAATCTGTCCTCCATCTTTCAGCAGATCTGATGTTACCTGATCCTCACCAGCAGCTTTGCCCCTCTGCATGTTCTCCAAAGCTTTTCTGACTTCTTCTATCATTACTGGTGGGGTACTCAGCTCTTAGTGAGGAAACCAACCTTAGCGTAGATACAATGAATGATAATGTGACGAGTATCATTACAGAGTCTGCAGTGGAATTTGGAGGCAGGGTAGTTAGACAGGACACTGGCAAGCTTTCCCAGGAAACGAAGAACCTAATTAAGAAGCGTCGAATCATGAAAGTGACAAGTACAACAGACAAAATAGAACTGGCAGAGCTTTCGAAGTTGATTAATAGACGTAAAGTATGCGATGTAAGAAGGTATACCATGGAGAGAATTGAACACGCTCTGAAAAACGGAGGAAGCGTCAAAGCAGTGAAGAGGAAACTTGGGATAGGCAAAAGTCGGATGTATGCACTAAGGGACAAAGAAGGCAAAATAACTACCAATACGGATAGGATAGTTAAAATAGCGGAGAAGTTTTACAGAGATCTGTACAGTAGCCGAGACAACCACGACCTTAATACTATTAGAACTAGCAGTAACCCAGATTACACCCCACCAGTATCTCAACTTACTAGAATTCAAAGTGCAATTTCATTCCTAGATCTCTTCTTTGTTAGCAGTACTTTAAAAAATCGTGTATTGTGTGATGTTGTACCAGGAATATCTGATCATGAAGCTGTCATATTAGCCTTAACTGATGCTTCGTATGTTGATTTCACTATCAAGCGCCAGTACCCGAACTTTTCTCGCGCTGGTGATGAGTCAATCCTCGATTTTCTGGACCTCTCCTTCAATGCTTTCTCAGAAAATACTAGCAATATAAACGATCTATGGCTAACTTTCAAAGACATTGTTCAGGAATGTATAGCACGCTTTGTACCACTAATAACTGAAAAATCAGCTGGTAAAAATGCTTGGATCACTCGACAAACTCTCCAGCTACAACAAAAACTTAGGAGACTAAAAAAGAAAAAGGCCAGAAATTCGGTTTGTCCTCTACTTGACGAAGCCATTGCTATATTAGCAACAAAACTAAAATTACAAACTCAGGAGGGCAAGGCAAGGTGTTATGGTATATCACTTTCTTCCTTTATTAAGACGTCTCCAGAAAAATTTTGGAGGTCTAATAAACCGAGTTCATGAGGCACTACTTCATTTTCTTTTAACGGAAAAGTCATAAGTGATGACACAGCGGCGTCCAATGCCTTCAATAATCATTTTAAATCTGTGTTTACAACAGAGTATAATTTCCTTCCAGAACTTAGTATGTCTTTTACACCTATGCCGGATGTAAAAATTTCCGAGCAGGGCATTTTTAACCTTCTGCTTAATATAGATGCTAAAAAATCTCCTGGCCTGGACGATATCCCAAACGCCTTCTTAAAAAGATATGCAGAATGGTGTGGAAAGTAATTGCTCATATTATTTAAAAAATCTCTGAGTGATGGTGCATTGCCGGAGGACTGAAAAACCGCCAGAATTAAACCACTGTTTAAATCTGGTGATAAATCCAACATTGCAAATTATCGGCCTATTTCGTTGACATCTACTTCATGCATAATCTTCGAGCACATAATTTATGAGCACATAGTAGATTTCCTTGAAAAGCATGAAGTCCTAACAGATGCACAACACGGCTTCAGACGTGGGTATTCTACTAACACACAATTACATGGAATTTCACATGACTTCGCGGAAGCTATAAACAAAGCAAAACAAACAGACGCTATTTATATGGATTTTAGTAAGGCGTTTGATAAAGTGTCTCATAATAAATTACTTCTCAAGTTGGGCTTTAATGTAACAAATCATACGTTATTAACATGGATTGAAGCTTACTTGACAAACCGGTATCAATACGTTTCCCTAAATAGCACCTGCTCCAACCGAGTTGAAGTTGCTTCTTGAGTACCTCAAGGGTCCGTGCTTGGGCCTCTGTTATTTTTAATTTTTATAAATGACATCACCACCAACATTAATGTTAAGACTAAACTCTATGCAGATGACTGCGTGATTTATGAAACAGTCAATTCAATTCAGGACCAGATTAGGTTAATTGAATACTTCCAAAAAATCATTTCGTGGTGCGAACAGTGGCAGATGACTATTAATTACGACAAAACGGTCTTTATGCGAATAACCCACAAAATGAAGACACTTTTATTTCACTACGGAGCCAGCAGAGTAGGCATTTCGGAGGTTGCTGAATATAAATACCTGGGTTTATCGTTCACAAATAATCTATCACGATCAAAACGTATAGATTTCATCACAAATAAAGCGTTACGTAAATTATTCTTCTTGCGAAGATCCTTAAAATTAGCAACTTCTGTACGCTTCCTTGCACACCAGTCAATTATATGTCCCATGCTTGAATATGCCGTGCCGATTTGGGACCATTACACCAAAACAAACATCAGCAAATTAGAAAGAATACAGAATAAAGTAGTGCGTTATATTTATTATTCTTATGGTCGTTCGTCAGTTACTGAGGTCGTCAAACGAAGTGGGCTCCCAACAGTTACGAAGAGAAATAAAATTTGTCGACTGAAACTTTTGTACCAAATGGTTAAAGAACATTACAACTAGATACCTCCCACATTATCACTTTTTCTGAGGGTTATGCTACCAGGCAAAGACACTCTTTAATTATAGCTCCTTTCTTTCCACGAAATGATTGCTTTAAACACTCTTTCTTCTGTAGAACTATTGCTGATTGAAACAACCTAACTGATAACATTGTAACACAAGAATCACTTTCATTGTTTGAAAAATGCTTAAGATACTTCTTTAGTACCATTGATTATATCTTTTGTTGCATTTGTTTCTTTTTGTGTGTCACTTGTAAAATTCGATTATCAGTTAAATGGAATCCTTTTTCCAGCGATGTATCCTCTGTATATTCTATATACCCTACTTGGCATTTCACTAATTACTTCAAATTTTGTTTCGCATCCCTATTTGTGTTGCTTTAACTGTATGCATTATATTGTCCGCGTTATGCATTTTCTGCGTGTATATTATTTTGCCCTTTCAAAATACTCTGTACCTCTGTCTCACACCTGCTATAGTCTCTGTTCAAGACTGCAGTATCAATAAATAAATAAATAAAATGATACCGGACAATAGATTAGGCAGTCATCTGCAAATAGCTTAATTTTTACTGGTGGTTGCACAACTGATGATATATCTTCTATGTATAAAAGAAAAAGTAGGGGCCCCAATACAGATCCTTGAGGCACTCCCGAATACACCTCCCGATTTCCCGACATAGCATCTCCCACTCTATCTGCTTGTTGTCGATTGCTTAGATAAGCTCTGATGCAACTGAGAATATTCTCACTAATACCGACATTGCGAAGCTTGAATAGCAGCTTACGGTGTGAAACTGTGTCGTACGCCTTTGAAAAATCGATGCATATGACATCGATTTGCATACAGGCATCTACAGCTATACACAAGTCATGTATAGTTTCAACCAGTTGTGTGACTGTTGAAAGGTCACCGCGAAATCCATGCTGAAAGGGGCATAATTATTCATTTCGTTCTAAAAATTGCCGAATATTGTTTGCCACTATATGTTCAAATATTTTACAACATACCGACGTGAGTGAGACAGGCCTATAATTGTTCAATGTCGTTCTATTACCACCTTTAAAAATTGGGACAACAATTGCTCTACGCCAATCTTGAGGTAACGAGTGGCATTTTAAAGATTTCTCGAAAATAATCACTAGGTAGTACGACAGCCACTCTGTAAATCTTCGCAAAAATTGATTCGATATACCGTCAGGTCCACATGACGTTTTGGTATTTAAAAGAAGTAGTTGATTGAATATGCCTTCTCGGTTTATATCATTTTCCTGAAGTGTCACTGTAGTACCCGATTCAATTTCCTCGTTGTAATCCTGATCCTTACAGAAACCGATTGAAAAAATTGATTGAGTCTTTGAGCTATATCTGACTTTTCTGTGATTACTTCTTTTCCATCTACAATAAGATTAATTCCCTCATTCGCTTTCTTAAAAAAACAGCCAAAACTTACGTGCTGAGTTTGTTAGAAAGTTAGTGAGTGTGTTATTGAAAAAATGTTTCTTGGATTGCGCTATCTCTACTTTCAAGTTTTTTTAGCACATGATATATCGATCGAGGCCCTTACGAGTTCTGCGCAGTCTTTTAGCTTACGCTTCATGTGAATTATTTTCCTACTTATCCATAGATTTCTTTGCTTTGTCTTTGTAACGAGAGTGGGTACGAAGTTGTCTGAACAGTAACCTACGATTTCCTTAAAAAGTTTCGAGATCTGTTCAACGGACTCAAATGTTGATGCCTCCTGAAATTCGCCAAGCGACATTTCTAAAAAGTTCAGGATTGCCGTATCATCAGCACGATCGTAATCTTTGATATGTGCATGCACATGACGCTTTGCTCGACAGCCGGTATCAAAAAATACGTCAACCGCAACCATTCTGTGGTCTGATATGCCGTCTTCAACTGATACGGCATAATCCGTCACTCTACTCGATATGAAAACCAAGTCTAACAATGACTGTGACGTAGGGGTAACTCGTGTATAATCTTTTGCGATTTGTGTGAGGTTATGAGAAAACATCAGCTCTAATAACCTATCAGCACTACGGGTTTTCACATGACCAGTTGAAAAACTTATCCAATTTATGTGCGCTAAATAAAGTCACCAGCCATTATCAGCCTTGTGTTTTCATTCACATGATCACACAAAAACATATTTATTTCTTCTAAAAACTCAGGTGGACTTCCAGGTGGTCTGTAGACGGCTCCAATGAGATGCGTATAATTAGCATAAATCACCTTGCACCACACTGTTTCTGGCAACTAGCAATGTACTATTGTTGCCGCTACGTTGTTTTTAATTATCACTGCCACACCACCACCTCGGGTGTCTCTATATAACCAGTTGTTGGCACTTGCGCAACGATGTCAACTAGAACATGCGTATTAACAACACCAGAAGCTGATATGAAGCGCTGATGCTCGCGAAGATGCTGGCCCTTGACACTGCTACATAAATCAACGCCACAATTGACGTTAACCCGACGTCACCGCTGCATCAAAGGAGTACATATGTAATGTTCATAAAGCTGGGTAGGGAGCACTGCAACCCCTATTTACGTTTACCGAGGATTAGCAACAATTTGAAAAGAAGTTACGAGATCTGACGTAGTTCTGTGGTAGAATGCTTGCCTGCCACGCAGAATGCTTGGGTTCGATTCCTGCTGGGACCCTTAAATTTACTATTTGCATTCGTCGAGTGGTCAACGCTGCCCATGTTAGGTTTTTCTTAACCCTAACATTTATTCTATTCCTTCATTGGGTTGACGCTGCCGATGTCGGGTATTGCTTAAAGCTCACGCGTTCAAATATACCGTGTGTGTTCTCGTCCTTCCTGGGTAGATAGTAAGTGCCATTCACCAATATCACATACCCGCATACTAGTAGCACATACCCGCCCGTGGTTTTGTGCCACTATCTGGCGGGAAGTGTTTGGCGACGTACGCGACGGGATTGTGACATTATTTATGTATTGACCGACGCGTCATATTCGTCATACCATCTTACCCTCCCATGCTGATTTTGGTTCACGCCAAGTTAAGGGGGTGGCCATGAGAACATCCAAACGTAAGCGGCTAGATAGACAGACAGATACGCTCCATGACGTTGAAGTTCCCGAAGAAATGCTTCGCATTTAAAAGCATGTCACAGATGTGGGCATGGAGGCAGGCACCGAGACAGCATGCTGCAAACTCCACGTTTCTGGCTTTTACAGGCTTACCTGGCTGCGCTCCTGGTGTCAGCCATCATTGCAAGTTCCGTCGTGTTCCACTGGTGGGTGGCGGCTTCCGCTCCTCAGTCGTGGTAACCAGCCGCCTCACTTCCAGCAAAGAAAGAAGCGATACTCTGATGCAAGCATAGTCGCCCCTACCATCTGCGCATGACCTTTTTTTACGACGACGTCACTACCAATGCATGACTTAAGTGAGTGGCGCTGCAACAGCTTCTTCAGTGAGCACGGAGGCACGCACCAAGACAGCATGATACAAATTTCAAGTTTCTGTCTTTTACAGGCGCGTAAACCATGCTTCCTGTATGCCAAAAAAATATGATGACCAATGTGTTATTCTGCTTCTGTGTGCCCGGAAGTGCGTGCCGACATTGCATGCGATTGTTTTTCGAAGGTTTACCTGTCAATTCTGTCTGAAGATATTGAAGAGTATGCGGGCCCTGACAAGAACACTAAGGTCCCGATAGAGATTTGTTACCTGATGATCCCTCCGAAAAGATGGAAGTCATATATAACCTCATTAAGGACCTTCATGCCCAGTCAACTCAGACAGGAAAAGTGCAAAGCACGTTAGCAACAGACGTCAAAGAAATAAGGACGAGCCAAAGAAAATTGAAACTCAAGTTGCAACAATACAGAAGAGGCTGGATGAGTTAGAAGTAAAAATGATTCTATCGAGCACTTAGAACAGGCTGTTGAAGGCGTGGGGGCGTCGGGGAGATCGTTTGATAACCATCTTGAGAACTTGGAATCTCGCCTAAACGAACAGGAGGTCCGTTCCTGGTACAATAACGTATACTTTCGATGTATTCCAGACTCTTAAGAATGATGGCAACTATCTGAATCCAAGATAAAGTTCATCCTAACAAGCACGCTCGATGCGCTGCCAGACAACGCAATCGAGCGCGCTCATTGGTTGGGTTCGTACGCACTAACCAAATGTCGGCATATAATGGTTAAATATGTCGACTTCAAATCTAAAGAAAAAGTGTTTTCTGCGCGAGTAGCACTTAAAGATAAAGATAAAAGTGTGGCTGAAGATTTCTGTGAAGCCACACGTGTATGAGACAAGAACTATTCGAGTTTGCTAGAAATCAATCGAGTGTGAACACATATCAAATGCAGTACAAAAAGGTAATCATGAATAAGAAGCAGTACATCTACGACTCGATAAGACAATGTGTAAAAGTAGTCGAGGCATTACGAGCACCCACAGCTACGGCCGGCAAAACAAAACTTGTTTCCTCGTCTGCATCTGATACCCGGCAGTCAAACCGCTTTACGAAATAGGAACGTGACATGGGTCGTCAAACATGAACTGCTCAATACATCCTTTCTTTTTACTGACATCAGAAGGATTATCAACAAACGCCCTCTATTGCATTCGGCCATTGATACATGTGAACGGATGCAATGGTATTGACAGAAACGTGGCTTCAACCAGCAATCGGGGACCATGAATTATTCGCCAACTCACACAATGACTCTGTTTTCCGCTGTGATCGCATTATTCGTTCTGGTGGTGGCGTGCTTTTAGCGATAAATGAAAGGTTGCCTTCATATTGCATTCAAACTGCCTCAAAGTTCGAGATTGTATGGGCCGTCGTAACATTAAGCCACAAAAAATAATTTTCGGTGTTTGTTATTGCCCCCAAAGTTTACTACAACATTTGTGCGTGATTTTCATGGTGCAATTAATAGTGTTTTTTTTAATTACCCCTGATGGCCAAGTTTCCTACTTGATGACTTCACTACGCCTATTCTATAATGAAAAAATATTCCTTGCACAGTTGATTAAAGAACCAACAAGGATAACACCATTAGTTTTAATACACTCGATGTTGTATTGACCACGCAACCCGATCTTATTTCTGATGTAACATACCTGCTTGGAATAAGTGACCATAGCCTTCTCTCGTTAAAGGTTTGCCTAGCACAACCTAAAGTAGTTTAAACGACTATGACACTACAAGATTACAACAAGGCCGACTTTCTTACCATCAACAATGAACTTGCTGTATTTCTTAATAATTCCTTGAATGATTTCGACTATCGCGACATTCAGTCGAACTGGAGTATCTTTCTTGCTAAGGCTGTGGAACTAACAGATAATTGCATCCCTGCTTACACAATTTCATTCAACCTAAAAAAACCGTGGTTTAATCAGCAGTTTAAACGTTCGTCTGATAAAAACAAGCGTCTTTTCAAATCGGCTAACCTTAGCAACAGTAGGGCTTGTTGGTCAGCTTACAAGCAGTGCGCTCATGATTAGGCGCAGGCCTTAAAAGCTGCCGAAAATCATTTCCTAAGCAACACCTTACCTACGATGTTGAAGACTAACACTAAAAAACTTTGGCGGTTGATAAATACTCAGAAGAGTGATGTTATAGTACTTGATGATCTTAGCGGTAACCCTATACCGTCCGACCAATGCTCAAACATACCTAATGATTTTTTTCAAAGCATTTTTCTTTACCCGCCACCGCCAACGCTCCCCATGTGCAACCATTTCACCACGATATGTTTCCTGTCATTTTCACCTACGATGTTGTCGCAAGCTTTATTAAGTCCCTGAAAGTATCCTCGGCACTGGGTAGCGATCAAATAAACATCACACTTCTCCAAATTACTGTTTCTTGTTCATCCATAATACTAACCAAAATTTTTAAACAGTCCCTCAACGATGGTGTTCTCCCATCTGATTGGAAAGTCGGGAAAATAGTTTCAATCTACAAATCAGGTAACAAGCATTCTCCTTTAAACTACCGACCTATTTCTCACACTAGTATACCCTGTAAAGTATAAGAACAGATTTTGGCTTCTCACCTTGAAAATTTTTAGTCACACTCACTTTCTCTCAATCGCAACATGGATTTCGCAAATCATACTCTTGTGAAACTCAACACTTTTCGTACATTAACTATACATCATTCTTGACAGCAACTTGTTTGCCGACTGCATTTTCTTCGATTTTTCTAAAGCTTTTGATAAGGTGTCCCACAAGCTGCTCATTTATAATTGCGACTAATTAACCTTGACACCTGCCTTGTAACCTGGATTGAAAGTTTCCTTACTAACCACTCACAATTCGTCTCGGCTAATGGAACTCCTTCCGACGAATCTCCTAAAAATTCTGGTGCACCAAAGGGTTCGGTTTTTCGTCCGGTTCTTTTTCTAATCTATATTAACGATCTGCCATCTTCCTTCACTTCATCTGTTTATCTTTTTGCCGATCATTGCGTAATTTTTTTGCGAAATAACTGCACCTAACAACGTCACCCTTCTTCAATCTGACCTTCCTGCTGTCCTTAAGTGGTGGAACACACAGCTCATTCAATAGAACAATAAAAATATAAATCCATTCGTGTGTCAAGAACCATCACCACTTTACCTACTTAAAACCTAACACACAATTAGACAATGTCACCTCATACAAGTACCTCGGAGTTCATATCAGTCACAACCTAACATGGACTACCCGTATTAGCTATGTTGTCTGTAACGCTAATCGCATGCTCGAATATCTTCTTCGTAACTTCATAAAATGACCTTCTTCTGTCAAACTAACGCAGTATAAAACACTAGTTCTTACTAACTTGAATATGCCGCATCGGTTTGGGATTCATACCACAATGATTTGGTGCATTCATTAGAAATGGCACAAATACCTCCGTTTGCTTCATAACTACTAATTATAATCGAAACACAAGAATCACACTAATTAAATCTACCTTTAAATTACCTACACTTCCTTCTCATCGTACTACGCTCCACTTAACCCTTTTTTTTAAATTTATCACCACTCATACTTACGCGATTTACTAATCCTTCCGCCACTTCACGTATTTCGTCGTTTAGATCACACTCGTAAAGTAGGCATGTCATCGTCTCAAACAGTCATTTCGACAATCACACGTACCACGCACCTCCCTCAATTGGAATCGCCTTCCCGATTCGTTTGTAACCATTTCAGATTGTGCCGCATTTGTGACTGTATTAACCAATTTTTTGAATATCTGGTAGTAGTTTTCATCTTATACATTTCTATGTTCAAGATTTCACTGTTACTAGTTGTATCTGTTATCTGTTGGACTGATGTTTAACAACGCTCACTGTATAATTATAAACGTTATGTTTATTTTCTACAAGACTGTATCATTCTATTTCCCTATACGCCTTTTCGACATTTCCCATTTTCTTTCTTTCTTTTTGTTTCAATTTGCTGTTGTATAACCGGGAACATTGCATTACCTCTTGTACTTATAAACTTGTTTCGTTGCTGCATTTTTTACCAGTCTCCTCTGTATTGTCTGTTGACCCTGAGGGTAAATAAATAAAAATTGTCTTTAAGCAATTTATTTGCTGACCGAAAACAGGTATTCAATGGAAAAGCGAACCGACAAGAAGCGGACACTGTGCACAACTTTCTTGAAGAAACTTCGCGTGGCTCCGGGCATGCTTGTGGTGCTAACCACAAATTTAGGCAAAACACGACTAAAGGCGTAACTGGCATACCATTCTCCAGGTGCTGTGTCCAATACCTCGAAAGCAAATAAAACGAATAACTAGTTGTCGTACGAACACATGAGATAGGCTTAGTCCGCCCTGTTTAACTCTTCGGCACAGATTCATCCTACTACATTTTCCCCAGGTGGACCTCCATAAAAACACAGCAATTATTCTATGCAGCTTTTGCACGTGCACACGTGAGAAATACAAAACCTGCATCGCATATCATAATTTGCTCAATAAAAATATGTTGCATACAGTGCCTCTGGCAAACATTGAGAGACAGTTGCCGCTCCGCTGCGCTGTCCTTTCGCGCGTTCCGTTTATTCGTTCAATCCAGTAGTCATTAGTGTCTTTGAAGTGCTAGAAAGACACGCCTAAGTATTTTACTGGAATTTAAAACCATTGTACTTTGGCATAGATATCTGGGTTTGTTGTACAATCTCTGTGCCACAGCCGTAGACACTTTCCCCAATTCACCGGACTTCCAGTAATTACTCCAAAATTGTTGACAACGGCCACTGTCTCTTGTGCACTTTCCTTAATAGTACAACACACTGCTACACCATCAGTGTAAGTCAAAACTTTTACCTCGGCGTCAAGCAGTCAGAAAGCGCGGATGGTCTCGTTTGCTATTATGTCCAGTCACAAGCTCTTTAAGTACAATGCAAACAAGAATGGACTTGCCGGACAGCCCTGGCGTACACAACGTTCGAGCCTAATGGGATACCCTGAGATATTGTTAATAATTAGCCGCATTTTACAGTTTTTATACGCCAGAACTATGCCCTCGGTAATCAGTCATCTAACATTGACCTGTTCAAGTTCTGAGAAGAGCACGTCATGCGAGACGTAGTCAAACGCCTTCTCCAAATCAAGCGGCAGGATCGCAACATGAGAATGAAAAGCATCGCAACTTTCAAGGACACAGCGCATTGTGCGCGTGTTCAACAATATGGAGCGCCCCTTGATGCCACACCTTTGGTGCTTCTCTACTGTTTTGATGATTACAAACTGCAATCTACCTGCTAATACTTTCATGAGTATTTCGTAGTCAGTGGTGGCTAGCGAAATGGGCCTATATGACGAAACTAATTTTAATTTTGCTTTTTCATCCGTCGTTGCTATTAAAATAGTGTGCGCCTCGGCAAATGAAGATGGTAATGTTTTGATTGTGTAGGCTTCCTTGTAGACACCACTTAACACTAGTGAGACCTCTGTTTTAAAAGATTTATCCACACCGCCCTAAGACCTTCACGCCCAGTTGACTTGCCCTCGGCGAGATTATCTATTGCATGTTTAATTTCCAAAATGAATATAGGCCTCCCTCACGCCTCTTTCGTTCCGAGGGATAAATGCGGCATCTGGCACAGGAAAGTATCTTTGAACTTCGTAACGTTCACTAATGCGTCTGCGAAGAGACCCTTCGAATACCGAAAGAAGACTTCTGCGATATTGTTGTTAGTATTTAGCAGGATGTCATTTTCCTTTATTTCACCGATGCGAATACGACGCGCTCATGATTTCTCGATTCCAAGCGCGCTCTTGGTAGGAGTCTCCCATAGCCCCCGCCTCTGCTCTTGCTCGAAGAAGGGCTCCTCTGAAGCGTTCCTACTCATATAGCTTGATTTGTCGTTTTATCGAGCGAATATTTTTCTTATTTGCACCAGGCTTCTTTTTTTCTAGTGCTATAAATTTCTTAAGCGATGTTCTGAGGTCATTTTCTTTAATATTTTTATTTCAAGTTTTAAAACAGTAGATCGCTATCTGACCTTTATTTTAAAGCTTTGCTTCAACAGTTCCCATTCCTCGCCAATGTTACAGGCGCCGATCATTTTTGTGTCCTGAATTCCCTCTATAACAGAGCTATTGAACTTGTCATCCCGAAGTAACTTAGCGGTGAACTTCTGTTAATCCCAACTATTTTTTTCTTTTCGTTTAAGTCCCACGTTACATCTTACAAGACAATAATCAGATAAAGAAAGAGGTAAGACTGTGTGCGTACTGCTTTTAGCTATCGCCTCCCCAGCCATGTATATCCTATCAAGACGTGCGTAACTGGTTCCCTGAAAATGTGTAAAACGAACTTCACGAACAGCCTAGAGGCACTCCACTACATCTTCCAGGTTGTATTCATTCAGCAAGTGATAAAGCACTTCAAAACTTTTATCTCGCACACGGTAATTATTTTTTCTATCCTTAGCGCTCAATACACAGTTGAAATCTCTAAAAAACAAGCTGTTTTGGTGTCCGTAAAAGTTGTCTAACTCACGAAAGGAAAGTTTCTCGGTCTGCCTCCACGTTCGGCGCATAGACACAAATGACGCGTCATTCAATTTCACTTCTACTAAAATCAGAATTGACTATTCTGCTGGAGTCGCAAGAGCAATGACTTTCAATAATCAATCTCGGATTATTTTTAACAAAAACACACAACCAGGAAATTTTCATTTGCGTGAGTAACTACGGAATAATATATAGACGTAAACCGCAGCATCATGCTCCAGGTCTTCTCCGCACCTCCCGCTTTTGTTTCCTGTATGGAAAACACCTCGATATCTTGGTCAATTATTAAGCGGTACACTTGATTCTGCTTTTTCTAGGAGGCCAAACTTCGGACATTTAACATTGCAACGCTCAGTGCGAAATGATTAGCCATCGTTACGCACTAAACATGAGGTGATAGACCGGAGCATGGTGCTTACCATGTGTGGCTAGCTCACTGCTAGACACCTCCGGGACCATCCAGTGGTCCAGCATCAGTTTGCTGCTAGTCGTTTGGATTGCCAACCGATCGCTTCACAGGTAGATTGGACCTCGCTCTGAATCCCGAGTGCCGCGCAGGTGTCAACTTGGCTGGTGGTCCCTCAACTTTGCTCTTGTGAGCAGTGCCCGAAAATTTCTCCAGCACACGCTTAACCGCCTAGCTCGTGTTGATCTCGCGGGTCATTCCGAACGCTCGCATGTCGCGTCTTGCCGCAACTTGCGTCGACATGTGCGCTGGTTTTGTTTTTGCGTCTTCAGTGGGCTCCTCTGGATTGGTGTCCGTCATGGCCGTTTCTTTCTCCTAGGCTTCAGGCACTGTTTTGTAATCTTCAGGGAAAACCGACCCGCCTTCATTCAGAGAACTAGTGGCGTATGCTACCCCCGTAGCCGCGTCTTCTGCTTCAGCGGCGTCCATGGGCTGCTCTCCAATGTCATCGTACATTGCAGCGCTCATAACAGCTGTGTATGAACACACGCACTGGGCGTCTAGATGCCCAAACTGCCGACAACTGAACACCTGAGCACCCTGCAGTATCGCCTGGTTCCTTTGCACCGCAAGCATTGCATAGATCTGCCCGGCACCACGACTAGGTCGAATTCTCCTGCAACGCGTACTTGGTGTGGTCTTCAACTGTAACTCCACTCCTAAACTTGAGTAGCACAGTTCTGGTCGAAGACCTTTTGTCAGTGACGTCGTCGATTCTTCAGCGTTCCTGATTCACTTCCACCTGATTGCCGAAAGCCGCGAATGCCGCCCGCACATCCACATCGGCGACTACGTAAAGCAGCCAATGAAACCCCAGTTTTTTATGCTGGTCTAAGGGATCGATGATGAGACAACGGCGCCCCTTTACCTTGAGTTCCTCGACAAAAAGGAGTTTCTTTGTCGCGTCTTCTCCGCTCAGGGTAACCGCCAGGACGTGGTTGTTCTGGTACGCTCCGAATGCAATGACGTCCGATAGCAGTCCAGTGGGACCCAACGCGTCCCTGAAGTCTTCAACCCTATAGAGTTGAAGACTTCAGAGACGGGTTGAACACTTCAAAAAGACGGGTTGAAGACGGGTTGAGGACATTAGGGTTGAAGTCTTCAACCCTATAGGGTTAAGCAGAATACATACGTGTTGTTATGGTGCCCCAGACATGCGCAATAATTGCTTTTTAATTCACCATTGCACAAGTATGAATGCTAAATCTTGAGCAACCATGGTGGGCGCTGCAGAGGGGGTCGGCCGTTTCAAGTACTCGGTGTCGTTAAAAGTGGACAAGCAGAAAAATGTACAGACAGACAGAGAGACAGACAGACAGACCGACAGGCGCAGGCAGGCAGGCAGACAGACAGACAGGCAGGCAGGCAGGCAGGCAGGGAGGCAGACAGACAAACAGACAGGCAGGCAGGCAGGCAGGCAGGGAGGCAGACAGACAAACAGACAGGCAGGCAGGCAGGCAGGGAGGCAGACAGAGAAACAGACAGACAGACAAAAACAGACAGAAAGACAAACCAAAGTTTTTGCATCGAAGGTCCCCATAAAAGACTACCGCCTTTACTAAATAATGCTTCTGCACATCTCTCGCGAATGTCCGCGTGCAGTTGGGGTCAAGAAATGTTGCGGAATGAACCTCAAAATTATTATTTTGACTGCATGCAGTTGCTCTTTAGAAAACGCGACTTTTCATTGCTGGTACATTATCTTCACAGTATTACACTGGTTTCATCGTGAACTTACAGCGCAACACCAGAAAAAATACAGGACAGGGAAGGAGCGAAACAGAAATAATAGACGGCACTTTCGCTCCTTCCCTGTCATGTATTTTTTCTGGTGTTGCGCTGTAAGTATGTTCACGATGAATCCTAACCAACTGGCCCAATTTACCGTCTTAGTACACTGGTTGCCCTGGTCATGGTTCAATGTTACAAATCTATGCTGAAATATGAGAATTATACCTAATATACGAAGGAGTGAGCAAACGTAGGTGGCATACGCTCTCCTGTAGACTTCTGCACCGGACTTCTGTATACTTGACGTTCAAGTTCATCATCAAATTACGCTACCACTAATCAAACATCAACCAACCGATTTTCAATTTCAATCTTTCTCTGTCTCAATGCGTTTCATTTGTTTCCTTTTTGTCATGCTTTTCTAAAATCATCAGTTCCATTTGTTTTGAGAACACGAGCTTCAACATATAGGCCAGTGTTTTAGTACTGTCAGCTTGCACCGCGAACACGAAAGTTCTCAGCTTCCGCTGTTCTCGCCTCTGTTTTTTTCCTCCTTAACGCGCGTGTAGGAGATCATGAGTGGGCGGGCGTCTGAGTTTTTTTTACAAAATAATGCTTAGAATATAGTTTTTACAAGAGTCGAAACTTGGGCTAGTTGGTGCGTAGTCATATTGCAAGATGTTTTTACATGCTTTTTGATAGAAATAAGAAAAAAAAATCATTGCAAAGTAACAATAGGAATAATGTTTACAAAATATTTCGTCCATCTTTTTTGATAGAAACGAGGCAATAAAATTTTCATTGCCAAGAGCTCAACACAAATATTGTTTAGAGAATATTTTGTCTATGGCTTTTTGATAGAAATGAGACAATAAAATTTTTCTTGCAAGTGCTCAACAGAAATAGTCTGTACGATGTACTTCCTCAAAAGTATTTTATTGGAAATTAATCTTCGACATTTTTTTTGCAAAATCAACAACACAGATATAGACGACAAAGTATTGAAACAAATGTCTCAGTTTTGCGGTACCATTGATGATCAATAGAGTCAATCATTCGATCACAGTTCGACAACAAAACATCAACAGTCATTAACATAAAAGTTGATCAGGCCTTTCATACTGCACCATACGACAGAGTATCAGTCATAGATGTCGCAGCAGCGGCATAAGTCGGTGTGGTCGGTTTTTTTCTTCTAGACGCTAGATCGGTAGGATTTTAGGCGTGACTGCCAATGCCTCGGTTTGCTCGGTTCGTGCTGGATAACCCGCAACATTATCCTTGCTCTGATTGATGATATTGTCCAGAGAAAATTCAGTCATCTGTGAAAGAAGAAAGGCACCATCGCTGTGAGTCCTTATATAAGACTCCGGAAACCCCATCAGTGCCGACGAATAAAAAGAAGCAATAGAGTCCACTCCAAAAGTTGTGAAGGGCTACACTGAGGTAGCTGTAATGGCTGCACTGAAACAACCAAGTGCTGTATTGTTAGCTTGTAGTTTCGGCTATTGATTCCTCCTCGCCGGTATTGTTGAAGATGGTGGTGGCGGCAACGGCACTGGATGAAGTCGAATCACGGAGAGAGCAATCGTACTTGCCTGATGATGTGGCTCCTCAGCCATCGGTTCCGACTGGGCACACGTACGTGTTGACAGCAGCGCCGGTAGCGACTGCTCCACGTCTGCCGTGGACTTTGTGCTCCCATTCAAGATGTCTGCACGTTGAGCATCCGGCTGTCCTTCGATGATGCAAGCCTTCCTCTTCATCGGATTTCTTGCGGCCCTCTCCACAGGTCAATGTTGTGCCTGCACCATTCACTTCTTCAGCTGCAGCTGTGCACTTATGGAATGCGGAAATTTTCCGAACGTTTCCCTAGCTTGTAGAGGATATGAGCTCTTCACTTTAAGAAAAGGAGGCAGGAAATCTCTGTCAGCGAGCCAATCAAAATCTTCTGTCATGGAACAGCTTGGTCGTCACTTCGGCGTCTTATAAGCACACACGCTTGCGTGGAGCCACGACAAGAAGAAGAGCTCTTATTATTGTGGCTAACAAATACACATCTTCATAAATAATTCTGTATAAAGCAAACAAAAAAGAAATGCCTATTATATAAGGTGCATATAGGTGTTGATGGTAAATACCATTGTCACAAGTGGTAAAATATATTGCACCAATACTTTGATGTTTTTAATGTTCTTTGCAACTTTGGTTGGTGGTATCGACAGCGACATCACAATTAGCAGCACATTTACCTTGATGGATGCAATCTAGAGGCCTTAAAGCTGGCTGGTGTTTGTTATTTCAAGCAAACCAAACGTTGTGATATGTCTCTGATTCGTGCTGCAGTTCCTACTTCGGCTCAACCCTCACACTGCTCCATATTGCATACAGCCGGTACTAGTGTCTGCTTGAAAAAGGCTAATCGCTAAAACTATTTTGTTGAAAGCTCAAGTCAAACAAATACACGCATGTGGTGTTACTGGTGAAACTCCGGGGAGGGGATGAGGAGTGTAGGGGGAAGGGACATATTGTCGGCCGCAAAACCTTGAAGGATTTCCAGCGCATGAAAGAGTTGCAGAAAACTGAATTGCTGAGCTTTCTACCAAGGCTATCAGCCATGCCGCTGGGTTTACTTTTTCATTCAGTGAAATGATCTGGGATTAGATGCCAGTTCCACTAAAACCATGTACATGAAGACTTTTTTTTCTCCGAGTCAATTGTCGGATTTACCAATCGTTTTTTCTAGCTTATTTGAATTTTTTTCAGGAAATACCGTTGTTTCAGCGATCATCACTCTCACCTAAGGCGCATTTGTCGACGCCTTTGAGTGGTTAAGCGTAGACAATGCACATAAGTTGGGGGAATGAAGAAGTAACGTCAACCATGCACTGACGAACATGCATTCAGTTAGATGGAGACCCCTGGAGACATTGTTAAAAAATGTTAAAAATGAAAGTCATGCTTTAATTTATTGTTGCGTAAATTTTTGCTCCAGAAACTAATTGAATTTTTTTAAAACTTCTACTCATATGCGAGCGACGTTCTTTAATTATATCTAGACGTATTCTCGAAACCGCAAAATGTTTAAATATACTCTAAGAAAATAAACAATTTTTCGCGTAATAGTAAAGAGCAATTTCACCATGCTGAAAAACTCAATCTTACTGTGACATGGTGGTTGGTAAGAGCAAAAAATTGCGCGAATACAAAACGTGGGTGGAGACGCCAACGTGAAATTCCCGCTCCAAACACCGGGACGTAGTAAAGGCATATACTGCGTCCTTGTAAAGCACTTGTGGTGAGGCCTTCGCCGATCTAATATCGGCGTGCGGCAGGCTCACAGGCTTCAGCTTAACGCTTTGGCCTGCGACGCCTGGAAGGCCTCAAAGTGTTAGATTTGAATTTTTAAATGTGATTTTGCAGGCCAGCCGACCAATGCCGGGTCACATGTGGTGACATTTGGGTCTGACTGACGTACTTATAGAGCTGATACGAGCATTTATTTGAAACAAAAAAGATTTAATGAAAACAATGGCAAGCAACAGATTGCAAATGTTAACTAAGAGAAGAAATGCAAATACACGCGATGGAAACAAGAGCTACAAAACACTGTTTGAAAATAGCAGAGAGCAGTAAACACAAAGCGTTTCGATAATGAAATAAAAGGATGATGGATATCAAAAGAGATAGAAAGAAGCATTGAGATATGTCGGGCTCGCGCTTCTGATTTACTACACGCGACGCAGCGCAAAGACTGCAATTATTCAAAAGCTGGGTATATTGAAATGACAGTTGAAAAATAGTCGCAAGAAAAAGTTCCCAATGGACAAGTCCAACTCGTGGTTCACGCAAGGGAGTTGACCTCGTGCCGCTGGTGGTCTCGCCGGCTAATGCAGGCGACGAGGGTGCCTTGTGTTGCAGCTGTGTGAATGCGTTGCTCGGGACTCTTCATGCTCGACGCCTACGCGAGACTCGCGACGCCGACGACCACGCTTCTCGCTGGTTGACGTCTTTTCAGTCAAAGTCTCTTCGGGGCGTACGCACTCCCCTTTGGGTCATTTTCCACGAACACATATTTCGTCACAGGTGCAGGGAAGACGCGCGGGTGCCGTCGCTGCGTGTTTAGTTGCCGGAAGTTGTCTTCCCGAACATGCAGGTGACCTCCAGCGGGCGAAGAGGGGCGCAGGTGAGAGTTGTAGCCATTTCTGACCGTCCGACATAGGTTCTACTCGATAAATACGCACAGCATTGTCATCTGTGGGTATCAAAGACCTAGAATATGACGTTTCAAAAATTTCATCGACGCAATGTTTAGAACATACAAAAAATACATTTTTTAAATTGTTATAACTCGCACGGAAATTTATTTGCAAAATTTGAAAATGAAACCGCAAGCTTAATTTTCTCCGCTATTAATGAACTCAAGACAGTGAAACTTACGGCAGTGAAGTTCTCAGAGTACTGTTCATCTATCTAAACGAGGCCATTGGGTCTTTTTAGTGACCCTTTGCATCTTTGCTTCTTTTGGTATTTGCGAAAGTCGTCCAGCTTCTTTTCGCTTTCTTTTGCGATAATGTTTTGCTTGTTAGCTCAGTAACGCATGACAACATTGTCTAGGATGGCCGTGCGCAGCTGTTAAGCCGAGCTCGAACGGGTCTCATGTTCACAGCACAACAGAAGAGGGTGAATAGGAGGGTAGAAAACAAAGCATAGCATGATCATGTGTAGACCATTATAGCAACAGGGATCAAAAAGAAAGTCAGGTGAAAACTAAGGTGGGCTTGAAAAGGGGGAAATACATAGCATACTATAGCGATGCATACTAGTGTGCCCAAAGAAGTAAAAAAGGGCTGCATGAGTGAGCACGATGGAAAGAAATAAAGGGCGAGGGTAAATTATTGGATAGGCATGTGTAGTGAAGCAAGTGGGGGAAGTAAAGTGAGGAGTTATTGGAACGTGACTGGCACGTGAAAGCAGAGAGAGGTGTTAAAGCACAGCGTAGTTATGCATAGTACAGCATGGCCATGATGGCAAAGCGAAGCTACGGTAATAATGATATCTGGGGCTTTACAACCCAAAACCAAGATATGATCATGAGAGACCCCGCAGTGGAGGGCTCCCGAAATTTTGACCATCTGGTGTTTTTTAACATGTGCTGACATACACCACAAAGTACGCGGGCCTGTGCTATTTCACCTTCAATAAAATGCGTGGCACATTTGGGTGTGAAGTGATGTGATGGTAAGGAGGATGTAAGGGAAGATAGGCAGAGGGCTGAACTATACATTGCATCGACATGTATAGTTCAGCAAAGGGGGCGATAGGGAAGTGAGAGTTAGGAGGAGTAATGCGATAACGACGAGCAAGGAAACTCGAGGGTGTACGGTACAGTCTCTCATAGTCATTTTAGTACAATACAGCAAAGGATGAAACAAGGAAGAGACGAGGAGGAGGAAAAGTAGCATGTTGGGATAGTGTAATTCGTAGCATAGCCAAGCGGAGCATGATCAGTCCGCCCCCTCCTCTGTCCCCCCCCCCCCTCCACTGTCCCCCCCTCCTCTACGCCCCACTTTTCGGTAACCTTTAAGCCATGATTCACTGTCTCGCCAGTACTTCAGCCATTTATTCCTCGTGGTTTAGAAGCGCAGACGAGTTACACTATATGAGGTGCCGTCCGAAAACCTACCGCGAAGGCCCCTAGACAGGGAGCCGAAGAGGCGACCTCCGAATCGCCTCGGCTAAGTGCAGCTCGTGAGCGCATGTCAGCGGCGCAGAACATTTGGGACTTCAGATTTGTTTGGTCTGTGCTCGTATATATACGTTGTTTACTGATCAAGACAAGCATGTGCCTAGTGCCCTGCTTATCATAAATTCATAAAGGAAAGCTGCTGTCGCTGTTTAGTGCACACTCACTTAAGGTTGTCACATATTTTCAATTGCTATTTGTAATAATATTATACCCGAGCCTTGGCCCCGCATCGTATTAGTACGAACTACTACAAGATGCCACTCTCAATGAACAAACATTACTGACACTAACTGCAGTCATTTGCATTGGCTAGGGGTTGCATTATGACCGCACTGGCCCCCTTCCCCAGTCACACTAGCATGTACCCCTCAAGACTTTACTTACTACTATACATCACGAGCTTGCGCCCTGCCGACGCCCATAACTTCAATCCAAGCTCGATTATCTCAAACTAGGCAATTCCCGCCGCGGTGTTCCAGTGGCTAAGGTACTCGGATGCTCACCCGCAGGTCGCGGGTTCGAACCCCGGCTGCGGCGGCTGAATTTCAGAGGGAGGCGGAAATGTTGTAGGCCGGTGTGCTCAGATTTGGGTGCACGTTAAAGAACCCCAGGTGGTCGAAATTTCCGGAGCCCTCCACTACGGCGTCTCTCACGTTCATTTGGTGGTTTTGGGACGTTGAACCCCACATATAAATAATAATAATAAACAATGTTCCCAAGCAGCAATTTAATCAGCTGCTCTGCAGTAATTATCTCATGTGTGTTTTCAGATGCCAGAGTGGCAGACATCAGTGATTCTCACACATATCGACATGTTCACTGTCACTATTGTTGAACTACAGAAAAAAATATCCCTTGGTAAAAGCAGGCGCGCCCTTCTCTTTAGTATTGTTGGGAAAGCTAGCGCTCTTTTCACGGGCGGACGAAGCACACCGAGGCACAGAGCAGTACTTCACGATTGCGCAGCACTCAATCACCACGGGGTCGTTGTGGCGTGGCTGCGTAAGACACCTTCTTTTCAGGACCAGAGCCGCGACAATTATGCGATCTCCTTTGACGGCATCGGCTGCGCACATTCAACAACGCGGCCTACGTCATACACCACTGCACCGTCGATGAAACATTCTGACCTTTCGATTGCTGTGTTGACCTGCTTGTAGTGGCTAGAGAAAGCCACGCTTATTGAAATTTCAAAACACGGGAACTAATTAGTATTGCACGGTGGAAGCTGCAGATGACGAGAGAGAACACTCACATATAATTTCCTTTTCTGACCAGCAATACGCTCGGCGGCGTCGGCGTGCTTATCTAGGAAGCTTCTGGGAAGCTTCTCTGCCTTTTCTATTGGGCTGCAACTAAAACGAATTCATAGTTTCACTCGAAAGCATTCTTTAAGGGCGTTAGTTGACTCTCGCGAGGTGGTTCATTCGAAAAAGTTCCCTCCCGAAACAGGCGATTCAAGCACAGGAGCAGCGGCTGCCACTGCGCGGTTGAAAGCGATCGCAGTCCACAAACAGACGTGACACGTGAGAAGGTGCCACTCCAAGACCGTTTGATCGCGTTGCAGTGTGCCGAAAGCGCGTTGTGTATTGGCTGATCTTTGGATGGGTGGCGTTGTCGAATAATTTAGCATGGTTTGGGTCAAGCTGCGGATTTTTTTACTCTTTTATTTCAATGCCACCAGAAAAAGGTCAACGGGAGGCCACTGTGTCTCTTTAGTTGTTTTAATAAATACAGAAAAAATTGAAGCTGCAGTCTGAGTTGTACGCACCATGCATAACCAAACGCGCAGTGGTAGCTGTTGCTTTATGGTACACATCGTTTCTTTTACCTGACCAGTTCTATAATGGCAATTGCCGCAATATACCCGAAATACCCACTGTTCCGCTCGGCTAACTGCAATGAACGGCCAAACATTAGCGGTGACGTAATGCCCTGTAGGTTACAAAACATCTTAACAACACTCCAGTGGCCTCTTCTGTTGTTTTCACTTCGTTTTATTATGTTTACCTATGTTGGGTTTGGTCAAAATAATTTGTTTCGTTGCTCGTCTCAACATGGTGATCATCGTAATATATGTGGCTGTATTAACATGGACAAGAAACCCTTCACTACGCAGCGGAATAACCAGCATGAGACATTTATTTGTTCTGCGCATCGGCTTTGTGCAACCTGACATTCAGTGAATTTTATATGAAAATGCCGTTGCGGAATCCTTGTTGTGAGTGTACAACTTACGTAAGACGACGGGATGTATCGTGCACGCTGTGCGAAACTAAAACCAAATCGTGAAAAAAGACCAAAAAAAAAACGCCAAGCCTGCGCGGAACGCGCCACAGAGAGGCAGCAAAAGCGGGAAAAGCGGCCTTTCAGGGCCTTTTATACGCTCTTTGGGGAACTACTACAAGCACACTTGCTGAGTACCGACTACACCATTTATATTCGCAATTTACAAGCAGTTCGCCGGCTTTCACAATGCTATATTTTGTCTTTCTTCGGATAAGTCTGGGATTGAGTGATTGATTGATATGTACCGTTTACCGTCCCAACACCACCATATGATTATGACAGACCCTGTACTGAAGGGATCGGGAAAATTCGACCACGAGGGGTTCTTTAACGTGCACCCAAAGCTGAGCACACGGTCCTAAAACATTTCCACCTCCATCGGAAGTGCAAGCGCCGCAGCCAGGTTTCGATCCCGTGACCTGCGGGTCAGCAGCCGAGTACCTTAGCCACTAGGCCACCATGGCGGGGCGATAAATGTGAGATTCACTAAACACTTGCAAGGAATTGTGTGCCAATTGTTAATGCAATGGCTAACATTGATGAGCACTTACGCCTGGAGTGGTTATGCGCCACAGTTTAAAGGTGATCAAGAACAAGCAGTTGTAGCGGAATGGAGCATTCGACGATCCACTCGTTGCGACATTCGCATTGTCTGACACCTGGTTGTTCTTGGGCTGTTCTAAAAGGCTTAATTGCTCATAATAACGTGATTCTTTACCCGGCAACAAGCCTGTCTAAGGCAAGTGGTCGAACAAGAGCCAAGCCCCGTTGTGGCTCAGAGGTGGATTACTCATCTGGTACGCAGCAGACCCGGTTTTGAACCTTGCTGTATCCATGCTGTGTTTTTGTTTACATAGTTTATTTTATGTTTATTTCGTGCCAATAGTGCTCACAGATATTGGCGGCGGCGGCAGCAGCGGAAATCTACGGGGACGCGCGTGACCCGTGTTGTGATCTCATAACAGCTCCCACTGTAAAGAAAAAATTCTCAGCAGCCCACCTAGATTTCTGTCTCCCCTTACCCCGCTTGCCTTCTCTGGGAATTCAATGAGTTACCCTTAAGGACTAGCGGTTATCCTGCCTACGTGCTACATTGACGGCCCATGTTGATTTCCTCTTCTTGATTTCAAATATGATATCCTTAACCCACTTTGTTCCCTGATCCACTCCGCTCTACGCTTGTCTCATAATGTCACGTAGTGTTGGAACTTGCACCGCAGGAACTCGAAAGCACTGTAGGGCAACCACTTTATTTGGCAGAACTCACGCCGCACATGGTCGTCGGTAACATCCAAAGGACGCAGCTGCTGCGCCGGCGTGTCACACGAAAGCACACTCGCGCCTCGCCGCTACACACACACACACCCACTGATTGAGCCGTCGCAGTCAGCCGACTTGCAGCCAATATATATACGACAACAGAATGTAACGCGATACCATCTTTCTCACGTGATCATACCAGGCGCCTATTTTGGCGCATGTAAAGACAATTGGCAGAAATTATAACCGTGCACTTCCACTGCGACAAACCAAGAGACTTCTCTTGACATTACCAACCTTTCAGTCGACATCGTCCCGATGTTCAATCCAAACTAATAATACATTGCTGCGAGCAAAATAATGGGTACAACAACACAAAAAATCATTACTACGAAAACGTTGTGGTATAGTGTGTTAGTGCTAGCGAGCATGGTAAGGTTTTAAACGGACGACGTGGACCACTCCGGTGCGTGGGCAGCGTCGTTGGGATGAGCTAAGGTTTTTGGGCACAACTTGGTAGTCCAAAAAACGGTATTTCAGAGGCTCTCGTGCTTGCTGGAGCACAATTGGTGTCGTGGCAGTGTTGGTAGTGTTCATTCATGCAGTCTTCGTCGTCAACTTGATTGAGAGCGTGCCAAACTTCGGAGGTAAGTTTTGCAAGCGGCGGCTTGCTCGCTGTGCAATGGCACCGTCAACTTCAAACACGGGATGTGGACTACTGCTTCTGCTTGCCGGAGGTGTCCTAGGCATGGGACTTCAGCACCTTTACCAGATGTGACGTAGTGTTGGTACTTGTAACGCATGAACTCGAAGTCACTGTGGGGCAACCACTTTGTTTGGCAGAACTCTGGCCCTAGATGGTCGCCGGTAACTTCCAAAGGACGCAGCTGCCACGCCGGCGTGCCGCACGAAAGCACACTTGCGGCTCGCCGCTACACACATACACCCACTGATTATGCCCCGAAGTCAGCCGACTTGCAACCATTAACAATACATCAGAATGAGACGCAATACCATCTTTCTCAAATGATGATACCAGGCGCCTACTTTGGCGCATGTAAAGACGATTGACACAAATGATAACCATGCAGTTCCACTGCAACAAACCAAAAACCTCACGTGGCAATACAGTTACACCTATCATTTTTATTTTCATCGCTTGCTGCGTCGTCCTCAATTCAAGTTGAACCCTCTTCGTAAGTCTCCATGTTTCTGCTCTATAGCTAAGTACCGGCAAGATGCAGCTATTGTATACCTTCGTCTTGAGGAATAGCGGCAATCTACCTGTCATGATCTGAGAATGCTTGTCGAATGTGCTCCACTCCATTATTATTTTTCTAGTTTTTTCTTTATTCTTTATTCAGAAATACCCAGCTTTGCCCAAAGGCGTGTAAGCGGGGGGGTTACAGCTTCAAAAAAAAAGTCTTCGTTATGACAGCACACTTAGTCACAAGACAATTGATTCCACTCTTGTACATTATGAACAAAAAAGAATTAGCATAAGGGTACGTTCCATTCCAGTATTCTTGAATTTTAAGGTCATGATCAGACCTTCTAGACAGATAATGCGGTGGTTTAAGGTAATTGTCTTTATTATTGCCAGTCTTCTTAAGGTATATCTAAAATAAAAATTTTAAACGCAATTTTCTTCTGCGAGAGGAGAGCGCTTCCCATCCCAGCTCGTTTTTCATTTCAGTAATGCTGTCGCCTCGCTTATACTGACTTAGAACGAACCTTGCCACTCTGTTCTGTATTTTCTTGATCAGAAAAGTCAAGGACTTTTGGCGCGGATCCCACACACAACATGCATAATCCAAAATCAGGCGGACAAATGACATATACGCAGTACTTTTTAGGACAACAGGGAGGATCTCAGATTTAGTTGAATGAAATTTAGGGCTCTGGCAGCTTTTGCAACTACAGCATGCACATGCGCAATCCATGAACAGTCGCTCGTAAGTGTTACACCCAAGTATTTATACATTGATTGATGATCAATGACGTCACCGTTCAAAAAGTAACGCGCTTCATCCTTTTTCTTTTTTTTTAGTAAAAGACACGTGCACACATTTTTTCACATTAGGTTTAGTTTTCCACTTAGGACATCATTGCAGAATTCGGGTAAGGTCAGCCTGCAGTTCAATGCGATCCCGTTCATTTTTCTGTACACAACTGAATCGTCAGCGAATAAACGTATTTGAGAAGCAATGCCATCAGCAATATCAATAGTGTAAACTAAAAACAATAGCGGCCATAAAACGGACCCTTGAGGGACACTTGATGTTACTTCCACCGTAGAAGAAGTAGTACCATTGAGAACGACACATTTTCGACGCTGTGATAGATAACAGGCTATCCAACTAAGTACTTTCTTATCAATATTTGCCTTTTCGAGTTCGCGAAGAAGCAAAGAATGATTGATTGATGATTGATTGATATGTGGGGTTTAACTTCCCAAAACCACTATATGATTATGAGAGACGCCGTAGTGGAGGGCTCCGGAAATTTAGACCACCTGGGGTTCTTTAACGTGCACCCAAATCTGAGCACATGGGCCTACAACATTTCCGCCTCCATCGAAAATACTTCTGCAGCTGCCGCAGCCGGGATTCAAACCCGCGCCCTGCGGGTCAGCAGCCAAGTACCTTTACCACTAGTCCACCGCGGCGGGGCAGAAGCAAAGGATGGCACACGGTGTCAAACGCCTTTCTGAAATCCAAGAAAACACAGTCTGTTTGACTGTTGTCATCAACCTCGGACACTAAAACATGGTAGAACTTAATCAGCTGTGTTGTGCAAGACAGGCCCCTGCGGAAGCCATGTTGACCATCAACTAATAATTTATGTTGAACTAAGTGTTTCATTATGTTTTTATAGAAAATGTGCTCCAGTATTTTGCAGGGAATAGATGTTAATGAAATAGGTCTATAATTGTTGGCCTCTTTTTTGGAACCACCCTTGTGAATGGGAACCACGAAAGCCCTTTTCCAGTCCTCAGGCAGAACTCCAGTAAAGAGAGATTTTTTGTATATTAGGTAAAGATAAGATGCTATTGGCCAGGCACAACACTTCACCATGCGTGGGGAAATACCATCTGGACCAGGGGCCTTGGTTTCGTCTATACTTTTTAAAAGGGATTCGATACCACTCATACAGAGTTCACCGGTGGCATTAATGGCCGAGTTCCCAGAGGTGGCTCTCCCAGCGTAGATAATTTCGCAAAATTCGTTAGAGGTAAAAATACGGAGTGAAACAAATCATTAAGACATGACGCTTTATCAATGTCGCTAAACAAGATCTGACCATCATGCAAAATTTCGTTTACTTCGGTTGAATCAGCTTCACAGTTTCTTACGTATCTCCAAAACTGCTTTGGGTTCGTTTTTATAATTTCATTTAGTCAATTGAAGTATTGAACCTTTGCGCTACGAACTTTAGATTTATATTTATTTCTTACTTTGACCAACTTGGTGTACTTATAACTAATATGGGTTCTTTTAAATGCCTTGTATACTCGTCGTCTTTTTCTTATTAATCTAAATTTCGCTGGTGTCACCCATGGCTTCTTGCACTTTTTGAGTTTAACCGCTTTTGTACTTGGCACATACTTTCCCGTTAGTTCTATGACTTTTGCTTTAAATAGAGACGACAGTTGTAAAACATCGGCGCTCTCACAATGACAATCGAAAACAGGCAAATGAGCAAATATTTCCTGAGAAATAGCAGAGTAATCACCCTTATCATAAAAATATACCTTCCTCGATTGGCGGGGCTTGGGTCTCTTAATCACATGTTTAATAGTTGCTACAACTGCGAGATGGTCACTGATACCGGGTATACACGTCACAGAGTCTACAATATTTGGTGAATTACAAAAAAGCAAATCTAAAATGTTATTATTCCTTGTGGCCACAGTAACGTATTGAGTAAGACCGAACGTATCAACGATGTTTTTCATTCTGATGTTTTCGCAACAACCAGTCAAGGCGATGCATGTTCCATTATACCACGTCCAATGCGGTAGATTAAAATCACCGGAGAGTATAAACTGCTCTGATATTCTGCAAATTATGTCATACAGTAGCTACGACGTATCCGAGTCAGAATTTGGTGGTCGATAAAACGTTCCAGCAATAAATTTCATATTATCAGCAAGTGTCACCGTGCACCAGACCCATTCTACGTGACCGTTCCCGATATCAGGTTCAGATGACCGTAAGAAAGAGTGAACTGACAAATATACCCCTCCACCTGTTCTTGCCCCAACTTTTCGGTAAACGTTAAAGTGGCTAGGAAACACATCACTATTATTGATTGACGGTATCAACCATGATTCTGCCCAAACACTATTTCTGCCTTCGTCAATTCAATTAAGCCCACGAATTCATCCATTTTATTAACAATACCTCTGCAGTTTACAACAACAGCTGTTAGGTTGCGTGAGGATGAGGTGGTCTTAAAAGCAGGGTGTCACTTCTTTAGAACTGGAACTACCTTTTCTTTTTCTTTGTCCCACGTGAAGGCCTTGCCATCAACAATTTGTTTGTCAAAACTTAGTTTAACCTGGCTACTGCTGTTGGCTAGTTAAGTTTTAGCATAGTTCCACAATCGTTTTCAGATTTCTCGTGTTTCTGATGCGTTGTCCTAATTTATATTGTAATCGGACTCCTTGAATTTCTTAGCGTTTTTAAGGACATCCAATTTTTCCTTGTCGGAGGAAAAATTAACAACAATTGGCCGGTTGAACTTCTTGTTGAATCGACCGATACGGTGTGCTCTTTGTACTGACGTCAGTTTTTTTGCAAGACGAGTTAGACAGATATCCTTAATCAGTTTCTCAGACTGCTGCCACGTCTCTCGCTTGTCATCTTTAATGCCATAAAAGACCAGTTTGGCCCTTCGACTTCTATTTTCAAGGTCGACGTCTTTTGTTTGCAGTTCCTGAACTTTCTTTTCGAGCTGTTTTACCATGTTTTTATGCTGTTTTACTGTCTCGTTAAGTAATTCAATCTTTTCGTCAGCTTTGCCCAATTTATGATTTATTTCCGAGAGCATGGCTTCTTGTTATGCTAGTTCTTCCTGGTTAGTATCCAGCTTCTTCATGATGCTGTTCTGACCTGCCTGCAAACTCTTGAGCAATTCTATTTCAAATTCATTGCGTGGGCCAAGATTTATCTCTACATCACCGGAAAGCAACAGTAATAGAATCAAATACAGTACCCGGTTAGCAAACAAACAGAATCTTCTATCGTGAGCACATTCTTTCACTCGTTTGCTACAACTACAAGCAGAGCATGTCGTCGTGGGAGGAGCCGGCAGCGCACAAAGTAATCTGCGTACATGAAAAGAGCAGTGTTCACTAACCTGCAATACCAACATAGGCATTTACTGCATGTCGGCCAGCGTGCCAGCTCTAAATCCCACGAAGGCATATAGTCGTGCGCTTAAATAAGGTTGCACATGGCCACGTGGCACTTGATACTGGTGAGTCTCTGCCATATCACTTTCAATGCAGACGGTATCGCTGGCGTTCCTGTCGTCGAAGATGGCTAGCGATTCATTGGGGCAGTCCCTTGCAGCCAAGTGGCACGATGTAGTTTCCGCAAGTGTCTTTGGAAATAAATGGGTCACCGCCCATTGACCGGACGCGTCGAAATCCAATGCAGCTCGAAGAGCGACAAGAACCTGCAATACCAACATAGGCATTAACTGCATGTCGGCCAGCGTGCCGGCTCCAAATCCAAATTGCTTCAATCTCGTGGTTCGGCTCCGCAGTTATTATCTGTTCTAAGTAGACGTAGTCTTTTACAATTGCAAGTCCGCTGTTATCTATCTTTAAGCGCTCTTCTCTTCAGAGGTTGTACATTACTTTTATTTTCTGCATCTTTTCTGCTCTCTTTGTAATCCGTAATCATGAGATGCATTGTATTGTAATGCGTAATGAGCATTCTATTGCGCAATTGTAATGAGCATTGTAATATAAACCGTAATCATGACTTGCAGTTATTCCCCTGAGTTATTCAGCAAAGCAATGTCTTCGACAAAGCGCAGGTTACTATGGTACACTTCATTAGCTCTTTTCTCAAACTGTTCCCACTCTAGGCCGCATAAAACCTCTTGTAGGCACGCGGTAAATAGCATTGGCGAGATTTTGTCCCCTGCCTTACACCCTTCTGGATTGGTATTTTGTTGCTTCTTTATAGAGCACTATGGTGGTGGTTAATCCCCTGTAGATATCTTCCAATATGTTTATATATACTTGGTGTACGCCTTGATTCTGCAGTGTCTGCACGATTGCTTATATATCTACTGAATCAGCTGTCTTCTCGTAATCTATGAAGGCTATGCATAGTGGTTGGTGCTATTCTGAGAATTTTTCTATTACCTGATTGATAGTATCAGTGTGGTTGAGTTGTGAGTAGTCTGTTCGAAATCCCGCTTGTTTCTTTGGTTGAATAAATTCTAACAATGTCTGAATTTTGTTAGCGATTACCTTTGTAAATAACTTGATACGACGGAGATCAAGCTGATCAGCCTGTAATTCTTTAATTACTTGTCCCCTCTTTTCTATTGTATTAATATGATAATCGCATTTTTCAAAGATTCTGGTACTCCTCCCATAAGGAGACACTTCTTAAACAGGGTGGCTAGTTTTCCTAGCACAATCTGTTCTCCGTCATTAAGCAGAACTGATGTTACCAGGTCCTCACCAGCAGCATTGCCTCTTTGCATTTCTTTAAGGCTCTTTCGAATTCCTTTATCATTATTGGTGGGATGCCTTCTTGAACATTGCTAGTTCTTATATTAAGGTTGTGGTTGCGCAGACTACTGTACAGATCTCTGTAAAACGCCTCCACTATTTTAACTATCCTATCCATATTAGTAGTTACTTTGTCTTCCTTGTTCCTTAGTTCTTACATCTGGTTTTTGCCTAGCCCAAGTGCCCTCTTCCCTGCTTTGACGCTTCCTCCGTTCTCCAGAGCGTGTTCAATTTTCTCCATGTTATACCCTGTTGCATCGCATACCTTACGCTTAATATTTAACTTCGTACAAGAATTAGAATGATAAAGAAAATATCCAAAATCCGTAAATTATTACGTTATGCGAATTACACTAATGGCCACCCTCTTGAATTTCTAGTAACGATGTCATATTCTCCTACTGCCTGGTCTCCAGTTTACTTTTTCCCTACCTTTGCATTGAAGTCGCCCATCAGTATAGTATACTGTGTTTCTACCTTATTCATTGCCAATTCCACGTCTTCATATATTCTTTCAACTGCCGCGTCATCATGCTAACTATATGTCCGTGGATAAATAACCCCACACACAGTTCTCCTATGTCAACCAGCCCACGATAGCAAAGGACACGCCCATTCTAGCACTGCATAGGCCTTATCTGTCCTAACTTCACTGTGCCCTATTACATCTCATTTACCTGCCTCTAGCTTCTCGAACTGTAAAGCTAGACCTGCCTCACTAGATAAGGTTCTAGCGTTAAACGTTGCACGTTCAAGTTCTAATGGCAGCCTGTCTGGACCCATAGATTATGAGCACCCTCTGTTTCGTTGCTGATCTGACCGCCGCCGTTGTCAGTTGCTTCGCAGCCACTGGGGATTAAGGGCCGTGAGTTAATTGACGTATGCAAGTGTGAGGTAGTGGCTATATACTGCACCAGGGTGGCCGATCTTTGTCTGGTGAGGGAGTGTGTCACCGGTGGTGGATACCAATGAGGCCGCACCCTAGGTCCCTTAATGTAGTTCTATCACCACGCGGATTTTTTTTGATCCGGCTGGGAAGTGCGCAGCACCGGGGTTCAAACCACGAACCTTTCGCACGCAAGGCGGAAGCCCTAACCACTACAAAATCAGTGCTAGGTGCTTCCAGGAATAAAGATGACGTAACGTGTCGGTCATGAAAACAAATTGTGAAGAAGAAGATTTTTGTAGTCCCATGAAACAAAAGTGGCCTTCAAATAGACAAGACAAAAACTACTTACGAAAAAGTGCTGTATGTATTGGTTCATGCTTGGCACTCATTCTCAGTGACATATTTCTAGCACATCGTGATCGTGTCTTGTCAAACAAACTTGATGACTCTGTAGTTTTTAAGGTCGGCCGTTTTATTGATGATTACTTAGAGTTGTTGAAATGTGACAGTCAAAATTTTCAGACCATTTCCTCTGACGTATTGACTGTTTTACGAGAGTGCCTGAAACCATACTAGTTCTAACGTATGAATCACCCAATGATAACTACCTGAAATTTCTAGATTTGAAGCTTTTTCTTAGAACCCCGACATGTTTACTGGATGAGGAACCAAGAAGCGGCAAGCCACTTCTGCCTTTCGGCTCAGCTCACTCTAACTTGGTCAAGCGGGGCATTGCTAACCTCTGCCTCTCCAACTCCTTAAAGAAGTCCTGCCCCGACATGGTACACCGCAGCTTTGCTCTACAAGTGGAGCGCCTCACCAAAGCCGGTTACTCCGCACATGTTCTCGTTTCAGTGGCGGAAAAGCTGGTCACTGTCGGGAAGCGAGGCGGCAAACCAGATAAGCGCAACAGCGTCAGAAAGTACCGGCCTGTCGTACTACCGTACCTGCACGACGTCTCACACAGGCTAAAAAGATTGCTCGAGACGCCAACGTTCTTGTTGTTTTTTTAGCACCAGAAAAATTGCAGAAGCTCTGCAAACAGGTCAATACACCTCGCGCAAATTCTACCGCGTGCTCTGTCGTGCAGAGGACATGCTACGTCCCATGCGCAGTGGGAGTCGTATACTCGATTCCACTGACGTGTGGGTGCAACTATGTCGGCCAAACCGGCAGATGCATAAACGACTACCTCCGAGAATGCCGAAACAATGTGCACAATGTGGTACAAGGGCATCTTGGCATTCATTCCCAAGATATCGGGTGCACCCCCCTCTTTGATCAGTGCTCTAAATTGGAAAGGCACAGGGACCAGCTTACCCGAGAAATTATAGAAGCCTAAAAAATACACGCGCTAGGAGATAAATGCGTAATCACTTCATGGGTTGTTTTATCACAAGCTGAATGTGATTACCTGGCTAGGCTTTGAGGCAAGAAAGGACCCGTCACACGAGTTGTTACTGGAGGTAGATTAGGCTTGTTTGTTACCTCCATGCTATGTAATCTTCCTTTTTAGACGTAGAAAATCTTGCCACTCTATGAATTAAAGTTAGTTGGAAGTCAGCGCTCTTTCTGTCTACCCCGTCCTTTTTTCCTTTGTTCGCGCACAGAAACGTCTTGCAAATATGACTACGCACCAACTGGCCCAAGCTTCCACTCTTGTGAGTTTTATCAAAAAATGAGGCTTCTTTATTTATAGCTGTTGGTACCTCAAGGAACGCAATTTTCAAGTGAATCACTTTTTCTAGTCAACTACATGATGTTTAGTTTGAAATAATCAAATACTATACAAACAACAATTATCGCGAGGGCAATCAATTTTGCCCCGTAAAGGGCAAAATTGACTGCCATTTGCGGGTCATTGTAACAGAAAGGGGGACCTGGCAAAAGTCGGTAGCACTTTTCTTGCAAGATAAGCTAAAAATTGTAATAATAGACGACACTTTTTTGATCAAAAACTCTGAAGCTGTTATTGACAATATTGGGCGAAGTAACACAGGACTCCAGGCAATTTCTGTGGATATTGAGGACTTGTATTACTCTTTGCCGCTTGATCAACTACTTAAATGTGTAGAGAAATCCATAGGCAACCTCGGATCATCAGTGTTCCAAATGCGCACTGGAATTCATAACAGCAGCTTATTAGAATTACTCAGCTTCTATTTGAAGGCTACTTTTGTATCATGGGATGACAAAAACTACTTACAAGAAAGTGGAGTATGTATTGTTTCATGCTTCAGCACTTTGTTTTTCAGGTCATCGGAGTGCAGTGGCACCGCCTGCATTAAAAACACTAATCAAATCAGTGTGATTCCTTTGTTTACCTTTTCATTTGAGTGTACTTTCTAATTTATTGTTTATGAATTTGTTTATTCAATTTTTTTTTCTTTGGTTAAGTTTCTATAAGCAGATGATATGCTCAACCGTATCGACACCACGATCAACATAAATCCGTGTCTGTCAGCTGTTGGGGGCCTGGATAGCACAGCAACAGTTCGATGTGGTGCAGTGAAGATAACAACATTTTCGCGGGAACCTGTGGAGCAGATATCGACGTCGACGAGCTGTAGGCCCCCGTGAGTCCCGACTAAACAAGGTTTGTCTGCGGTCATGCAGCAATAAAGTGGAATCCAGTGGTACTCGTTGAGAGATCTCGAGCTCTTTCGTAATCGCATATATTACACGAGTTCGGAGACAAGTTCGACATGTCCAACGTTGCGGGGATGCAACCCCAAACGGCGGCAAACGCCCCGCATCAGATCTTCCAGTAGAACTCGTGGTAAATCGCACCACATAAAACCACGTTGAATGAGTCATCTTTCACCAATTCTCTGGAACATGCGGAGGAAGCTAGAGCCAGTTCTAGATCCCAGGGAAGCTTCACTGGAACCGCGATTGTCATCACCCAAAAGTTCCACGGCACGAGGATATGGTAGAGTGATCTGCGGCAGGTTAAAGTCACAGAACGGCCAAATGAAGATTCTGGAGGAGCAGCGCACACTCCAGCACCAATTTGCGTGGCTGCTTACACGATGAGAGCTTATCCCACTCGTCCAGTTAGCTGCTAACTTCGTCGCAAGCATTTACCGTGGCTCGTAGTGTGTACCACTGCGACAACAAGATCATATCCGAGAACCACCACCAGCGCAACATATCACCCAAGAGAACGTGCCCCTGCATAATCAGAAAGATCAACTGGTTGGGGACATTCTGGGTCGAAATTCCTGACAACTCGGTCATGTTCTAGGTGGGCTATTGGGGCGGCGCTAACTCCAACGTCTATAGTAGCAGATTTACCAGACGACGCAGTTTCAGAAGTGCTAGATGTTTTTGTACATTATTGCTGAAAAGGATGGTGGCACGGAGGCTGACCACTGCAGGAGGCCTAAATGGCTGACGCTTTTAGACTGGGTACACTGTGGGTGGTTTTAGCCCTGGCTGAGGCCACGTGGTTTACAAGACTGTGATGGGTGAGGCATCAGCAGCTGCTATAGGCTGCCAGGTGTTGACCAGTAAGCAATGGTTGGGGGAGGCAACACAACAGAATCCTCAGGCTAGGGTGCAGGAGGGCAGTCCGACCATGCACTGGCGTATTCAAGCTGGGAAAACGCCAACGGTATACAGACAGCTGTGGCAGGAACAACGATAGTGCGGGTGACAACAGCAATGAACATCTCCGAGAAGCCAAGGACGTCAACGTACTCCAGAAGGGAAAATGCCACAGCTAAGCACCAAGAGCAATTGGTTATTCCTCGAGCTCCTGGTCAAGAAGTACCACACTGACGTGCGCCTACTGTTCATTGATGGTGGCAGGAACCCTCACTCTCGGTGCAAGTGCAAGTTTCGTCAGTGCAATTCCTATGTCGACATAGAGGAAGACCAGACGGTTTTGATGTAGTATTCGATATTTATTTTACGTAGGTGTAGCAGTACAGACACCTGCGCAACGTCTTGGTGTATTTGCATATCAACATTTAGCATTTGTGTCATCAGTATTATTACAGTTATATTTTAACGTATTTACGAGTATTTTCTGATAGGCTTGTATTACAAAGGCTCACCTCAGATCTAGTGGCAAGACCGTCACTATAAAAAGAACAATTCGGGTTGTATGTGTGTCAAGGCAAGATACGATATTAAATGATCGCGTATTGGAGGGCTGTGGAAATTTCTACTACGTGAATTTCTTCACATTACGCCTACACTGCTCACCAGAATTTCGCCTTTAAGAAATGCGGACTAAATCGAAGAGGCATCTTTCGGGTGGACATCCGATCAGCGTAGCCATTGAACCACCGCGGCGGTGAACACTTCTGTGAACTATGAGTAAATTCACCTGAACATTTACAGTGAAGATTTATTATCCCGGCATAAGTCCGTTACGAGTGAACAGAAATTATCTGAGTCATGGACAGGCGCGCTTCATTGCTTGCTTGCTTGTTATTTCATGCTTTAGCTCGTACCCACTATGGGGGAGTGGCCATTAAAGACAACGGCATCCATCCACCTGAAGTTCCAAGACGAAAAGCAGTTTCTTTGTCACGTCTTCTCTGCTCAGGGTAACCGCTCAGACGTTGTTATCCTGGTACACGCCGTATGCAATGACGTCCGATACCAGTCCAGTGGGGCCCAACGCTTCTATGAGGTCTTCAACCCTATAGAGTCTCGCTCAAATGTCTCCATGCAAAAACACAGTGAGTAAGGCAAGAGAGTGAACAAAATATTTATTTGATGTTCTGCGCAAGAAAGTCGGTGAATCGTATTCTGGAAGACCTGGGTTAGAGTGGAGGCAAACGAGCGCATCAAGTTACGTCACACGTGAGAAATTAGCGCCATCTGGCAGCTTTCTTTGAAAACAAAGCGCGTGGCTCTGAGACGGGTGTGCACGCCCGTCTCAGAGGCGATAAGGTGCAGAACGCAAGGCGATGGGTAGGTGCCACCACCGTCACGTATTAGCAAAGCGTTGGAAACACTCGCCTATTCGTGCAAGCGTTGCATGGTCAGCGCAGCGTGATAAGCACTCATCATCATCGTCATCATCATCAGCCTGACGACGTCCACTGCAGGAGAAAGGCCTCTTTCATGTTCCGCTAGTTAACTCGGTCCTGCGCTTGCTGCTGCCAATTAATACCCGCAAATTTCTTAATCTCATCTTCCCACCTAACCTTCCGTCTCCCCCTAACCCACTTCCCTTCTCTATGAATCCAGTTAGTTACCCTTAATGACCAGCGGTTTTCCTGTCTACGCGCTAAATGCCCGGCCCAGGTCCATTTCCTCTTCTTTATTTCAACTATGATATCCTTAACCCGCGTTTGCCCCTAATCCACTCTGCTCTCTTCTTGTCTCTTAAGGTTACGCCTACTATTTTTCTTTCCATTGCTCGCTGCGTCGTCCTCAATTTAAGCTGAACCCTCTTTGTGTGTCTCCAGGTTTCTGCTCCGTAGCTAAGTACCGGCAAGATACAGCTGTTATATACCTTCCTCTTGAGGGATAGTGGCAATCTACCTGTTATAATTTAAGAGTGCTTGCTGAATGTGCTCCACCCCATTCTTATTCTTCTAGTTACTTCAATCTCGTGGTTCGGCTCTGCCGTTATTTCCTGCCCTTAGTAGACATAGTCTTTTACAACTTCAAGTTCACTATTACCTATCTCGAAGCGCTGCTCCTTCCCGAGGTTGCTGTACATTACTTTCGTTTTCTGCAGAATAATTTTAAGACCCACCTTTCTGCTCTCCTTGTCTAACTCCGTAATCATGAGTTGCAATTCGTCCCCTGAGTTACTCAGCAATGCAATGTCATCGGCGAAGCGCAGGTTACTAAGGTATTCTCCATTAACTCTTATCACTATATGTTCCCATTCTAGGTTTCTGAAAGCCTCCTGTAAGTACGCGGTAAATAGCATTGGGGAGATTGTGTCCCCCTGCCTTACACCCTTCTTGATTGGTATTCTGTTGCTTTCTTTATGAAGCATCATGGTAGCAGTTGATCCTCTGTAGATTTCTTCCAGAATGTTTATATATACTTCATCTATGCCCTCATTCCGCAGTGTCTGCATGACGGCTGATATTTATACTAAATCAAGCACCTTCTCGTAATTTATGAAGGCTATGTATAGTGGTTGGTTAAACTGTGAGCATTTCTCTATTACCTGATTGATAGTATGAATGTGGTCAATTGTTGAGTAGCCTGTTCGAAATCCTGCTTGTTCCTTTGGTTGATTGAATTCTAATGTTTCCTTTAGCACTTACCCTTGTAAATAGCTTGAATACTACAGAGAGAAAGCTGATCGGCCTGTAATTCTTCAAGTCCTTGTCATATCCTTTCTTATGTATTAAGATGATGTTAGCGTTCTTCCAAGACTCTGGTACTCTTCCCGTCAGGAGACACCTCGTAAACAGGGTGGCTAGTATTTCTAACAGAATCTGTCCTCCATCTTTCAGCAGATCTGATGTTACCTGATCCCCACCCGCAGCTTTGCCCTTTGCATGCTCTCCAAAGCTTTTCTGACTTCTATCATTACTGGTGGGGTGTCATCTGGGTTACTGCTAGTTCTTATAGTATTAAGGTCGTGGTTGTCTCGGCTACTGTACAGATCTCTGTAAAACTGCTCCGCAATTTTAACTATGCTTTCCATATTGGTAGTTATTTTGCCTTGTTTGTCCCTTAGTGCCTACATCCGACTTTCGCCTATCACAAGTTTCCTCTTCACTGCTTTGACGCTTCCTCCGTTTTTCAGAGCGTGTTCAATTCTCTCCATGTTATACCTTCTTACATCGCATACCTTACGTCTAATAATCAACTTCGAAAGCTCTGCCCGTCCAATTTTGTCTGTTGTACTTGACTCTTTCATGATTTGACGCTTCTTAATTAGGTTCTTCATTTCCTGGGAAAGCTTGCCAGTGCCCTATCTAGCTACTCTGCCTCCAACTTCCACTGCACACTCCGTAATGATACTCGTCAGATTATCATTCATTGTATCTACGCTAAGGTTGGTTTCCTCACTAAGAGCCCAGTACCTGTTCTGCAGCGACACTATGAATTCCTGTACTTTCCTCTTAGTGCTAGCTCATTGATTGGCTTCTTGCGTATCAGTTTCTGTCGTTCATTCTTCAAGTCTAGGTGAATTAGAGACCGTACCATTCTATGCTCACTGCATTGTATCTTGCCAACCACTTCCACATCCTGCATGACTGCTGGGTGTGCACTCAATATAAAGTCTATTTCGTTCTCATTTTCGCCATTAGGGCTCCTCTATGTCCACTTGCGGTTTTCTCGTTTTTGTTAGAAGGTATTCAAAATCCATAAGAGAATGTGTTCTGTGAATTCTACTAGTAGCTCTCCTCTAGCGTTTCTAGTACCGATGCCATTATCTTCTACTTCCTGGTCTCCAGCCTGCTTCTTCCCTACCTTTGCATTAAAGTCGGCCATCACTATAGTGTACTGTGATTTTACCTTACTCATTGCCAATTCCACGTCTTCATAGAAGCTTTCAACTGAGGCGTCATCATGGCTGGATGTAGGCGCGTAAGCCTCCACTACCTTCAACTTGTATTTTTTATTCAGTTTAATTACGATACCTACCACCCTTTCATTAATGCTATAGTATTCCTCTATGTTGCCAGCTATGTTTCTGTGAATTAGGAACCCCACTCCCAGTTCTCTTCTGTCTGCCAAGCCCCGATAGCAAAGGACGTGCCCACTCTTTAGCACTGTATAGGCCTCATTTGTCCTCCTAACCTCACTGAGTCCTAGTATATCCCATTTAACACCCTCTAGCTCCTCAAATAGCACAGCTAGACTTCCCTCACTAGATAAGGTTCTAGCATTAAACGTTGCCAAGTGACAAGCACTACAATCCTTAAAATAAGTTATGTATGTCTTTTCTAGTGAAAGACGCACAAGCAGAATATATACGTATTGTTATGGTGCCCCAGACATGCGCAATAATTGCTTTTTATTTAACCATTGCACAATTATGAACGCTATACATTGAGCAACAATGGTGGGCGCTGCGGATGGTGTCGGCCGTTTCAAGTACCCGGTGTCGTTAAGAGTTGACAAACAGAAAAGTGTACAGACCGACAGACAGACAGACAGACAGACAGACACAGACGGACAGACGGACAGACAGACAGACAGACAGACAGACAGACAGACAGACAGACAGACAGACAGACAGATCAAAGTTTCTGCGTCGAAGGCCCCAAGAAAGACTATCTTCTTTAATAAATGATGCTTTTGCACATCTCTTTCGCGAACGTCCGCGTGGAGTTGGGGTCAAGAAATGGTGCGGAATGAACCTGAAAATCTTTATTGTTACTGCGTGCAGTTGCTTTTTAGAAAATGGGGATTTTCATAGCTGGTACATTATCTCCACAGCAGTACACTGGTTGTCCTGGACGTGGTTCAGTTTTACAAATCTACGCCGGAATGTGAGAATTATACCTAATATTCGAAGGAGTGAGCGAATGTCGGTGGCATACGTTCTCCTGTAGACTTCTGCACCTGACTTCTGACCTCAGTATACATGACGTTCACGTTCATTATCAAATTACGCAACCACTCATCAAACGTCAGCCAACAGATTTTCAATTTTTATCTTTCTCTGTCTCGTTGCCTTCATTTGTTTCTCTTTTTGCCATGCTCTTCTAAAATCACCAGTTCAATTTGGTTTATAAAACACTGAGCTTCAACATATAGGCCAGTATTTTAGTACTGTCGGTTTGCACCGCAAGCACGAAAGTTCTCAGCTTCCGCAGTTCTCACCAGTGTTTTTTTTTTAGCTCCTTAACGCGCACACTGAAGATCATGAGCGGGCGCGCGTCTATTTAGTTTACAAAATTATGCTTAGGAAATCGTTTTTCTATGCTTTTTTGATAGAAATAAAAAAATACAATTTTATTGCAAAGTAACAATAGCATAATGCTTCAGAAATGTATTGTTAATGGTTTTTTTATAGAAACGAGACAATAAAATATTTTATTTCAAAGAACTCAACAGAAATAATGTTTACAAAACATTTTGTCTATGAATTTTAGATAGAATTGAGACAAATAAATTTCCATTCAAGTGCTCAACAGAAATAGTGTGTACTAAATACTTCCTCAATGGTATTTCATTAGAGATGTATCATTGACATCTTTATTGCAAAATCAACAACACAGATATTGTCGACGAAGTATTGAAGCAAGTCTATGAGTATTGCGGTACCATTGATAATCAATAGAGTCAATCATTCGATCACAGTCCCACAACAGAACATCAACATTCATTCTCATAGAGGTTGATCAGGCGTTTCAGACTGCACCAGTTATAGATGTCGCAGCAGTGGCAGAAGTCAGTCTAGTCGGCTCTTTTCTTCTAGACGCTAGATCGGTAGGATGTTAGGCGTGACTCGCAATGCCTCGGTTTGCGCGGTTCGTGCTGGATAACCCGCAACATCCTCCTTGCTCTGATTCATGATATTGTCTAGAGAAAATGCAGTCATCTATGAAGGAAGAAAGACATCATCGCTGTGAGTCACTACATACAACACCGGAAACACCATCAGTTCCGACGTAGAAGCAAAAGCAATAGAGTTCACTCCAAGAGTTATAAAGGGCTGCACACAGGTATATCTGTAAAGGCTACACTAAAACACCCAGCGCTGTATTGTTAGATTGTGTTTTCGGCTGTTGATTTCTTCTCGCCGGATTTGTTGAAGAAGATGGTGGCAGTGGCGGAACTGGATAAATTAAAATCGCGGAAAGAACGATCGTACTTGCCTGATGTTGTGGCTCCTCAGCCAGCGGATCCGAGTCGGCACACGTCAGTGTTGACAGCAGCGCCGGTAGCGACTGCTCCACGTCTGCCGTGGACTTTGTGCTCCCATTCAAGATGTCTGCAAGTTGAGCATCCGGCTGTCCTTCAGTGATGCTAGCCTTCCTCTTCATCGGATGTCTTGCGGCCCTCTCGACGGGCTGATGTTGTGCCTGCCCCATCCACTTCTTCAGCTGCAGCTGTGCACTTATGGAATGCGGAATTTTCCCGAACGTTTCCCTGGCTTGTAAAGGACATGAGCTCTTCAATTTAAGAACAGGAGGTAGGCAAAATCTGTCAGCGAGCCGTTCAAAATCTTCTGTCATGCCAAGGCTTGGTCGTCACTCCGTCGTCTTCTAAGCACACACTCTCGCGTGGAGCCACGGCAAGAAGAAGAGCTGTTAGGATTCTGGCTAATAAATGAACATTTTCATAAATAATTCTGTATAAAGCAAACAAAAAAGAAATGGCTATTATATAAGGTGCATATAGGTGTTGATGGTAAATACCATTGTCACAAGTGGTAAAATATATTGCACCAATACTTTGATGTTTTTAATGTTCTTTGCAACTTTGGTTGGTGGTATCGACAGTGACATCACAATTGGCAGCACGTTTACATTGATGGAAGCAACCCATAGGCTTTAAAGTTCACTGGTTATTGTTATTTCAAGCAAACCAAACGTTGTGTAATGCCTCCGATTCGGGTTCCAGTTTCTACATCGGCTCATCACTCACGCTCCTACATGTTGGATACAGGCGGAACTAGTGTCTGCTTTAAAAAGGCTAATCGCTAAAGCTATTTTGTTGAAGGCTCAAGTTAAACAAATACACGTATGTGCTGTTACTGGGGAAACTTGTGGAGGGGGGGGGTGTGAGGGGTGAAGAGGGAAAAGACATGTTGTTGGCAGCAAAACCTTGAAGGATTTCAGGCGCATGAAAGAGAGACAGGAAACTGAATTGCTGAGCCTTCTGCTGAGGCTATCAGCCATGGGGCTGGATTAGGTCTTGCAATCAGTGAATTGATTTGAGATTAGATGCCAGTTTCACTAAAGATATGCAGATTGGGGCTGTTTTTCTTCGTCCACAAGTTTTATAATCGTTTTTTGGGGCTTATTTGAAATTTTTTCAGCAAATACAGTTTTTTCAGCGAACTTCACCTTCACCAATGGTGCATTTGTCGGCAGATTTGAGTAGTTAGGCGTGGAAGTCACACATAAGTTGGGGGAATGATTAAGTAACGTCAATGATGCACTGACAAACATGCATTCAACTAGATGAAGATCCAGGAGACATTGTTAAATAAAGTTGTGCTTGCATTTAGAGTTGCGTGTATTTTTGCTGTACAAACTAATAAAGGTGTTTTTTCAAACATCTACTGATATGTGAGTGTCGTTCTTTTATTATAATTACACGTATTTTCAGGAACGGCAAAATGTTTAACAATACTCTAAAAAACAAACAATTCCTGTGACGCCTGGAAGGCCTCGAAGTGTTAAATTTGAATTGTTAATTTTTTTTTCAGGCCGGCCGAGTCCTGCGGAGTCACGTGTGGTGATATTTGGGTGTGACTGACGTACTCATAGAGTTAATACGAGCATTTATTTAAAACAAAAAAACGATTTTAATGAAAACAAGAGCAAGGCAACAGATTGCAAATGTTAACTAAAAGCAGAAATAAAATTACGCGCAATGAAAACAAGAGCTACAAAACAATGTTTGAAAATAGCAGATAACAGTAAACACCACGCGTTTCGATAATAAAATAAAAAGATGATGAATATCAAAAGAGATAGAAAGAAGCATTGAGATATGTCGGGCTCACGCTTCTGAGTTACTACATGCGACTCAGCGCAAACAATGCAATTATTCAAAAGCTGGGTATATTGAAATGACAGTTGAAAAATAGACGCAAGAAAAAATTCCCAACGGACAAGTCCAACTCGCGGTTCACGCAAAGAAGTTGACCTCATGCCGCTGGTGGTCTCACCAACTAATGCAGGTGAGGAGGGTACCTGGTGTTGCAGCCGTGTGAATACGTTGCTCGGGAAACTTCACGGTCGCCGCCTACGCGAGACTCGCGACTCCGACGACCACGCTTCTCGCTGGTTGAACGTCAAATGAGTCAAAGTCTCTTCGGGGCGTACGCCCTCCCCTTGCGGTCATTTTCCCCGAACACATATTTGGTCACAGGTGCAGGCAAGACGCGCGGGTGCCGTCGCTGCGTGGTTAGTTGCTGGAAGTTGTCTTCCCGAAAATGCAGGTGACCTTCAGTGGGCGAAGAGGCGCGCAGGCGAGAGTTGCAGCCGTTTCTGACGGTCCGACATAGGTTCTGCTCGATAAATACGCATAACATTGTCATCTGTGGGTATCAAAGACCTAGAATATGACATTTCGAAAAATTTCATCGACGTAATGTTGAGAACATACAAAAAATACATATTGCAAATTGTATTTTTGCACGGAGATTTATTTGCAAAATTTGAAAATGAAACCGCAAGCTTAATTTTCTCCGCTAATGATGAACTCAAGACAGTGAAACTTACGGCAGTGAAGTTCTCAGAGTGCTCTTCATCTATCTAAACAAGGCCATTGGGTCTTTTTAGCGACCCTTTGCATCTCTGCTTCTTTCGGTATTTGCGAAAGTCATGCAGCTTCTTTTCGCTTTCTTTTGTGATAATGTTTTGCTTGTTAGCTCAGTAGCGCATGACAACATTGTCTAGGATGGCCGTGCGGAGCTGTTAAGCCGAGCTCCAACGGGTCTCATGTTCACAGAAAAACAAAAGAGGGTGAATAGGAGGGTAGAAAACAAAGCATAGCATGATAATGTATAGACCTGTGTAGCAACCAGGGTGAAAAAGGAAGTCAAGGTGAATAGTAAGGCGGATATTACTAGAAGGGAAAACAGCATAGTGATGCATAGTATAGTTCTCCAAGAAGTGAGAAAGGAAAGTATATCTGAGGACGATGGAAAAAAATGCGGCGAGGGTAAATTGTCTGATAGTCATGCGTAGTGACGCAAGTGTGGGAAATTAAAGTGAGGAGTTATTGGAACGTGAGTGGCACGTGAAAGCAGGGAGAGGTGTCAAAGCACAGCGTAGTTAGCATAGTACAGCATGGCCATGGTGGCAAAGCGAAGCTACGGTAATAATGATATCTGGGGCTTTACAACCCAAAATCAAGATATAATCATGAGAGACCCCGCAGTGGAGGGCTCCCGAAATTTTGACCATCTCGTATTCTTTAACATGTGCTGACATACATTGCAAAGTACATTGGCCTGAGCTATTTCGCCTTCAATAAAATGCGTGGAATTTATGGGTGTCAAGTGATGTGATGGTAAGGAGAATGTAAGGTAAGATAGGCAGAGGGCTTAACTATACATGGCATAGATAGGTATAGTTCAGCAAAGGGCTGAATAGGGAAGTGAGAGGAGTAATGCGAGGACGACGAGCAAGGAAACTCTAGGGTGTACGGTACAGTCTCTCGTAGTCATTTTAGTACAGTACCACAAAGGTTGAAACAAGGAAGAGACGAGGAGGAGGAAAAGTAGCATGTGCGCAGAGTGTAAATCGTAGCATAGCCTAGCGGAGCATGATCACTAAGATGTCGGAAAGAAAAAGACGGTGAGCAGGAGTGACATGACGGTGGAGGAAGGGCAGAATTAGTGGAGCATAACCGTGTATACGCTAATATATAAATGGGTGCGAATGGTAAGTTATGGGGGGAGAGGGGGGGTAAGGCATAGTAAAACCATACATAGTGTAGTACAGCCAGGAAGTGGGGACGAAAATGAGGGAAGAGGATAGAAGCACAGCATAGCTGTGTGTGGTATTGGCCTGGTGGGCGACTGATGGCGGTGCTGCGAAAACCGCTTGGGTGACGTAAATTCGAGGATTCGCGCGCTTTCGAGGCGCGGGGCCGTATAGAAACCACCGTTATGGTAAAACTCTGCAAAGACGCACTTCAAGTGATTATTACGTGAGTGATAGCTCCCAACGCTGTTCCACCAACTGTGAGTGTCCGCTTTTAACGCTCGTTTTAAAAACACGACGTTTTCTTTCTTGACACTGAGCCCGCTTTTCTCCGCGGCGAGTGCTGAGCAAAGGGGAGTGTTGCCTCGATATGATCAACCACCCATGAAAAGGGCGTCAGCTTTTACAACTATCCTAAGGATATGATGCTGAGGAAATAGTTAAACTGAGAGATGGTAAGCATGCCACGAGTTGATCGACCATATGTAGCAAGTACTTTGACGACAGTGACTTTTGCTATCCCCCTCCTCTACGCTCCACTTTTCAGTAACCTCTCAGCCATGATTCAGTGCCTTGCCAGTATTTCAGCCATTTATTCCACGTGGTTTAGAGGCACAGATGAGTTACACCAGGTGAGGTGCCGTCCAAAAACCTACCGTGAAGGCCCCTAGACAGGGAGCTGAAGACGCGGTCTCCGAATCGCCTCGGCTAAGTGCAGCTCTTGAGCGAAGCTTAGTGGCGCAGGACATCTGACACTTCAGATGTTTTTGGTCTGTGTTCGTATATATACGTTTACTCATCAAGACAAGCACGTGCCTAGTACACTGTTCATCACAAATTTATAAGCGAAAGCTGCTGTCGCTGTTTAGTGCACACTCACTTAAGGTTGTCTTTTATTATTTTCAACGGCTATTTGTAATATTCTGACACTCGAGCGTTGGTCCCCCGTCGTATTAGTATGAACTACTTCAAGATGTCATTCTCATTCTACAAACATTACTGACATTAACTGCAGTCATTTGCATTGGCTAAGGGTTGCATTATGACCAAACTTGCTCCCTTCCCGAGTCGCACCAGGACGTACCCTTCAAGAATTTTTTTACTACGATACATCACAGGCTTGCGCCCTGCTGACGCCAATTACTTTGATCCAAGCTCGATTATCTCAAATGAGGTAATTCCAGCCGCGCTGTTCTAGTGGTAAGGTACACGGCCGCTAACCCGCAGGTCGCGGGATCGAATCCCGGCTGCGGCGGCTGCATTTCTGATGGAGGCGGAAATGTTGTAGGCCCGTGTGCTCAGATTTGGGTTCACGTTAATGAAACCCAGGTGGTCGAAATTTCTGGAGCCCTCTACTACGGCGTCCGTAATATTCATATGGTGGTTTTGGGACGTTGAACACCTCATATAACTAATAATAATAAACGTTCCCAAGCAGCAATTCAAACAGCTGCTCTGCTGTTATTATCTCAAGTGTGTTTTCGGATACCAGAGTGGCAGACATCCGCAATTATCACATATATCGTCGTGTTCACTGTCACAATTGTTGAACTACAGAAAAAATATTCCATGCTAAAAGCAGGCGCGCCCTTCTCTTTAGTATTGTTGATAAAGCACACCGAAGCACACCGAGGCACGGAGCAGTACTTCATCATTGCGCAGTACTCAATCGCCACAGGGACATTGTGGGGCGGGTTCCCAAGACCCCTTCTTTTCAGGACCAGAGCCGCGAAGATGATGCAATCTCCATTGACGGCATCGGCTGCACACATTCAACAACGTGGCCTCCGTCATACACAACACGACATTTCGCTTTGTGTAATAACATGCTTGAATGCTAGAGAAAGGCACGCCTATTGAAATTTGAAACACCCGAACTAATTACTATCGCACGGTGGAACCTGCAGATGACAAGCGAGAACACTCACATATAGTTTCCCTTTCTGACCAGCAATGCGTTTGGCAGCATCGACGTGCTTATCAGCCATCTGGGAGGTTTCTTGGCCCTTTCAATTGGGCTGCAATGAAAACGAATTCATAATTTCACTCGGAAACATTATTTGAGGGCGTTAGTTGACCCATGCGAGGCAATTTGTTCCACGAAGATCTTTCCCAAAGCAGACGATTCAAGCACAGTAGCAGCGGCTGCCACTGCGCAGTTGAAAGCGAAGTCCACAAACAGACGTGACACGTGATAAGGTGCCACTTCAAGACCATTTGATTGCGTGAGGAGAACCCTACTGGCATCTCCTTTCTGGAGTGTGCCGAAAACTCGTTGTGTATTGGCTGATGTTTAGATGGGTCACGTTGTCAAAACATTTAACAGGTTTTAGGTTGAGCCGAGGATTTTTTTAACTCTTTTATGGCGAATTCACCAGCAAAAGTTCAACGGGAGGCCACTGTGTCTCCGTGGTAGTTTTAATAAATACAGAAAAAAAAGGAACGAAGCTGCAGTCTGAATTGTACGCACCATGCATAACTAAACGCGCAGTGCTATAGCGGTTGCTTTATGGTACACATAGTTTGTTTTACTTGACCAGTTATATATTGGCAAGTGCCGCAATATACCCGGAATACCCAGTGTTCCACTCGCCTAACTGCAATTGGCGGCAAAACTTTAGCGGGGACGTAATGCCCTGTACGTTACAAAACATCTTAAGAACACTCCAGTGGCAACTTCTGTTGTTTTCACTTCGTTTTAATATGTTTACCTACGTTGGGTTTGGTCAAAAGATTTTGTTTCGTTGCGCGTCTCAACATGGTGATCAATTTAATATATGGGGCTGTATTTCCACGGACAAGAAACCCTTCACTTCGCAGCGGAATAACCAGCATGAGACATTTAGTTTGTTCTGTGCAACGGCTGTGCGCAACCTGAATATTCAGTGAATTTTATATGAAAATGTCATTGCGGAATACTTGTTTTGAGTGTACAACTTACGTAAGACGGCGGGATGTATTGTGCGCGCTGTGCGAAACGAAAATCAAATCGTAAAAAAAAACGCCAAGCCTGCGCGGAAAGCGCCACAGAGAGACAGCAAAAGCGGGAAAAGCCGCCTTTAAGGGCCTTTTAAACACTCTCTGGAGAACTACTACAAGCACACATGCTGAGTACCGACTACACCAGTTATAATCTTAATATACGGACAGTTGGGCGGCATTCACTAGGCTATCCTTCGACATTCTTCGAATAAGTGTGAGATTGATTGATTGATATGTAGCGTTTAACGTCCCAAAACCACCATATGATTATCAGAGACGCTGTACTGAAGGGCTCCGGAAATTTCAACCACGTGGGATTCTTTAACGTGCACCCAAATCTGAGCTAACGGGCCTAAAACATTTCCACCTACATCGGAAGTGCAGGTGCCGCATCCGGGATTCGATCCCGCAACCTGCGGGTCAGCAGCCCAGTACCTTAGCCACTAGGCCACCATGGCGGGGTGATAAGTCTGTGATTCACTAAACACTTGCAAGGAATTGTGTGCCAATTCGTAATGCAATGGCTGACGATGATGAGAAATTATGCCTCGATTGGTTATGCGCTACAATTTAGAAGTGATCAACAACAAATAGTTGTAGCGGGATAGAGCATTCGATGACCCACTCGTTGGGATATTCGCATTGTCTGACGCCCGGTTGTTCTTTGGCTGTTCTAAAACGCTTAATTACTCATAATAACACGATTCTTCACCCGTTAACAAGCCTGTATAAGGCAAGTGTGCGAACAAGAGCCAAGCCCCGTAGTGGCTCAGTGGTGGTATATATATCTGCAGGTACTCAGCAGACGCGTTTTTGAACCATACTGTGTCCTCAGTGTTTTTGTTTACATAGTTTTTTTTTATTTCGTGCCAATAGTGGTTACAGATACCGGCAGTGGTGGCATCGGCGGAAAACTACGGGGCCGCGTGCGACCAGTGTTGTGATTTCATAAAAGTTCTCACTGTAAAGAAAAAAATCTCATCTGCCCACTTAGCTTTCTGTCTCCCCTTAACCCGCTTGCCTTCGCTGGGTATCCTGTTAGTTACCCTAATGGCCAGCGGTTATCCTGCTTACGCGCTACATTCATGGCCCATGTTCATTTCCTCTTCTTGATTTCAACTACGATATCCTTAACCGTCTTTGTTCCATGATTCACTCCGCTCTATGCTTGTGTCATAGTGTCACGTAGTGTTGGAACTTGCACCGCAGGAACTCGAAGGCACTGCGGGGCAACCACTTTATTTGGCAGAACTCAGGCCCTAGACGGTGGTCGGTAACATCCGAAGGACGCAGTTGCCACGCCGGCGTGTCACGAAAAGCCCACTCACGGCTCGCCGCTCCACACATACACGCACTGATTCTGCCCCGCAGTCAGCCGACTTGCACCCATTATCGATACGACAACACAATGAGACGTGATACCATCTTTCTCATGTGATCATACCAGGCGCCTAGTTTGGCGCATGTAAAGACGATTGACAGAAATGATAACCGTGCACTTCCACTGCGACAAACTAAAAGACTACTCTTAACATTACCCACCTTTCAATTGACATCGTCCCGATGTTCAAACCAAGCTAATAATACATTGCTGCGAGCAAAATAATGCGTACGACAACACAAATAATCATAAATACAAAAAAGTTGTAGATTAGTGCCTTAGCGCTAACGGGCATGGTGAAGTTTTAAACGGAAGACGTGGACCACTGCGGTGCCCGGGCGACGTCGTTGCAATGAGCTAAGGTTTTCGGCACAGCTCTGTAGTCCAAAATTCCTAGGCATTCCACAACCTTTTAAGGTCAGAAGTAGCGGCGCAATAGTTTTTTACTAAGTCCGCGCTTTCGAACAGGTGCCCACACCCATACGCGATCACCAGGTTTATATTGCTGGTCGCTTCGGCGAAGATTGTAGCGTCGGGAGTCGGCCTACTGCTGTGTTTTATAGCGTAGACGAGCTAATTGCCTAGCCTCTTCTGCCCGCTGTAGGTACACAGAGACGTCCAAGTTTTCCTCGTCGTTCACGTTCGGAAGCATGGCGTCGAGCGTCATCGTAGATTTTCTTCTGTAAATAGTTTGAATGGCGTCATTTGGGTTGTTTTCTGTATTGCGGTGTTGTAGGCGAATGTTACAAATGGTAACAAGCCATCCCTCAACTTATGCTCAAAATCTGCATATACTGATAACATGTCGGCGATAGTTTTGTTTAACCGCTCAGTAAGGCCATTTGTCTGAGGGTAGTATGCCGTCATCTTTTGGTGGCTTGTGTGACTATAGTGTGGCATTGCTTGCGTCAGGTCAGCTGCGATTGCAGTGCCTCTGTCAGTTATAAGCACCTCGGGTTTGCCATGTCGGAGAACGATGTTTTCGACGAAAAACTTCGCAACTTCCATGGCACTGCCCTTTCGTTGAGCTTTTGTTTCGGCGAAACGAGTCAAATAATTTGTTGCCACGACGATCCACTGGTTGCCATCAGCGGACGTAGAGAATGGGCCCAGCATGTTCATTCCAATTTGTTGGAAAGATCTTGACTGTGGCTTGACCAACCTCACTTGTCCAGCAGGTTTCAACGGTGGTTCCTTGCGTCTTTGGTAGTCTCTACAAGAATTCACGTATTGCGCGGTGTCGGATGCCAGTTTGGGCCAGTAGTAGTTTCCCTGAATTTTTGCAAGCGTGCGGCTGAATCTCAGGTAACCCGACGATGGCTCGTCATGAGAAGCCTGCAATATTTCTGCGCAAAGTTGCGATGGCACGACAGGCAATACATTGGCCCTATTTGAGGAAAAGTTCTTTTTCACCAGAACGTTGTTGTGTAGGCGAAATCGGGATAGTCTGCCGCTGTACGCTTTCGGAAAAGATGTTGTCTGCCCTTCCAAGTATTGAATAATGTTATGAATATCAGAGCCGCCTCGCTGTTGTTCGGTAAAACGACTGTCGCTGATCGCTCCGAGAAAACCGTCGTCATCTGCGTCCGGCGAGACAGCGTCGATGGGAGACCGTGAAGAACAATTGGCTTCAGAGTGCTCGCACCCGGACTTATAAACCAACTTCACATCAGATTCTTGTACCTGTAGGATCCAATGAGCTAGACGACCTGATGGTTGTTTCATGTTTACGAGCCATAAGAGTGCGTGATGACCGGTGACAACGTTGAAACCACGTCCGTATAAGTAGGGGCGAAATTGGGCAGTTCCCTGACAATAGGAAGACATTCCTTCTTTGTTGTCGATTAATTGGATTCAGCTTTGGTGAGAGAGCAACTAGCGTAGGCCATAACGTTTTCAAGCACACATTTTTTTGGACAAGCATTGTGCCGAGTACAATGCGATTTGCATCGGCGCGGATCTCTGTTTGAGCGGCTTCATCGAAATGCAAAAGCACTGACGGTGACAGAAGTCGGCGTTGAAATTCGGCAAATGCGTCGCCTTGTGAAGTTCCCCATGTAAATTCGACATCTGATATGGTTAAACGTGTCAGAGGTAGAGCAATTTTTGAGCATTTTGCGACAAATATTCTGTAATTTGCACACTATTCTCAAATATGCGTACTCATTTCTCATCCTTGGGCCACGGGTAACCGGCGATGGCTGAAGATTTTTGATTGATATGTGGGGTTTAACGTCCCAAAACCACCATATGATTATGAGAGACGCCGTAGTGGAGGGCTCCGGAAATTTAGACCACCTGGGGTTCTTTAACGTGCACCCAAATCTGAGCACACGGGCCTACAGCATTTCCGCCTCCATCGGAAATGCAGCCGCCGCAGCCGGGATTGGAACCCGTGCCCTGCGGGTCAGCAGCCGAGTACCTTAGCCACTAGACCACCGCGGCGGGGCAGGCTGAAGATTTTTGTGGATCAGGTTTCACACCTTCTTTGCTGACGACGTGGCCGAGACATAGAAGTACTTCGTAAGCAAACCGACCCTTCCCTGGTTTCAGTGTCAATCCAGAAGAGTTTATAGCCATGAGTACGGTATTCAGTTTGCTTAAGTGTTCTTCAATATTTACTGCGAAGACAACAACGTCGTCTAAGTATACGAGGCGCGTTGCTTACTTCAATCCACGTTAGACAGTGTCCTTAACTTTCTGGAATGTGGCGGGGGCTGTGTAAAGTCCGAAGGGCATTACTTTGAATCCATAGAGGCAACTCACGTAATGACGGGAGTTTTTTCTCTGTCTCGCTCATCGACTTCGACTTGCCAATCGCCACTCTTTAGGTCCATTGATGTGAAGTATTTGACATGGTAGAGGCGGTCGGGTGTGTTATCGATTTGTGGTAGCGAATAGACATCCTTCTTTGCAACGACGTTCAGCCGGCGGTATTCGACGCAGAATCTCAGCGTTCCGTTCTTTTTTAATAACACAACCGGTGACGCCCAGGGGCTCTGTGATGCCTGATTGATGTCATCACGCAATATCATCCACTTGTTTCTTCATAACTTCATGCTCTTGTTACGAGACTCGATAAAGGCTTTGGCAAATAGGTTGCACATTTTCTTCTGTTATTATGTGGTGCTTAGCAATTGTGCCTTTTCCTATTTTGGATGTCGTCGAAAAGCAGCTCCCGTATCGTCGAAGAAGGTCCTTCAGCTGTTCTTGTATGTGCATTGGCAGTGAAGGGTTTATGTTGAAAATAGGCTTCGCAAAGAGGGATTGCGCCGCGTCTTCCGCCGACGCGTCTGTCAAGATACATGATTCACTGATTTCTGTGAAATTCTCCCGGAACGCGATGGTCGTGGGTTTGTTAGGGTGCTTTTTCTCTTGCAGTAAATTTTGTTATCAGCACTTCTGAGCACCCGTTTTTGAAGTTAGCGATACCTATGGCGACACAAATGCCGCGCGTCAAAAAGCAAATCTGCGTGTCCTTTGACTATGCCGTCAATTTCTTCTGAGGCGTCGCCGTTGAAGAAGACGAGAGTGCTCGAGTAGGGCAAAAGGTTAACATGTTTTTCGACTACGCTCCATAGTGAATGACACTCAGCCTCCCTGTCCTGGTTTATCGCTTGATGTGTGGACAGCGTAATGAACTTCGATTTCAGGTCAAACACAGCGTCATATTCATTCAGGAAATCAATGCCGAGTATGACATCTGGGCAACAATGCTCGAGTATGAAAAATGTAGTGGGGTGTGTGTCGTCGTGAATTGTAAATCTTGCCGTGCACATGCCCTTCGGCGCGACAAGGTGTCCACCCGCCATGCGCATCTCTGCGCCATCCCACTCAGTCTTTGCTTTCTTGAGCTAGGTGGCTAAGCGCCCACTGATGACAGAGTAATCGGCGGCTGTGTCCACGAAAGCACTAATGTTGCGGCCGTCAATGAGCACGTCGAGGTCGGTAGTTTTCAGTCTTGCGCTGCAGTTAGGACAAGGTGTTGGGTCACGACTCTGTCGCGTCGTAGAGCTTTCCATTTGTCTCGTCGCCATGCACTCAGTCTCTGGCTGTTTTTTTTTCAGGACCCGAATTTCGGTGAGGGCCACGTCGTCACTTTTTTGTCGAGCTTGACCCAGCTGTCTCATCGGTTGCGGCGGAGGTTCTTCAAAACGTTTGTCACACAGCAACCGCATCTCCAGTGGCCGCAGCCTTCAGTTTCATGGACTTGGGGACCGGCTGCGCCCGCCCGAAAACTCTGATCTATGCTCCGGTGACTGGTAACGGGCAGGGGCTGGTGAGTTCGGTGAAAACCTGTGTCTCCACTCATTGTCGGCGAGGTACTCTGCAATGTCTCGCGGGTGGTTGCCTAGTTGTGGGCGGGATGCGGTGGTGGGGACCTTTGTAGACCCATTTCTCTTTAGTGACAGCGGGGGTAGGCCTGTCCCGCTTCGCTGCAGTGGTAACAGAGCGGGTGACAGTCAGGTGCTCGCCATATATCCGTCTTCTTTAGCACGGCGCGTGAAGCGGAGCTGTGGTCGGCTGTCCGCGCGTGTGGATGGAGGACGATGTTGCGGCATCATGTTGCGGCGTGCGTAGTCCATGGTGTGCGGCTAAGGCGTATGTCATCCCTTCTGATACCTTTATTGCTTGACATGGCCCTGTGCTTCCCTAATACGTACTGGACTTCCTCTTTCATCACGTTAGCGAGGAACGAGACTTCCGGTAAGGACGTCGGATACATCATGCGCATTTATTCGTGAATGATGAATTTATTCAGCTCTCTGAGATTGTTGTCGTGCGGAAAGTTGGGTGAAGCGGCTTCGTTGGTCATTGAGCTCGTTGAAAAGCGGTCGTAGTGTCCCGCACGCCATCGCAAATACTTCTCTATGTTGCAGGCCTCCTTTAAGCATTCTTCTACTGTAGTGGGCTTGTTTCGTAAAAGCCCAGCAAAAAGAAGTTTTTGACGCATCTCATCAAGAAGCGCACCTTTTTATCCTAAAACATGGCCAAGTCAACTTTTCGAAACAAGCGGTGCATTTCTTCAACGTACATCAGCACAGATTCTCCAGGCTGCTGCATGCGTGTCTGAAGCAGCATCTCTGCGCGCTCCTTGCCATTCTCACTGGGAAATGACTTCAGTAAATGCTGCTTAAAGAAATGCCAGGTGAACAGCGACGCTTCAGGGTTTTCGAACCATGCTTTGGCGGATTCTCCCAAGGAAAAAAAAGACGTGCTTCAGCTTGCCATCATCATCATCCCAGTCGTTGAGTGTGGCTACCCTTTCAAACTTTTCCAGCCATTCCTGCGCGTCTTCCAATGGTTACTCATGAAACTTTGGCGGCACTCGTGGCTGCTGAAGCACAATTGGTGTCGCGGCGGTGTTGGTAGTGTTCATTCCTGCAGTCTTTGTAATCATCTTGACTGGGAGAGGCGCCGAATTGCGTGCTTAAGTTTTGCAAGCGGCGGCTTTCTCGCTGCGCAGTGGTGCCTTCAACGTCAAACACGGGATGTGGACTGCTGTTTCTGCTTGCCGGAGGTGTCCTAGGCATGGGACTCCAGCACCTCCACCAGACGTTACATAGTGTTGGAAATTGTACCACAGGAACTTGAAAACACTGTGGCGCTACCACTTTATTTGGCAGAACTGAGGCCCTAGATGGTCGTCGGTAACATCCGAAGGACGCAGCTGCCGCGCCGGCGTGTCACACGAAAGCACACTCGTGGCTCGCCGCTACACACACCCCACTGATTCTGCCCCTGCAGTCAGCCAACTTGCACCCATTATCAATACGACAACAGAATGAGATTCGATACTATCTTTCCTATGTCATGATACCAGGCGCCTACTTTGGCGCATGTAAAGACGATTGACACAAATGATAACCTGCACTATCACTGCCACAAACCAAAAAGCGTCCCGTGGCTATAGCGTTACACCTATCAATTTATTTCCATCGCTCGCTGCGTCCTCCTCAATTCAAGCTTAACCCTCTTTGTAAGTCTCCATGTTTCTGCTCTATAGCTAAGTACCGGCAAGATGCAGCTGTTAGATACCTTCTTCTTGAGGGATAGTGGCAATCTACCTGTCACGATATGAGAATGCTTGCCAAATGTGCTCCACTCCAATTTTATTCTTCTAGTTGCTTATATCTCTTGGTTCGGCTCCGCAATTATTACCTGTTCTAAGTAAGCGTAGTCTTTTACAATTCCAAGTCCTCTTCAACGTATCTTTAAGCGCAGTTCTCTTCAGAAGTTTTTGTACATTACTTTCGTTTTCTGCATCCTTTCTGCTCTCTTTGTCTAACTCCGTAATCTTGAGTTGCAATTCGTCCCCTGAGTAACTCAGCAAAGCAATGTCATCAAAAAAGCGCAGGTTACTATAGTACTTTTTATTATGTCTTTTCTCAAACTGTTACCACTCTAGGCCGCAGAAAACCTGTTGTGAGTACGCGGTAAATAGCATTGGCGAGACTTTATCTCCCTGCCTTACACTTTCATGATTGGTATTTTGTTGCTTTTTTATAGAGCACTATGGTGGTGGTTGCTCCCCTGTATCTTTCTCCCAGTATGTTTGTATATACTTGGTCGACTTCTTCATTCTGCAGTGTCTGCACGACTGCTAATATATCTACTGAATCAAACGCTTTTTCGTAATCTATGAAGACTATATATTGTGGTTGGTTGTATTCTGAGAATTTTTCTATTACCTGATTGATAGTATCAGTGTGGTTGATTCGTGAGTCGTCTGTCCGAAATCGCGCTTGTTCCTTTGGTTGAATAAATTCTGACGATGTCTGAGTTCTGTTAGCGAGTAGATTTGTAAATAACATGAATACGACAGATATCAAGCTGATCAGCCTGTAATTCTTGTATTTCTTGTCCTCTCTTTTCTTGTGTATTAAGGTGATAATAGAATTTTTCCCAAGCTTCTGGTACTCCTCCCATTAGGAGACACTTCTTAAACAGGGTGGCTTGTTTTTCTAGAACAATCTGTTCTCCGTCTTTAGGCAGACCTGGTGTTACCTGGTCTTCGCCAGCAGCTTTGTTTCTTTGAATTTCCTTTTAGGCACTTCCGAATTCTGCTTTCATTACTGGTGGGCTGCCTTCTTGAATATTGCTAGTTCTTATATTAAGGTTGTGGTTGCGCCAACTAATACACAGATTTCTGTAAAAAGGCTTCGCTATTTCAACTATCCCATTCATATTACTACTTTGCTTTGCTTGTTTTTAGTGCATAAATCTGGTATTTGCCTACCCCAAGTGTCCTCTTCACTGCTTTGACGCTTCCTCCGTTCTCCAGAGCGTGTTCAATTTGCTCCATGCTACACCTTTATACATCGAATACCTTACGCTTATTAATGAACTTCGTAAGCTCTGCCAATTCTATTTTGTGTATTGTAATTGAGGGTTGCATGCTTACACATTTACAAATGAGGTTCTTCGTCTCATGGGACAGCTTACCTGTGTCCTGTCTAGGTACCTACCCTACATCTAACTTCAACTTCACACAATGTGATGATACTCGTCAGATTGTCATTCATGTCGTCAACGCTACGGCTGGTTTTCACGATAAGAGCCGAGTGCCTGTTGTGAAGCGAGATTCTCAATTCCTGTACTTTCTCTCTCAGTGCTAGCTCGTTCATTGGCTTGTTGCGTATCAGTTTCTGTCGTTCTTTCTTCAAGCCTAGCCAAAGTCGAGACCATACCAGCCTATGATCACTGCATCGTATTTCGCCAAGCATTTTCACATCCTGCAAAATGCCTGGGTATGAACTGAGTATAAAGGCTATGTCGTTCTTACTGTCGCCATTAGGGCTCCTCCATGTCCACTTACGGTTCTCTCGTTTTCGGTAAAAATATCCAAGATTCGTAAATTATTACGTTCTGCGAATTCCAGTATTAGCTAACCTCTGCAATTTTAGTACCGATGTCATATTCTCCTACTGCCTGGTCTCCAGTACGCTTTTTCTCTACCTTAGTATTGAAGTCGCCCATCAGTATAGTATACTGTGTTTATACCTTACTCATTTCCCATTCCACGTCTTCATAGAATCTTTGAACTGAAGCGCCATCATGCTAGCTATATATCTGCAGATAAATAATCCCAAGTCCAGTTCACCTATGCCAACCATCGAACGATAGCAAAGGACGTGCCCATTCTAGCACTGTAAAGGCCTCATCTGTCCTCCTAACCTCACTGAGCCCTATTACAACCCATTTAACTGCCTCTAGCTCCTCAAACAGTACAGCTAAACTTGCCTCACTAGATAAGGTTCTAGCGTTAAACATTGCAAGTTCAAGTTCTAACGGCGGCCAGTCCCGACCCAGGGGTTCTTAGCGCCCCCTTGCTTCGTTGCAGATCCGACTGCCGCCGTTGTCAGTTGCTTCGCGGCCGCTGGGGCTTCAGGGCCGTGAGTTGATTGACTTATGCATGTGCGAGGTAGTGGTTAGGTACTGGACCAGATGGCCGATTTTTGTCTGATGAGGGAGTGCGTTACCGGTAGTGGTCACCGATGAGGCCGCACCCTAGGTCTCTTGATGTAGTTCCTTCAACACGCGGATGTTTTTTTCTCCGACTGGGAACAGTGCAGCACCAGGATTCGAACCATGAACGTTTTGCACATGAGACGGATGCCCTAACCACTACGCTATCAGTGCTAAGTGCTTCCAAAAATAAACCAGACGTAAGGTCTCAGTCATGAAAACAAATGATTGGTTATGGCCGCTGGGCATGTTGCACTAAGAAAAAAAAATTGCAATACCTTTTATGTATAAGTTTCATTTCGTGATACAATGGTGTAGCATCATACTGTCTTTCCTTCTTGAACTCGTACAACGACACATAACATAGCCCAAATATTGAATTTGATGCAAAATAACTATGAACTAGACTCCTCACAACGCCACATTTGAAACAAGCAAACATACATGCCTACACGCTGCTACTGTAAACAGCTGATGCATTAGGTCTTTGATCGTGCGACTGAATTCGGAAAGAAAAAGGATACTGAAATCCAACAGGCAGCGAACAAAAATTGTGAAGCTTTCACACTCGAGAGTTGAGGTTTATTTTAAAGAAACGCACGACTGGTTGCCCAAACCTACATAGATGGCTGGCACCGACTTCACTGAAACCACCATCTTGAACCATCAGCTTGTGTGGACGCATCTGCGGTGTCTTATTAGTGCTACTAAATCATCACGTGCATGTTATTTCATAATTGACGCACAAAGACGTTCCCATCACGTCTTCTTCACATTTAAACAGCTAGTTGGTCAGCAAAGTCACAATAGTGGGGTGGGAGCATGGTCAGAAGCTGTGTCCATGTAGTTACGTGCAACCTATCTGTAGGTTGTGTCCCTCTTATTAACCAAAATCACAATGTCTATGAGGCGCGTGACAATGAGGAGCTCCAACTTGATAATTGGTCATATACCCAACTAAATTTAGCACATGGTTACCGTTCTTCTGTTTTTTTCTTGTCGTAATTACACGCGCTTCAAAATTCTCTTGCCGTGTTCCTGACTCGACCCCACGACTTCCGACGGAATCATAAATATAGTAAAAGACTTGGGGCAGTACGGAAAAACTTATCGCAAAAATAACCGCAGGCGACGGATCCAAGGCAGAGGTAACGTGTGACACGACGTGGAACTTGATCGTTCACGTGTCAAGCACACCAAAATGGCAAAGAAAAGAAACAAAATGATCACCACAGACGTCGTCAGAGATTCTGGCCGCCAATAAATTACTGGCCTCCCAGTCAAGTCTCACTGTTTCCGTCTCGTTGCAAATAATGAAAACGACAAACGTTTAATCATAGCACTCATCATAACGTACTGACGCAAACACTGAACATTATCGTGAAAACACACACTGCCCCAGCTGCAAGCTGTGGGCGAAGAGCCGTGACGCAGCCCCGCGAATACAATAGATGACTGCGTAATTGAAGACATGCAGGCAATGAATTTCAACAGCTAATTTATTGCATCATCACCGCTAAGCGCAGTAGGATATCGTTTTTTTTTCTCATCCTCCCAGAGTGTAAAGTGGGCGGCGATGGACTCCGCTCAGGTCGCGGCCGCTACGAAGACGGTGGCTGAGGCGGCTGTGAGAAGAAAAAGAGGTCCTCGAGCTCTCTATGTTCCGACTGAAGGGGCCCGAGGAAGACCGGAACAGTGGTCGAGGTGCGACGAGGACCTCCCGCTCCCGCACGGATCATCGCCACCGCAAGTCCTGCCAGGGTTGTGCAACGCCACGAACGACGGCAGGGACGCACAACCGAAACTTGGCGCGAGAGGACGACTGGGCACGGCCGACTGCAAGCCGCCGCCAAATGGAGGACGTGAGTGACCCCCGCTGTTGCGGTCGTAGTGACCGCTAGGCAGGTTGAAGACGGACAGGGACCTCTTGTAGTAGCGAGGCATCGAGTTGTTGACTCGGCGTCGACACTTGTGCGGATGAAAGGTCGGCGCCGTACGAGACGACGAAGACAACACCTCGATGCCGAACAGTTTGGCCTCAGGTCTAGGCACAGTGGCGGTCTTCGCGTCTTGTCGCTCAACTCTTCGGAGTCGTTGCTGATATCGCGTTTTTGCAGCTCGCAGTTCGGCGATAGGGAAGTCATGGTTGCGGCTCCGTGAGGTAGAGGAGCAAAGGAAGCCCAAAAAAAAAGCGGGTTATCCAAAAATTGAGGAAGCACCTGCAAATACTGGAGAATAGCGTAGGCGGAGCAACTTTGTCAAAATACGATGATTCACTTCTTCTTCTTCTTCTTCTCTTCTCGAGGCTCTTACCCAATGCAGGAGATTGGCAGAGTGTTAGGTGGTTTTTAAAGACCTTTTTAAAGGAGCTTCAACACAAAAATTTTGGTTTGTCTGTCTCTCGGTCTGTCTGTCTCTCTCATGATGTAGATGATGATGATTCGACAACCATGGCTCGTACCCAGTCAGGGGGATCGGCCAAGAATGGATGACCTAATTCAGTAAGATTTTTTTTTCAAGATCGAAACCACCCACCGGAAAAAGGAAAGAAAAAAGAAAGAAAAAGAAAAGGCACCATCGGCAGACCGAAAGGAGTGCAATAGTTGTTTGTCACTCGTTCAGGTAAGACAATTATTCATTTCCTTGAATAGGAATCAGCATGGTTCAACAATGCTCTTGTGTATGTTGAAATTTTTTTTCACGAATAATAATAACGCAAATAAAAGCCTAATTCTTTTACTTTCATTAGGGTACTTCCAAACTGCATAGAAAACATTCTCGTGGCTGAAGCCCAGATCGTAAGCACCGAAGGAAAGTATGTTTTCTATAGTGAAATTCAGCCCCAGGCTAGCGAATGGAACGACTAAGAGTGTTTTCCTGGGCAATTTGTATCGGCGACATGATAAAAAATAGTGCTCTGTTGTTTTCAACTCTGAACAAAAGTCGCATAGTGGTGATATCGCCAGACCAGCCCTATGTCAATAGAAATTTAACGGGGGGACACGACATCGAAATCTAATTATTATAGTTTCCAACTTTCTTGTAGGACACCAATTAATTTTCCATGGAAATTTTAAGTGAGTAATTCTGATGTTTACAATATTATTGCTTCCATAGCTTCTGCACTAACCGCAAGTTTTCTGTATCTTGTCGCAGTTATAGTGGCTACTTCGGGAAGGACTGATAGTACTGGCCTTTCCAATGCTGCCCGCGCTAGAGAGTCGGCGATTTCATTTACTTCAAAGCCGCAATGACCAGGTACCCATGCTAATTTCAGTAGCTGCAGCTGAGGAGGAACTAGCATAAGGAGCGTCTTTAAAGCCATCGATTTTGTTGACGCCGTAATCGACGTACAAAGTGACAGGGAATCTGTGACTATGATCGTGTTAGCTGCCTTCAAAGGTAGCTTTCGCAGCGCTAGAACAATTGCCAAGACTTCAGCTTCAAAAACTGGGGTGAAATCCGGTAATCTTAATGAAAAAGACCAGTCAAGTGAATGGGAGTATATATCTACAGCTTTCTTTTCATTCATTACTGAAGCATCTGTGGCTATAATATTATTCATTTCTGCATGGGCCAAATAATCCTGCATTCGGCTATTTAAGACCCTATAGGATTGTAATTTGGGCCTAGAGGGAAAAATCTCATCGAATTCTATCTTAAGAGTTTGATTTGTAACCTGCGCCGCAATCACATCTCGAATGTTTACACTTATCCTATCTAGTTGTTTCTGAACAAAAGCGATTTGAGGTGTTCGAAACCGTGGCCAATGGGCTAGAAAAAAGGTGTCAGGGTCATTTATAAAATCATATTCAGATCGTCTTGGCACATAGCTAAAAAATTTCAGAAACGTCTAAACCATTAGGATACGAAAACGGCAAGGCAATGTAGGTAATCATACTTACTGATACAAAACATTGTTTGTTACAAACCTAGCAAGTCCTAGACACAATCTCAAGGCTTCTCGTTCCAGCATAACCAGAGGCTTTATTTTATAAGCAGGGCCACCTGAGAACAATACGCACCCAAATTCTAGGATTGGTCGCATATACATTTTTTATATCATCACCATTTTGCTTTTGCGTAGACCATATTGGCGGCTGCTCAGACTGCGAAGAATTCCTAAGGCGCGTTGTGCTTTAGATGCCATGCTTTCTATGTGGGGAGTCCAGTTTAGGTTGGCATTATATATTACTCCCAAATATTTAAGAGATTCCACCTGCTGAATGGGCTCTTGTTTATAACATATTGAAGTCAAGATGGGATCAGATAACGGTAATATCAATACTGCACTCTTATTTACATTTAGGGTCATGCAGACTGCATCTAGCCATATCTTTAGCATATTTACATATCTCTGTAGATTTTGATTTAAAGAATATATGTAACTATGTGCCATGAAAAATGCAATATCATCAGATATACTAACACCTTCACGTCCTGGCAATGCGGTATTATGATCAATGAGATGTTAAATAGAACTGGCGATAATACAGCGCCTTGGGGGACACCGCATGTTTGTTTGCACTTTGATGATGCACACCTATCCTTAAAACAATAGAACTCTCTTCCTCTCAAAAATTCCCTCACCCACGCCAATATATATTTTCGGAGTTTGTGGCTCTCTAATATGTCTAAAAAACTGAATGTTCTACACTATCGTATCCCTTAGCAATATCAAATGTCACTAGTGCCACATGTCTTTTTTTAGCGAGCAAGCTAAATGCGGCTTTCTAAATCTGCGTGTGCACACCAGATTGAACAATCTGTTCTGAAGCCAATTTGATTTGGATTTAATATCGAATTTTCCTCCATACATATTAGAATTCTTTAATGGAGCTCTCTTTCGATGAGCTTCACCATATTATATGTAAGAAAAATGGGTCGAATGTTTTCTATGACATATCCGAATCCTTGTCTTTTTGTATCGGCACTATTTTAGCTAATTTTCACTCATACGGAATCCAGGCATACTTTAACGAATAATTTACAGTGTTTAGTAGGTCACATGGTGATAATTTGAATATTTATATCATAGCTGCTGTTATTCCATCCGGACCAGTAGCTGACGAGGGCAAACCTTGTATCACTTGTGCTAACTCTTCCTCTGTAACTTCAGTACCTTCAATCGTTAACGCTGGTTTTTTGTGGATTGTAAGGCGTAGTTGATGTAAATCTACACTCCAGGCTTTTAGCCATGATTTCTAAGGATTTCTTTGTTTCTTTCTAGGACATAATCTCAAACCCAAAATATTTAGAGATGGCATCATTCTACGTACTCTCATGAACCTGAACAGCGCCTTTTTGGTACAAGCTTTTGAAAGGTGATCATAATGTTTTCTATCATATTGTTTCTTAGCTAAATAGACTGTGCGTTTAAAACTTGCAGCGTGATACTTGTAATCAGACCAGTTTTGGGGGCACTGGTTATGCATCAGTTTTTTCCAAGCTGCCTTTCTTCGTCGGAAATCCCGGGCACAGTCCGAGTTACACCACGGACTGTCGGTTGTGCTCTTCCACAACGAATTCTGCATTTCAACATAAATTCTGAATTTTTATATGTTTTTGATCAGTGCACTTATTCTCATGGCTTTTATATCTTCTTGCTCTTCAGAATGAGTTGCCAAAGCAATTTCTAAATCTTTCCTAAATTTGTTGTAATTATTAAACACTCGAGTCTGAGAGCCTGACATTATAACTTTGAAAGCAATCTCGAATAATATAGGTAAAATATCGCTGTTAGTTGCACAATCACACGCACTCCACGACAAACTAGTGAGTGATGAACTCACAAAGCTTAAATCTAAGGCTGAACGAGACCTATAACTAATGTAAGTGGGTGCTCTTGAACTCATGCAACACAAGTTATTATCCGCTGTCCACTCCCACAATCTCTTACTGCATCGATCAGTTCGGAAACCCCAGCACGTATGATGAGAATTGAAATCGTCAATTAGAATTTTATTAGGAAAGTATTCATTCACCACCAAAAAAGGCATGCAGCCTTGTAAGGTTATTTTAAGGCGAGAATTTCACTGACAGGTGACATGAGCTTATACGCAATTTTCGCTTTGAGACTTATTCTATTATAATTCTATAATAGACTATAAGACTTATTCTATTAGTTTGGCAGTAGCGGTGACCGGCGATAGACGCCCGTTCTGACGTGTTCATCTGCATTTTTCACAGGACTCGGCGGCCGACGGAATCTGGCATCGCAAACATTGGGATTGCGTCATGATCTGAGACGCCCTTGCCCCCACCTGTTATCGGCAGTTTGGCAGTAGCGGTGACCGGCGATAGACGCCCGTTCTGACGTGTTCATCTGCATTTTTCACAGGACTCGGCGGCCGACGGAATCTGGCATCGCAAACATTGGGATTGCGTCATGATCTGAGACGCCCTTGCCCCCACCTGTTATCGGCAGTTTGGCAGTAGCGGTGACAGGCGATAGACGCCCGTTCTGACGTGTTCATCTGCATTTTTCACAGGTTCGTCCCTGTCCTGCTGCTGATACCGGTGGTCCTATTCTCTGGATAGCTGGTTCTGCCGCACTGACGAGCGTGGTACCTTGCAACGCCGGCAACTGCTACATTATTCTTCTTTTGGATGTCCAGGACTCGGCGGCCGACGGAATCTGGCATCGCAAACATTGGGATTGCGTCATGATCTGAGACGCCCTTGCCCCCACCTGTTATCGGCAGTTTGGCAGTAGCGGTGACCGGCGATAGACGCCCGTTCTGACGTGTTCATCTGCATTTTTCACAGGTTTGTCTTCACACATTTGTGTTTTCCTTTTCCTATTTTTCTGCTGGTTGCTGCTACTGCCAAACTTGTCGTCGTAGTCGTGCTTTTCGAGGTGTATGAGAGATGAGTGTTTCTGGGGAGGACATATGCCTTGCTTGCATGCTTACCCTAGAAACTACTGATGCTAAAGTGAAATGCAAAAAGTGTGGTAATTCTTATCACATCGAACAGTGCTCCGGACTGACTGAGCCGCTTGATAAGACGAGAAGTGGCACCAATTACTCGCAAAAACTATGTGTGTTTCACGTGTAAAACTGGTGCGCCATGCGTCGGTGCAGGTGCCGCTGCTGCGGCTCATCAGGATTTTAACTTTGCTGTTGCTTTTGCGGAGTTAAGTCAAAAACTTGATTTTCTAATGCCACTGAATGAAAAGATGAACAGCATTGAACAGGCAGTGCAAACAATGTCTGATCATTTCGATACCATTCTGAAGCGATTGGACGGCCAAGATAAACAAATTGAACAGCTCCGTAAGAGAACTGAACAGTTGGAACGAGCAAGGCCTGACGAGGAACTACACCAGATAAACTCTGACTTGAATGACCTGGAAATGCGTAGCAGGAGCCGAAACTTGGAAATTCATGGGAAACTTTTCAACGAGCACGAGAATCTACTCCAAAAGATAAACGAGATAGCCAGGATGATCCAAGTTCCTGAGGTCAGCGATCACGACCTTGAAGCTTATCATCGCCTTCCGGCGAAGGCAAATAAGACCCCCGCCATTATCATACGTTTTCAAAGCCAAAAGCTGAGGGATATGTGGCTGCAGAAAAGGCGATTACTAAAGGAAAAGGATGCAAACATATACTTTTCGGAAAACCTAACGCGCAGGGCAAGAACGCTATTGTGGACTGTGAAGCAATGGGCTCGCGATAATGGCTTCCGTTACGTGTGGTATGCAAACGGGAAAATCTTCATCCGCAGGAAGGATGGCGAACCGTCCCACGTTGTCAAGGACGCGAGTCAGCTGGCTAATTTTACTGTGGTTAGGCACGTCAGCACATAACATGTGAACATCACGTCAAAATGGCTAATAATAGATTCGTGTTGCCTTGCAACATTCGCAGCGTCATGCCTGCCGATTGGTTGGGCTCATCAGTGAAATGTTTTCATTTGAATGTACGATCACTGAACAATAAGGCTGATGAACTGCAAATTTTGTTAGACAGTTTTAACCTGTCTTTTGATTTCGTCATGGTATCTGAGTCATGGCTGAGCAGTAGCTTTTGTTTGCCATCATTTTCCACATTTGCCGTCAATCGTAATGTGGGTCGTGGTGGAGGTGTTTGCATTTTCGTTAATAAGAAAATCGAATGTGAATTGATCTCGGAACTTTGTTGCATGTCATCTGCTGTTGAGGTTGTTTCTGTATTGGCAAATAATACCGTTTATTCAGTGTTCTACCGACCACCCAGTGGAGATGTTGACGTATTTTTTGAGTACATTGAATCATATATTTCTTTTACTTCTGCGCATCACTATGATGTCATTATGGGTGGTGATTTTAATATAGACATGATGTCTAATTCTGCCCATGCAATTGATTTTGATGTGCTGTTAAGAAGTTTTGGCTTCAGTATTGTTACTAAGCTTCCTACTCGTATAACTACGAACTCAGAAACACTGATTGACCTGTTTATTACTAATATTAACAATTCTGTTATACATTCAGGGGTAATCTGTTGCGATTTAAGTGACCACATGGGCATTTATTTGTTTTTTCAGAAAAAGCAGCCTAGATCTAAAAACATATGTACCCCAATGGTTCAGTACGTCACACCTAATGCTCTTGAAAATTTTCACAGTGAAATGTCACTTATGTCATGGAGTGATGTGTTCAATGAAACTAATGCAGAGGCAGCTTATGAGAAGTTTCTTAGTAAATTCTGCGGTGTTTATAATAGGCACTTTCCGCTAAAAAAGAAACGTACTATGAAAAAGATAAGAAAACCTTGGATATGTAATGAACTTCATACACGCATTAAACAGAAGAATAAACTCTATAACACATACATTGCCTCCAAAAGCACACAGCTGTTTCAAGAGTTTAAAAGCTACAGAAACAAGTTGACCAGTGACATCCGAAATGCCAAAAAGCGATATTATGAAAAACAATTCGAAAATTCATTTCGGCATCCTGATAAACTATGGAAACAAATACGTTCTCTGGACGCTAATTTCATTGAGGATACGCATTTCGACAAGATCACTCATAAAGGAGAAGATTACACAGGGGAAAAATTAGCTGAGGCATTTAGTTTGTACTTCGCTAGGGATCATTCTACACCACATAACTCACAAGACACCCCTACTGCCAGATGTTCATCTACTCTTTTTCTTGAACCAGTAGGTGAGAGTGAAGTAACGCAAACGTTTTTTGAGCTTTCAAACAGCACGTCATGTGATTTAAACAACATACAAATTCGTCCAGTAAAATATGTCATTGAATTAATCTGTGTGCCGCTTACACATATCTTTAATTTGTGCCTGCAAACCGCTACATTTCCTTCGGCTATGCAAATAGCAAAAGTAATTGTGCTTTACAAAAAGGGAGACAAAAATGACTTTGGCAATTATAGGCCAATTAGTATCCTTCCTGTTTTTTCTAAATGTCTGGAAAAAATCATACTGAAACGCATGGACAAGTTTTTACAATCTAACAATATTATCAATGATTCTCAGTATGGATTTAGAAAAAACCGTTCTACGGAAATTGCTTTGATTCATCAAAAAGAATATATTCTTGATAAATTAGAAAAAAATAAGTTCGTGTTAGGCATTTTTGTAGATTTTACCAAAGCATTTGACTGCATAGTACACAGTATCTTATTTAGAAAATTGGATTTATGTGGTATTAGAGGGCACGCTTTAGATTTAATAAAATCCTATTTATCTCATCGGAAGCAGTACGTTCAAATCAGCAATTTTCAGTCCAAAACGCGTGATATTACAGCCGGTGTGCCACAGGGCAGTATACTTGGGCCTCTTCTCTTTAACATTTATATTAATGATATTGCGAACATTGATGATCAATCCAGGTTTATTATTTATGCGGATGACACTACAATCCTTTTGTCAGCTGATACACACAATGAGCTATCTTCCCGTGGTAACAATGTATTAGGTAAGCTAGAAGTTTGGACAAAGGAAAATGCACTGTCAGTTAATGTAAATAAAACTAAAGCTATAATTTTTAATTCTATTAATAAAAAATCTGATACTTTAATACATTTGCTGTATAAATCCGAGCCAGTTGAAATTGTCAGGTCAATAAAATCACTAGGAGTTTATTTCACACTACATTTGCAATGGAATGATCATGTCCACAGCATTTTATTAAAAGCATCGAGAGCGGTTGGTATACTTTGGCGACATAAATCTGTTTTACCTTTAAAGGCAAAGCTTGCTATATACCACGCTTTATTCCTTTCACACTTGAACTACTGCACGTTAGTGTGGGCGACAACGACTAAAACTAATTTAAGAAAAATTTCATCTCTCCATAATAAAATCCTCCGTCTAATTTACAATCTTCCTCGCAGACATACAACAGATCACTTGTTTAGTGAACATGAAATCATCAATGTTTACCACCTATACATTTACAGGCTTTTACGCCGCTATAAGATCGAACAAAAAGAACGTTCATCTACTATCACAGATATCGCTTCCATGATACGTCATCAACCAAAGTACCCTCACCGTCATCAACTACCTTGGATGCTTCCTCGTACAAGAACTAACTATGGACAACAAAAAATTACTTATCAGCTACCGTTACAATTAAACAGGTTATATTCATCAGGTGTTAACATAGCAGATATCACCCTTTCTCAACTTCGCCAATATCTTATTAACACTCCTGACAATTAAGACCTTATCTTCAAAGTTCGTAGATAACAATTAGGGAAAACAATAAACAAAAACACAAAGGATGAAAATGCAGTCACCGCTGCACGTAAATAATATGTTTAATGTATTCGTGCTTTACATATTGCGACTTTTGATTTATATTTCTATATATGTTTATTGCACTGTGTCTGTGTGGTTTTTCTTTTTTTTTTTTGAGTTTGAAGGCTTTATCAATTCTAATTTTGTTAATGTTGTGTATTTTTGTCAGCTGTGGTGTTCTGTTGCCGCCACCGCCACTGCCTTATGTACATAGGGGGGTGAGAACTTAGTCAAGCGGATAGTCGCTTTTATTCTCACCCCCTCCATCAACTGTGTATTGGTGGAAATAAACCATTATTATTATTATTATTATTATAAATAAAAAATGCCAAACCTCCACCTTTCGATGAACGGTCTAGATGGAAAGATCTTAATTTATTTAATTAAAAAGACTGATGCATTGAAAGCCAAGTTTCTTGTAGTGCAATATTATCTTGAGAAAATTTTGATGCCAAATATCTTAGATCAGTTGCTGCAGAGTGATTCAATCGGCAATTCCAATGAAGGATTTTAAGTGACCCTATTGTTGCTCTAAAATAGCCTCAGTGATGGCCCTGTTTAGAATATTTTATTTTTGAAAATCAGCTTTAGACAGGGTGTTCTTCTGGTACTTTTTGGTTTTTGAATTGACAGGTTCGATGCCTTTTTTGGATAAAGGGGATCTCGAGTGCTTTAGCGATTGGGCATCCATCTCCATTTCGTCTGAGTCCTCAACTTTCCTGGTAAGCTCGCATTGAGATACGCTACCTTCCTCTACTGAATTTGCAGCTACCGTAGGTTGCTGTGGCGTGTCGGAGCCATACTCCTTTGAAATTTCAGGAGAGTCACAAATGTGAAGGGCTTCCGTAGCCTGCTGTGGCGTATCAGAGCCATACTCCTTTGCAAACTCCGAGGAGTCACTAATGTTACGTGGTGCACTCAGGTTGTTTTCCGCTGTACCCAACATTTGAGCCATCTGGTTCGATAGAATCTGGGCCAAGGACTCAAAAAGATTCCCAGCGATGCGCTCCATTGCCTTCTCCACTGCCTACTCAATCGCTTCCGCAATAGGGACAGAGAGAGCTTCAGTTGTTGGCATATTACGAGCTGTAACACCGGCGTAGCCTTGTGTTCGTGCTTTTATTTCAAGTGCTGCTTCCTTCCGTGAACACCGTCTTCGTTCTACTATCTTTAAAATTTGCAGTTCCTGTACCTTTGCCGAACTACTAGAGCTATCGGCCGCATGAGCTTCGTTACATAGGCAACACTTTTCTTTATCACTCTGATAGTCGCTAGAATTGTGACCTTCCCCGCATACCTTACACCTGACTGCTGATATACAACCTTTCATTATGTGACCATGACGCCAACACTTTATGCATTGGAGCGGACGAGGAGAGAGCGGCTCTACTCTGTAAATTAAAGGCTAAGCCCTAATCTGTAATGGTTGGACTGATCCCGCAAAAGTCACAATTACAGACTCATTTGGTATTTTGTTCTTATCAACCACCCGTCCGCACCGATAGACTGAAAAAGCACGCGCTGGCGAAAACAGCTCTAGTATTTCGGAGGGTGGCATGTTGGCATCGAGGCCACGCACTATACCTCGGGTACATGCTAAATGAGAAGGTATGAACGCGCTCAGCGGCTGGGATGCAAACATCGAGCACTTCAGTAGATCTAGGACACAGGACTGTTCTGGCGATGAGCACAGTATGCCTCCTCCGCCGAACTGGCGGACCTTCGTTATGGACTGGTAGTGGACCGTCACTGACCGTAATTCCGCCTGAATGATTTTCGGGTTTGTCATCTGAATGATGCCGTCATTGTTCGAGACTAGAGCCACTGGAACCTATCATATTTCGTTGCGCAAGAAAAGATCCACTGGCGCCTCCTTCGAATTCGTAAAAGCAGACCAAAGAAAAGTACCTAGCCCTGGCGAAGATAAGGGCATCTTGTCTTGTCTGAACTGCACAAAAAACACTTACCAAAAAACTATTGCAGTATAAGAAACGATGATAAATCAATTAACCAACAAAAGCTACCTAATTCTTGGCCCCACCCCGAGAGCAAGCTTCAACGGACAGCAGCGAATTCAACGTCACGAGCCTCACGAACCTGTCTGTCTGTTTTCACTTCTTTTAGATGCGGAAGCATCTTATACTCGCGCCTTGTAGTGCGCCCTCCACGCCGTCCGCACCGCTTCTCGAACATTCGACAGCTGACGCGCGCGCATGCGCCGTCGCGCCGTCGCCCACCATCTGTGCTGCGCGCGCTTCTCCTTTGAGAACATTCGACAGCTGACAGCGCATGCGCCGTCGCGCCGTCGCCATCTGTGCCGCGCGCGCGCTTCTCCTTCGAGAACATTCGACAGCTGACAGCGCATGCGCCGTCGCGCTGTATATATATACTCAAGGTCAGCACTCGCTCGCTCAGTTGCCGCTCGTCGGTTGGTTTGTACGGCGCGTCGACGTCCAAGGTCGCGGTGAAATGAATTCCAACGATTCCACAAACACAATGATCGACGTCCCTTCGACCAGCGCCGCCCTTTCGCATACGTGTGTACGTGTTCACTCATTTAACACCCCCTCCTACAACCACGTTAACCAATTTAGCCATCGACCCAAGTAAGTCGCAATTTAACACCCCATTTCACAACCACGTTAACCAATTTAGCCATCGACCCAAGTAAGTCGCACTTTAACACCCCGTTAACCAATTATATGCTCCGCATCCTCCTCAGTGTTCCCCCGAGGGAAGCTGCGGGCAATTTTTTTTTCTCCTCTTCTCGTGGTTTTTACCCAATGCAGGAGATTGGCAGAACGTTAGGTGACTGTTTTAAAGACGATAGTCTTTCTTGGGGACCTTCAACACAAAAAGTTTGGTCTGTCTGTCTGTCTGCCTGTCTGTCTGTCTGTCTGTCTGTCTGTCTTCACTTCTTCTTCTTCTTCTCCTCTTCTCGAGGCTCTTATCTAATGCAGGAGATTGGCAGAGTATTAGGTGTTTTTTTAAGACAATAGTCTTTCTTGGGGACCTCCAACAAAAAAATTTTGGTCTGTCTGTCTGTCTGTCTGTCTTTCTGTCTATCTGTTTGTCTGTTTGTATGTCTGTCTGTCTTCGCTCCTTCTTCTCCTCCTCTTCTCGAGGCTCTTACCCAATGCAGGAGATTGCCAGAGTGTTAGGTGATTTTTTAAAGACGATAGTCTTTTTTGGGGACCTTACACACAAAAATTTTGGTCTGTCTGTCTGTCTGTCTGTCTGTCTGTACATTTGTCTCTTTGTCCACTCTTAACGACACCGGGTATTTGAAACGGCCGACCGCATCCGCAGCGCCCACCAATGTTGCTCAAGGTTTAGCGCTCATACTTGTGCAGTTGTCAATTAATAAGCAGTTATTGCGCAAGTCTTGGGCACCATAACAACATGTATATATTCTGAATGTGTATCTTTTACTAGAAAAGGCATACATAAGTAATTTGAAGGACCATAGCGCTCATCATGCTGCGCTGACCATGCAACGCTTGCACAAAAACGCGAGTGTTTCTAACGCTTTGCTAACATGACATGGTGGTGGCACCTACCCGTCGCCTTGTGTTCAACCCCTAATCACCTCTGAAATAGGCGCACACACCCGTCTTAGAACCACGTGCTTTGTATGTCAAGAACACTGCCAGGTGGCGCTCATGTCTCACATGCGACGTGTGGGCAAATAAAATGGGAGGTAGGAAGGCTGTAGTCGACGACAGATTATGCACTGATGTCACATAGGACGTATGATAAGCTCAGGGGAATGCACATAGATAAAGGTGGCTCCAGAATTCTGGGTAGTGATACCAAACGTATCAAGCTAACTTTTGGAAGAGCAGTGAAAGTGGGAAGGAGACAAGATCAGCAACTACAGGAAAATTTTTATCCAGAAAGGCAAATTGAAATAGCCACTAAACAAATTGAGAAAGTAATCACGGAGGATAATAAAACAGTGTGGACATACACGAATCTAATTGCACTGTTTGAGCTAGAGCTTGCTAAGACGCGTGACAAGTCACCCCAGAAAAGAAGACACAAACCCAAAAGTTGGTGGGATGAGGAAGTTAAGAGAACCATAGCAAAATGTGAGGAAGCCTCTAGGGAACACAGACATGCTAAGCAGCGGGGTGAACCGACAGATGATGTTGAAAGAATGTGGGAAACCTTTCTAAGCTGTAGAAGGGATGCATCCCTTCTAATCAATGAAAAGATTAGAGGAAAGGGAGCTCAGTGGCTGGCAGAAGTACATAAAAAAGATAGAAAGGCAGCTGCGAAAATTTGAAACCATCTAAACTTCCTAAGAAATGAAACAAGCCTGGAGCAGAGTTTTATAACTACAGCCCAAGGTGCTAGGCTAGAAGGGGACGAAGCTATTGAATATACAAGAACAAGAGTGACAGAAAAATTTCAACAAAGATGTACTTTATGCACCACAATAGACAAGGACGAATCAAGTGGTGCAATGGCTCCATTTTCACAACGAGAGTTGGAAAGGGCTGAGGAAAGAGTTCCTAGTAGTACATCAACAGGCCCAGATGGCATTCCAAATATGCTGATAAAGACAATAGTTCCGAAGTCTAAGCAGGCTTTGAGAGAGGCAGTGAGCAAAATATTAATCGAAGGTGAAGTTCCCGATGCATGGAAACTTAGCATGATGAGCATGATCAATAAAGGAAAGGGGGACAAAGCTGACATAAACAACTACCGTTCTATAACAGTGACATCAGTGGTCTACAGGCTGGCGATGCAGATTATAAAGGAAAGACTGCAGGCGTGAATAGACGTTGAGGGGGTGCTGGGGGAACTGCAGAATGGGTTTCGGAAACACAGGAGGTTGGAAGACAATCTGTTCTCACTGACGCAGTGCATCGAATTAGCAGAAAAGGAACACAGGCCCCTGTGGCTAGCATTTTTGGATATCAAGGGAGCGTACGATAGCGTGGCTCAAGAGGAATTGAGGGGAATACTGGACACCCTAGGCGTGTACCATGCCGACACTAATCTTTTAAAGGATATCTATAAAGGTAACAAGGTAGCTATAAAGTGGGAAAAACAGGTATCCAAGCCTGCAGAGGTAAAACGGGGGCTTAGGCAGGGGTGTCCCCTGTCACCCTTATTATTCATGATGTACCTACAAGGATTAGTGGCCAAATTGGAGAGAAGTAGACTGGGCTTCAACTTCTCTTTAGTCAAAGAAGAAAAACTCATTGATCAGGCACTACCACCATTAATGTACGCAGATGATAGAGTGCTAATGGCCAACAACAAGAGAGATTTGCAGAGATTGATGGACATCTGCGGTAATGAGGGAGAAAGGTTAGATTTCAGATTCAGTAAGAAAAAATCAGCAGTCATGATTTTCAATGACAACTAAGGTAGTGAGCTTAGAATACAGGAGGTAACGCTAGAGATAACAGATAAGTGCAAATATCTGGGCGTATGGATAAGCAATGGGACCGAGCACCTGAGGGAACACGAAATATACATGACGACTAAAGGCAACAGGAATTCAGCAGTGATGAAAAATAGGGCACGGTGGAATTACAATAGGTATGATGTTGTGAGAGGAATATGGAAAGGGGTCATGGTTCCTGGGCTGACGTTCAGCAATGCGATCTTGTGCATGAGATCAGAAGTTCAAGCAAGATTAGAAATTAAGCAACGTGGAATAGGTAGGCTTGCTTTGAAGCTCACGGGAATACACCAAATCAGGGAGTAAAAGTTGATATGGGATGGACATCATTTGAGGGCAGGAAAGCTAGCAGCAAGATAAAATTTGAGAAGTGATTGAAAGAAATGAGGGAGGAGCGTTGGACTAGGAAGGTTTTCAGCTACTTGTACATGAAGAATATCAATACAAAATGGAGGAAGCGAACCAGGAAATTGACTGGTAAATACGTAGAAAACAGCTGGTGGCCAAACCAAAAATAACTATCGGTTAGGAAGAAAGTGAAGGAAATGGAGACTGACATGTGGAGAATGGGCATGATTAGGAAGTTCGCACTAGAAATTTATCGAACTTTTTAGCAGGAAATTGCAAAGGAAAGGATCTATGATAACACTAGGTGTAACTCTCTACTGTTTGGGGCCAGGACGGGAGTACTGCGAACCAAGACATATCAGGCCAAATACAAAGGGGTACACACAGTATGCAGTGCGTGTGGAGAGGAAGAAGAAACTGCCGAACACTTGATAATGTTCTGTAAAGATCTTCACCCTATAGTTCAGGGTGATGGCGCAGAGTTTTTTAAAGCACTAGGGTTTAGGGACCAGGAGGGCAAAATTGACCTTAAGCGGGTAGACTTAACTAGAATGAGGTTAACTGATTGGTGGCTAAAGTCAAGGCACGAGTGAAAATTAAACTCTTCATTGCAAAGTACGAATCCTCAAACTCACTTTTTAAAGAAAAAAAATAAATCTAGTTTTTGGTTCATTAAGTATTACGGCTTGGTGGCGCTAGCCACTGCCCGATCTAAAGGGTACAGCCATATCATACTTCCCTCCATCAATGACGTGACTTGATGCACTCGTTCACCTCCGCTGCACGCTCGAGGCACTCTAACAACTTAGCACCTCCAAAATACCAGTATCCAATTTTCTTGCACATAACATCAAATAAATTGTTCGCTCTCTCCACACACAAGATTATCGAATTTCGACGACATTTGCATATTAATGTAGATACGGGGCCAATTTTTCGCCGACACTCCCGCGGGCGCGCCGCAGAATTTAATGGAGGCGGGTTATTTGCAGCAGCTTGTTCGCCACAGTAGTGCTGAAATTCTTTTAAATGATGGTAATAAAATTATAAACACTGAGGCAACCGTTTATCAAATAATAAGCTTCTTCCAAAGGTCTTATATGTGGAAAATGCTAAATAAATAAATGTTTTTATGGGGAGTTTTTCAATCTGGATGTTTTTCTGCCGTGCCCCGCCGCGGTGGTCTTGTGGCTAAGGTACTCGGCTGCTGACCCGCTGGTCGCGGGTTCGAATCCCGGCTGCGGCGGCTGCATTTCCGATGGAGGCGGAAATGTTGTAGGCCCGTGTGCTCAGATTTGGGTGCACGTTAAAGAACCCCAGGTGGTCGAAATTTTCGGAGCCCTCCACTAAGGCGTCTCTCATAATCATATAGTGGTTTTGAGACGTTAAACCCCACAAATTAATCAATGTTTTTCTGCCGTATGATAACATGGTGTACGTTTGCGTCTGATGTAGTTCCGCTTGTGGCATGTCCATCTCTGTTCAGATTTTTTTTCGTGCTTGTCCGCCAGTATACGACACAGGTACTTACAGGATCACACATCGCATTGCCTTCGCGGATGGTGGATCGTTTAGTAAGGTGTCATCTTCTGGAAAGTGAAAGTAGCTTTGCGCAGTGGTCTCCAAACTGTAGAAGGCCTTTAAGCAATGTCAACACTATTAAGTGTTCCATTCATTTGTTTTCTCAGACAAACGTTCTCTAAAACAAATCTTTACAGTCAGACAAAGCACGATCGAGAAGCTGTGTCACTGCTCGTAATTATTCACACCGAAACAGACAGCAGTTTTGCTTTTTCGACAATTACCGAGGTGCATGCGAGGTAAAGAATTATTAGCTGATTATTTTTATTTATTTTATTTGTTCATTTAGACATATTGCTGAGCGGCATTTTGATCCAGGCAAGAGAGCATAAGAAACATCAAGTGATTTGTAAGATCTATGAAAGACATGTATCCATACGCTAACAGAGGTAACATGTCTGTAAAACAGCAACAAAATTTACAACAGATTTCAATATTCTAATCACTAAGTAGATAACGTTCCAGCGGCGTAGCAAAATTGTCAGCCGAAACAAATCTTATGAGGCAGTGAATTGCATTCATTAGATTCTGTTCTGGGAAAATAACTGTATTTGTAAGCATTAGTGCGTGCAAATATTGGTGCCAAGGAATGATCAAGTTTACGGCAGGTATTCCTAGCAGTGGCAGGCTGAACACAAGAAGGTACCTTTAAGGCAACTTTCCCAGACAAAATTTTGTGTAAAAACGTGAAACGATTCAACTTTTTTCTTGTTTCTAACAAAGGAATTCAGTATATTGACAACTTCAATTTGAAGCAACGCGCGAGTAGCCGAGATCAGAATCGCAGCATATCCACGAGGTGAATCATGACTAGTGGAGTGAAGCGTGTGAACGGACAGACGCACAGATGACTGGAAGCACACACGGATGCACGGAAGTATGAAGTAACTGATGGATGCTTTCTTTCACTCATTATCATTCACTCTGTGTATGTTCTGGGACACTGGTTTTTATTGACATCCAATGCAATGCACCTGGCTACTACAACGGCTACGACGAAATGGGACATACGTCCATCGACGAAAGGAGCTTCGCCCCTAAAAGCATGTATGTTGATGAGCAGACCAACACAATATTTAAATTGCAGTATTCGGTGATGTTTTGATACGAGCAATAAGAAAGGCGTCTTACCTCGCGAAATACACTATTTTTTGTTGGATTCGACTTCTTTTAGCCGATGTTGTGCAGCCACTGCTGCTTGCGCAAGCCATTGCGTTTATCTTGGGGTATCATAAAAAAGGCGTAACCATTTTCACTACGGTTGTTGGAGTCGTAGGCGCAACAACACGGCTTAGAGCCTGCACAAAGTTCGCAAACAGAGCACACGCTACGTTTGTTACGCTGAGCGTCGGCGCAAAATGGCGCGAGAGATAAAGAAAAACACGAGGGAAGCGCAAGATCTACGCGTCGCCAAGGGCAACTGCGAAGGAGACCAATCATCATGCAGAAAAAGTGTCAGATACCGGGAGGACTGCGAAGGCGAGGGTTGTGAAGTGGGAGAGAGAACGTCGAGCTCGTGGCGGCGTGTACAGTGGCACGACCGCTGGATGAAAAAGAGCAGGGTGGGCTTTTTCTTCAAGCGGCCTTGACAGGGGATGGCGCTACATTCCCATGATCAAGGGGTTTTAGCTAAGGCGACACGGTGCTGGCACCTGCCCGTCCCTTCGCGTTTTTCACCTTATGGCCTCCAAGACGGGCGCGTACGCCTTCCATCGTTATCGAAGTCAAGTGCCAGATAGCGCTTCTGTATAACGCGCCTCAATGCGCTATTTCGCCTTCGTTGCACGGATCGAGACTCTTTAACGCAGCGCCTCCAAAATACAATTCACCGATTTTCTCGCGAAGAACATCAAATAAAAGTTTTGTGCACTCTCTGTAGACGCACTACTATCGTCTTTCGACGACATTTGCAGTGAATTCTCCAAATACGGGGCCACTTTTTTCTTACGAAATATTGCTTACGAAATCTCTTGCCCATCGTTTCTTTTGGTCAGAAGTGAGACAATAACATTTTTATTGCAAAGCGCTCAACAGGAATCTTGCCTACGAAATCTTTTGTCCATCGTTCTTTTATAGAAATGAGATAATAAATTTTTACTGAAATGCTCAACAGAAATAATGTTTACGGCAATATTCTTCCATGGTTCTTTGATAAAAATCAGACAATAAAAGATTTATTGCAAAGTGTTCAACTGAGATATTTTTTACGAAATACTCCCTGAATGGTATTTCAATAAAAATGAATCGATGACATTTTTTTGCAAAATACAGAACAGAAAATATGTCGACGAAGTATTGAAGCAAGTCGTCTATACTAGGTCCATGTCCATCCAAAACAAAAGACAAAGCAATGAAGCTGCTGCAACACTTCAGTGTGCAATCTTCGAAACATATGAACAAACGCTATTGTTTTTATTTTTATTTGTACCAATCAAGTGGAAAAGGGTAGCTGGGACAAATAACAGTGAGAAAAACTCCGTGTATTTTTCATTCCAATAAAAAAGGTCAATGAGTATGGCGGAACCATTGATGATCGATACAGTCCAAAATGGAAATCGATTCAATCACAGTCCAACATGGAAATTCAAAAGTCACTTTCATAAGGGTTGATCCAGCGTTGCAGACTGCACCATGCGACATAGTATTCGTCATAGATGCCGCAGCAGCGGCAGAAGTCTTTGTGGACGGTCCCGTTCTCCTATACACTAGATCTGTAGAATTATAGGCATGACTGCCGATGCCTCAGTTTGAGCGCTTGGTGCTAGACAACACGCAACATTATCCTTGCTCTGATTCATAATATTGTCTAGAGAAAATCCAGTCATCTGTGAAGGAAGAGAGACACTATCACTGTGATTCACTATATAAGACTCCGGAAACCCCATCAGTGCCGACGTAGAAAAAGAAGCAATAGAGTTCACTCCAAGACTTAAGAAAGGCTGCACTGAGGTAGCTGTAATGGCTGCACTGAAACACCAAGCGCTGTGTAGTTAGCTTGTGTTTTCGGCTGTTGATTTTTTCTCGCCGGTATTGTTGAAGATGGCGGTGACGGCACTGGATGAAGTCGAATCACGGAGAGAGCGATCGTACTGGCCTGATGTTGTGGCTCCTCAGCCAGCGATTCCGACTCGGCACACGTACTTGTTGACAGCAGAGCCGGTAGCGACTGGGCCACGTCTTCCGTGAACGTTGTGCTCTCATTCGAGATGTCGGCACGTTCAGACCGGCTGTCCTTCAGTGATGCTCGCCTTCCTCTTCATCGGATTTCTCGCGGCCCTCTCGACAGGTCAATGTTGTGCCTGCACAATCCACTTCTTCAGCTGCAGCTGTGAACCTATGGAATGCGGAAGCTTCCCGAACGTTTCCATGACTTGGCATCTTCTGTCATGGCACAGCTTGATCGTCACTTCGTCGTCTTCTAAGCACAAACACTTGCGTAGAGCCACGACAAGAAGAAGAAGAGCTCTTATTATTGTGGCTAATAATACACATTTTCATAAATATTTCTGTATAAAGCAAACAAAGTAGAAATGGCTAACATATAAGGTGCATACAGGTATTGAGGGTAAATACAATTGTCACATGTGGTAAAGTAGTTTGCGCAATTACGTTGATGTTTTGAATGTTGTTTGCTACTTTGTTTGGTGGTATCGACGCGACATCACAATTGGCAGCACATTTACATTGATGGAAGCAACCCATAGGCTTTAGAGCTCACTGATTATTGTTATTTCAAGCAAACCAAACGTGCTGTAATGCCTCAAATTCGTTTTCCAGCTCCTACATCGGCTCATCACTCACGCTCCCACATGTTGGATACAGGCGGAGCTAGTGTCTGTTTCAAAAAAGCTAATCGCTAAAGCTGTTTTGTTCAAGGCTCAAGTCAAACAAATACACGTACGAGGTTTTACTTGTGAAACTGCGGGGGCGGGGAGGGGGATGAGGGGTGTGGGAGGAACAGACATAATGTCGGCCGCAAAACATTCAAAGATTTCCAGTGCACGAAAGAGTGACAGAAAACTGGAAAGCTGAGCCTTCTTCCGCGGCTATCAGCCATGCCACTGGGTTAGGTCCTGCATTCAGTGGAATTATCTAGGATTACATGCCAGTTTCACCAAAAATATGCACACTTGGGCTTTTTATTTCCTCCGAGTGACTTGTCAGATTTTCCCATCGCTTTTCTGGGCTTCTTGTAATTTTTTTCAGCAAATACAGTTGTTTCAGCGATCATTACTTTCACCAATGGCACATTTGTCGGCAGCTTCGAGTGGTTATGCCTGGAATTCAGGACATAAGTTGGAGAATGAAGAAAGAACGTCAATCATGTACTGATGAACATGCATTCAACTAGACGGAGACCCCTGGAGACATTGTTAAAAATACAGTTGTGCCTTCATTTATAGTTGCGTATAATTTTTGCTGTATAAACTTAATTAAAGTGTTTTTAAAACTTCTACTCATTTGCGAGTTACGTTCTTTTATAATAATTAGACGTATTTTCAAGAACGGCAAATATTTTAAATATACTCTAAAAAAACAAACAATTTTTCACGTATTAGTAACGAACAATTTCACCATGCCGAAAAATCCAATCTTACTGCGACATGGCGGTTGGTATAAGTGAGAAAATGTGCGAAAATAAAATGCAAGTGGAGACGCCAACGAGAGATCCCTGCCCCAAAAACCGGGATGTTGTAAATTTTGAAGGCGTCTATTGCATCCTTGTAACACACATCTGGTAAGGCCTCACCGATCTAACATCGGCGAGCGGCAGACTGCAGGCTTAACCTTAACGCTTCTGTCTGCGACGCCTGCAAGGCCTCGAAGTGTTAGTATTAAATATTTAAAAAAATTTTTCGCAGGCTGGCCACCCGTGTGGGGTCACGTGTGGTGATATTTGGGTCTGACTGACGAACTGATTTAGCTGATACGAGCATTTAACTAAAACAAATTGATTTTAATGAAAACAAGGGCAAAGCAAACGATAACAAATGTTAACCAAGAGAAGAAATACCAATACGCGCGATGAAAACAACAGCTACAAAACAATGTTTGAAAAAAGCAGATAGCAGTAAACACAACGCGTGTCGGTAATAAAATAAAAATATGATGGATATGAAGAGACATACAAAGAAGCATTGAGATATGTCGAGCTCACGCTACTGAGTTACTACATGCGACGCAGCGACACAATAGAATTATTCAAAGCTGGGTATATTAAAATGGCGGTTGAAAATAAGAGTCGCAAGAAATGGTTCCCAGCGGATCAGTCCAGCTTGAGGTTCCCGCAAAGGAGTTGACGACGTGCCGCTGGTGATCTCGCCAGCTAATGCAGGCGACGAGGGTGCCTGGTGTTGCAGCCGTGTCAATACGTTGCTCGGGACACTTCATGCGCGCCGCCTACGCGAAACTCGCGACAGCGGCGGCTGCGCTTCTCGCTGGTTGAACGTCAAATGAGTCGAAATCCCTTGCGGTCCTTTTCCCCGAACATATAATCGGCACAGGTGCAGGGAAGACGCTCTGGCACCGTCGCTGAGTAGTTGCTTGCTGGAAGTCGTCTTCCCCAACATACAGGTGACCTTCAGTGGATGAAGGGGCGCGCAGGCGAGAGTTGCAGTCGTTTGTGACAGTCCTACATAGGTTACTGCTCGACAAATACGCACAACATTGTCATCTGTGGGTATCAAAGACCTTGAATATGACGTTTCGGAAAATTTCATCAACGTAATGTTGGGAACATACGAAAAATACATTTTGCAAATTTTTATTTCACGAACGGAGATTTATTTGCAAAACTTACAAATGAAACCACAAGCTTAATTTTCTCTGCTAACAATGAACTCAAGACAGTGAAACTTACGGCAGTGAAGTTCTCAGAGGTCTGTTCATCTATCTAAACGAGGCCATTGGGTCTTTTTAAAGAGCCTTTGCATCTCTGCTTCTTTTGGTACTTGCGAAAGTCATGCAGCTTCTTTTCGCTTTTTTTGCGATAATGTTTTGCTTGTTAGCTTCAGTAGCACATGACAACTTTGTCTAGGATGGCCGTGTGGAGTTGTTAAGCCGAGCTTCAATGGGTCTCAAGTTTACAACACAAAGAAGGAGGGTGAATAGGATGGTTGGGAATAAAGCATAGCATGATAATGTATAGACCAGTATAGTAACAGGGGTGAAAAAGGAAGTCAGGGTAAAAGTAAGGCGGATGTGTCAAGAGGGAAAAACAGCATAGTGATGCAGTGTACAGTATAGTGCTCCAAGAAGTGAGAAAGGGAAGTATATGTGAGGACGATGGAAAAAAGGATGCGGCGAGGGTAAACGATCTGACAGTCATGCGTAGTGAAGCAAGTGTGGGGAAAGAAAGTGAGGAGTTATTTGAACGTGAGTGGCACGTGAAAGCAGGGAGTGGTTTTAAAGCACAGCGTAGTTATGCATAGTACAGCATAGCCATGGTGGCAAAGCGAAGCTACGGTAATAATGATATCTGGGGCTTTACAACCCAAAACCAAGATATGACCATGAGAGACCCCGAAGTGGAGGGCTCCCGAAATTTTGACCATCTCGTATTCTTTAACATGTGCTGACATACATCGCAAAGTACACGGGCTTGTGCTATTTCGCCTTCAATAAAATGCGTGGAATTTTCGGGTGTGAAGTGATGTCATGGTAGGGAGGATGTAAGGGAAGATAGGCAGAGGGCTGAACTATACATGGTATACACATGTATAGTTCAGCAAAGGGTCGGATGGGGAAGTGAGAGTTAGGAGGAGTAATGCGAGGACGACGAGCAAGGAAACTCGAGGGTGTACGGTACAGTCTCGCATAGTCATTTTAGTACAGTACAACAAAGGATGAAACAAGGAAGAGACGAGGAGGAGGAAAAGTAGGCAGGTGGGGATAGCGTAATTTGTAGCATAGCCAAGCGGAGCATGATCAGCAAGGGACTCGGAAAGAAAAAGACGGAGCAGGAGTGACATGACAGTGGAGCAAGAGGACAGAATTAGTGCAGCATAACCATATATACGCTAATATAGTAATGGGTGAGAATGGTAAGTTATGAGTGGAGGGGGAGGGTAAGGCATAGTAAAACCGTGTATAGTGTAGAACAGCAAGGAAATGGCGAGAGAAATGAGGGAAGAGGATTAGAAGCGCGGCATAGCCGTGTGTCATAATGGCCTTGTGTGCGACCAATGGCGGTTCTGCGAAAACCGCTTGTATGATGTCAATTCGACAATTCGCGCGCTTTCGAGGTGCGGGGCCGTATAGAAACCACCGTCGTGGTAAAAATCTGCAAAGACGCAGTTCAAGTGGTTATGTTGTTTGTGATTGCTCCCAACGCTGTTCTAACAACTGTGAGATTGATTGATTGATATGTGGGGTTTAACGTCCCAAAACCACTCTATGATTATGAGAGACGCCGTAGTGGAGGGCTCCGGAAATTTAGACCACCTGGGGTTCTTTAACGTGCACCCAAATCTGAAGCACACGGGCCTACAACATTTCCTGCCTCCACCGGAAATGCAGCCGCCGCAGCCGGGATTCGAACCCGCGCCCTGCGGGTCAGCAGCCGAGTGCCTTAGCCACTAGACCACCGCGGCGGGGTAACAACTGTGAGTGTCCACTTTTAACGCTCACTTTAAAAACACGACGTTTTCTTTCTTGACACTGCGCCCGCTTGTCTCCGTGGCGAGTGCTGAGCAAAGGGGAGTACTGCTCTGTGCCTCGATATGATCAACCACCCATAAAAAGGGTGTTAGCTTTTACAACTATCCTAAGGACATGATGCTGATAAAAAAGTCAAACTAGAGAGGGTAAGCCTGCCACGCATTCATCGATCATATGTAGCAAGTACTTTGACGACAGTGACTTTTGCTGTCCTCCCCCCCTCCTATACGCTCCATTTTCGGTAACCTTTCAGCCATGATTCACTGCTTCGCCAGTACTTCAGCCATTCATTCCACGTGGTTTAGAGTCGCAGACGAGTTACACCAGGTGAGGTGCCGTCCAAAAACCTACCGCGAAGGCCCCTAGACAGTGAGCCGAAGACGCGGTCTCCGAATCGCTTCGGCTATGTGTGGCTCGTGAGGGCAGCTCCGCGGCGCAGGACATCTGAGACTACAGATTTGTTTGGTCTGTGTTCGTATATATACGTTGTTTACTGATCAAGACAAGCGTGTGCCTAGTGCCCTGCTTATCACAAATTCATAAACGAAAGCTGCTGTCGCTGTTTAGTGCACACTCACATAGGGATGTCACATAATATTTGCAACAGCTATTTGTAATATTCTGATACCCGAGCGTTGGCCCCGCGTCGTATTAGTACGAACTACTACAAGGTGTCACTCTCATTGAACAAACTATACTAATACTAACTGCAGTCATTTGCATTGGCTAGGGGTTTCATTATGACCGAACTTGCCCCCTTCCCCAGTCACACCAGCACGTACCCCTCAAGACTTTACTTACAACTATACACCACGAGCTTGCGCCCTGCCGACGCCAATAACTTCGCCAATTATCTCAAATTAGGCAATTCCCGCCGCGGTGTTCCAGTGGCTAAGGTACTCGGCTGCTGACCCGCAGGTCGCGTGTTCGAATCGCGGCTGCGGCGGCTGAATTTTCGTGGGAGGCGGAAATGTTGTAGGCCCGTGAGCTCAGATTTGGGTGCACGTTAAAGAACCCCAGGTATTCGAATTTCCGGAGACCATCCACAACGGCGTCTCTTGTTCATATGGTGGTTTTGGGACGTTGAACCCCACATATAAATAATAATAATAAACAATGTTCCCAAGCAGCAATTTAAACAACTGCTCTGCAGTAAATATTTAATGTGTGTTTTCAGATGCCAGAGTGGCACACATCAGTGATTCTCACACATATCAACATGTTCATTGTCACTATTGTTCAATTACAGAAAAAAATATCCCATGGTAAAAGCAGGCGCGCCCTTCTCTTTAGCATTGTTATGAAAGCTAGCGAACTTTTCACGGGCGAACGAAGCACACCGAGGCACAGAACAGTACTTCATCATTGCGCAGCACTCAATCACCACGGGGACGTTGTGGCGTGGCTGCGTAAGACACCTTCTTTTCAGGACCAGAGCCGCGACGATTATGCGATCTCCATTGACGGCATTGGCTGCGCACATTCAGCAACGTGGCCTACGTCATACACCACAGCACCGTCGATGAAACATTCTGACGTTTCGCTTGCTGTATTGACCTGCTTGTAGAGGCTAGAGAAAGCCACGCTTATTGAAATTTTAAAACACCGGAACTAAGTAGTATTGCACAGAGGAAACTGCAGATGACAAGCGAGAACACTCACATATAGTTTCCTTTTCTGACCAGCAATGTGCTCGGCGGCGTTGGCGTGCTCATCAGCCTTCTGGGAAGCTTCTCTGCCCTTTCGATTGGCCTGCAACTAAAACGAATTCATACTTTCACTGGAAAGCATTCTTTAAGGGCGTTAGTTGACTCTCGCGAGGTGGTTCGTTCGAAAAAGTTCCCTCCCGAAACAGGCGATTCAAACACAGGAGCAGTGGCTGCCACTGCGCAGTTGAAAGGGAAGTGCACAAACAGACGTGACACGTGAGAAGGTGCCACTCCAAGAACGTTTGATCGCTGACGAGAACCCGACTGGCATCTCATTTCTGGAGCGTGCAGACTGGCGTGTAGTGTATTGGCTGATGTATGGATGGGATGGCGTTGTGAAATAATTTAGCATGTTTTGGGTCAAGCTGCAGGATTTTTTTTACTCTTTTATTTCAATGCCACCAGCAAAAAGTCAACGGGAGGCCAGTGTGTCTCTTTGGTTGTTTTAATAAATACAGAAAAAAATGAAGCCGCAGTCTGAATGTACGCACCATGCATAACCAAACGCGCAGTGCTAGCGGTTGCTTTATGGTACACATCGTTTGTTTTACTTGACCAGTTCTATAACAGCAAGTGCCGCAATATACCCGGAATACCCTGTGTTCCACTCGCCTAACTGCAATTGACGGCCAAACTTTAGCGGCGACGTAATGCCCTGTACGTTACAAAACATCTTAAACATTCCAGAGGCCACTTGTGTTGTTTTCACTTCGTTTTATTATGTTTACCTATGTTGGGTTTGGTCAAAATAATTTGTTTCGTTGCTCGTCTCAACATGGTGATCAATGTAATATATGGGGCTATATTACCACGGACAAGAAACCCTTCGCTTCGCAGCGGTATAACCAGCATGAGACATTTATTTGTTCTGTGCATCGGCTTTGTGCAACCTGACATTCTGTGAATTTTATATGAAAAGGTCGTTGCGGTATCCTTGTTGTGAGTGTACAACGTACGTAAGACGGCGGGATGTATCGTGCACGCTGTGCGAAACTAAAACCAAATCGTGAAAAAAGACAAAAAAAAACGCCAAGCCTGCGCGGAACGCGCCACAGAGAGGCAGCAAAAGCGGGAAAAGCGGCCTTTCAGGGCCCTTTATACACTCTTTGGAGAACTACAAGCACACTTGCCTGAGTACCGACTACACCACTTATAATCGCAATTTACGAGCAGTTCGTCGGCATTCACATTGCTATATTTCGTCTTTCTTCGGATAAATCTGGGATTGATTGATTGATTGATTGATTGATTGATTCATTGATTGATTGACATGTACCGCTTAACGTTCCTAAGCCCCATATGAATATAAGAGACCCTGTACTGGAGGGCTCCGGAAACTTCGACCACAAGGGGTTCTTTAACGTCTACCCAAATCTAAGCAAACGGGCCTAAAACCATTCCACCTCCATCGAAAATTGCAGGCGCCGCCGCCGGGATTCGATCCCGCGACCTGCGGGTCAGCAGCCGAGTACTTTAGCCACTAGGCCACCATGGCGGGGCGATAAGTCTGTGATTCACTGAACACTCGCAAGGAATTGTGTGCCAATTCCTAATGCAATGGCTGACGATGATTAGAAATTATGCCTGGATTCGTTATGCGCCACAATTTAGAGGTGATGAAGAACAAGCAGTTGTAGCGGAATGGAGCATTCGACGACCCACTTGTTGCGACATTCGCAATGTCTGAAGCCTGGTTGTTCTTTGCCTGTTCTAAAACGCTTAATTCATCATAATAACACGATTCTTCACCCGGAAACAAGCCTGTCTAAGGCAAGTGTGCGAACAAGAGGCAAGCCCCGTTGGGGCTCAGTGGTGGAATATTCATCTGGTACTCAGCAGACCCAATTTTGAACCATACTGTATCCTCAGTGTTTTTGTTTACATAGTTTATTTTTGTTTATTTTGTGCCATTGGTGCTTACAGATATCGGTGGCGGCGGCAGCAGCGGAAATCTACGGGGACGCGCGTGACCCGTGTTGTGATCTCATAGCAGCTCTCACTGTAAAGAAAAAATTCTCAGCTGCCCACATAGATTTCTGTCTCCACTTAACCCGCTCGCCTTCTCTGGGAATCCAATCAGTTACACTTAAGGACTAGCGGTTATCCTGCCTACGTGCCATTCACGGCCCATGTTGATTTCCTCTTCATGATTTCAACTATGATATCCTTAACCTACTTTGTTCCCTGATCCACTCCGCTCTATGCTTGTCTCATAATGTCACTTAGTGTTGGAACTTGCACCGCAGAAACTCGAATGCACTGTAGGGCAACCACTTTATTTGGCAGAACCCACGCCGCAGATGGTCGTCGGTAACATCCAAAGGACGCAGCTGCCACGCCGGCGTGTCACACGAAAGCACACTCGCGCTCGCCGCTACACACACACACACCCACTGATTCAGCCGTCGCAGTCAACCACTTGCAGCCATTACATATACGACAACAGAATGAAACGCGATACCATCTTTCTCAAGTGATCATACCAGGCGCCTATTTTGGCGCATGTAAAGACAATTGGCAGAAATGATAACCGTGCACTTCCACTGCGACAAACCAAAAGACTTCTCTTGACATTACCCACCTTTCTGTCGACATCGTCCCGATGTTCAATCCAAACTAATAATACAATGCTGCGAGCAAAATAATGGGTACAACAACACAAAAAATCATTACTACAAAACGTTGTGGTATAGTGTGTTAGTGCTAGCGAGCATGGTAAGGTTTTAAACGGACGAGGTGGACCACTCCGGTGCTTGGGCGGCGTCGTTGGGATGAGCTAAGGTTTTTGGGCACAACTAGGTAGTCCAGAAAACGGTATTCCAGAGGCTCTCGTGGTTGCTGGAGCACAATTGGTGTCGTGTCGTGGCAGTGTTGGTAGTGTTCATTCCTTCAGTCTTTGTCGTCCACTTGATTGAGAGAGCGCCGAACTCCGGAGGTAAGTTTTGCAAGCGGCGGCTTGCTCGCTGTGCAATGACACCGTCAACTTCAAACACGGGATGCGGACTGCTGCTTCTGCTTGCCGGAGGTGTCCTAGGCATGGGACTTCAGCACCTTTGCCAGATGTGACGTAGTGTTGGTACTTGTAACGCATGAACTCGAAGGCACTTGTAGGGCAACCACTTTATTTGGCAAAACTCAGGCCCTAGATGGTCGCCGGTAACACCCAAAGGACGCAGCTGCCCCGCCAGCGCGTCGCACGAAAGCACCCTTGCGGCTCACTGCTTCACACATACACCCACTGATTCTGCCATCGCAGTCAGCCGACTTGCACCCATTAACAGTACGACATCAAAATGAGACACGATACCATCTTTCTCACGTGATGATACCAGGCGCCTACTTGGGCGCATGTAAAGATGATTGACACAAACGATTACCATGCACTTCCACTGCAGCAAACCAAAAACTTCACGTGGCAATAAAGGTACACCTATCATTTTTATTTTCATTGCTCGCTGCGTCATCCTCAATTCAAGCTGAACCCTCTTCGTAAGTCTCCATGTTTCTGCTCTATAGCTAAGTACCGGCAAGATGCAGCTATTGTATACCGTCGTCTTGAGGAATAGCGGCAATCTACCTGTCATGATCTGAGAATGCTTGCCGAGTGTGCTCCACTCCATTCTTATTCTTCTAGTTTTTTCTTTATTCTTTATTCAGAAATACCCAGCTTTGCTTAAAGGCGTGTAAGCGGGGGGGGGGTTACAGCTTTGAAAAAAAAAACAAGTCTTCGTTATGACAGCACACATGGTCACAAGACAATTGATTCCACTCTTATACATTATGAACAAAAAAACAATTAGTATAAAGGTACGTTCCAGTCCGGCATTCTTGAATTTTCAGGTCATGATCAGACCTTCTATACCGATAATGCGGTAGTTTAAGGTAATTGTCTTTATTGATGCCAGTCTTCTTATGGTATATGTGAAATAACAATTTTAAACGCAATTTTCTTCTTCGAGAGGAGAGCGCTTCCCATCCCAGCTCGTTTTTCATTTCAGCACAGCTGTCACCTCGCTTATACCGACTTAGAACAAACCTTGCCACTCTGTTCCGTATTTTCTCGATCATATAAATCAAGGACTTTTGGCGCGGATCCCACCCACAACAAGAATATTCCAAAATCGGGCGGACAAATGAAGTATACGCAGTACTTTTTAGGACAGCAGGGGAGGATCTCAGGTTTAGTTGAATGAAATTTAGGGCTCTGGAAGCTTTTGCAACTACAGCATGCACATGTGCATTCCATGAACAGTCGCTCGTAAGTGTTACACCCAAGTATTTGTACATTGATTGATGATCAATGACGTCACCGTTCAAAAAGTAACGCACTTCATCCTTTTTCTTTTTTTAGTAAAAGACACCTGCACACATTTTTTTACAATAAGTTCCATTTTCCACTTATCACACCATTGCACAATTCGGGTAAGGTCAGCCTGCAATTCAATGCGATCCTGTTCATTTTTATTTTTCTGTACACAACTGAGTCGTCAGCGAATAAACGTATTCGAGAAGTAATGCCATCAGGAATATCAATAATGTAAACTAAAAACAGTAGCGGCCCTAAAACGGACCCTTGAGGGACACCCGATGTTACTTCCACCGTAGAAGAAGTAGTACCATTGAGAATGACACATTGTCGACGTTGTGATAGATAACAGGCTATCCAATTAAGTACTTTCTTATCAATATTTGCCTTTTCGAGTTTGCGAAGAAGCAAAGGATGGCACACGGTGTCAAACGCCTTTCTGAAATCCTAGAAAACACGGTCTGTTTGACTGTTGTCATCAATCTCGGACACTAAAACACGGTAGAACCTAATCAGCTGTGTTGTGCAAGACAGGCCCCTGCGGAAGCCTATGTTGACCATCAACTAATAATTTATGTTGAACTAAGTGTTTCATTATGTCTCTATAGAAAATGTGCTCCAGTATTTTGCAGGGAATAGATGTTAATGAAATAGGTCTATAATTGTTGGCCTCTTTTTCGGAACCACCCTTGTGAATGGGAACCACGAAAGCCCTTTTCCAGTCCTCAGGCAGAACCCCAGTAGAGAGAGATTTTTTGTATATTAGGTAAAGATAAGATGCTATTGGCCAGGACACAACACTTCAACATGCGTGGGGAAATACCATCTGGACCAGGGGCCTTGGTTTTGTCTATAATTTTTAAAAGCGATTCGATACCACTCATACAGAGTTCACCGGTAGCATTAATGGCCGAGTTCCCAGAGGTGGCTCTACCAGCGTAGATAATTTCGCAAAATCCGTTAGAGGTAAAAATACGGAGTGAAAGAAATCATTAAGACATGACGCTTTATCAATGTCGCTAAACAAGATCTGACCATCATGCGAAATTTCGTTTACTCCGGTTGAATCAGCTTCACAGTGTCTTACGTATCTCCAAAACTGCTTTGGGTTCGTTTTTATACTTTCGTTTAGTCGATTGAAGTATTGAACCCTTGCGCTACGAACTTCAGATTTATATTCAGTTAGTTACTTCGACCAACTTGGTGTACTTATAACTAATATTCGGTTCTTTTAAATGCCTTGTATACTCGTCGTCTTTTTCTTATTAATCTAAATATCGCTGGTGTCACCCATGGCTTCTTGCACTTTCTGAGTTTAACCGCTTTTGTACTTGGCACATACTTTCCCGTTAGTTCTATGACTTTTGCTTTAAATAGAGACCACAGTTGTAAAACATCGGCGCTCTCGCATTGACAATCGAAAACATGCAAATGAGCAATAATTCCCGAGAAATAGCAGAGTAATCACCCTTATCATAAAATTATACCTTCCTCGATTGGCGGAGCTTGCGTCTCTTGATCACATGTTTAATAGTTGCTACAACTGCGAGATGGTCACTGATACCGGGTATACACGTCACAGAGTCTACAATATTTGGTGAATTACAAAAAAAGCAAATCTAAAATGTTATCATTCCTTGTGGCCACAGTAACGTATTGAGTAAGACCAAACGTATCAAGGATGTTTTTCATTTTGATGTTTTCGCGACAACCAGTCAAGGCGATACATGTTTCATTATACCACGTCAAATCCGGTAGATTACAATCACCGGCAAGTATAAACTGCTCTGATATTCTGCAAATTATGTCATACAGTAGCTACGACGTATCCGAGTCAGAATTTGGTGGTCGATAAAACGTTCCAGCAATAAATTTCAAATTATCAGCAAGTGTCACCGTGCATCAGACCAATTCTACGTCATCGTGCCCGATATCAAGTTCAGACGACCGTAAGAAAGAGTGAACTGACAAAAATACCCCTCCACCTGTTCTTGCCCTATCTTTTCGGTAAACGTTAAAGTGGCTAGGAAACACATCACTATTATGATTGACGGTATCAGCCATGATTCTGCCCAAACACTATTTCTGCCTTCGTCAATTCAATTAAGCCCACGAATTCATCTATTTTATTAACAATACTTCTGCAGTTTACAACAACAGCTGTTAGGTTGCGTGAGGATGAGGCGGTCTTACAAGCAGGCTGTCACTTCTTTAGAACTGGAACTACCTTTCCTTTTTCTTTGTACCACGTGAAGGCCTTGCTATCAACAATTAGTTTGTCAAAACTTAGTTTAACCTTGCTACTGCTGTCGGCTAGTCAAGTTTTAGCACTAGTTCCACAATTGTTTTCAGATTTCTCGTGTTTCTGATGCGTAGTCCTGACTTACACTGTAATAAGACTCTTTGAATTTCTTAGCGTTTTTAAGGACATCCAATTTTTCCTTGTCGGAGGAAAAATTAACAACAATTGGCCGGTTGAACTTCTTGTTGAATCGACCGATACGGTGTGCTCTTTGTACTGACGTCAGTTCTATTGCAAGACGAGTTCGATGTCCCTAATCAGTTTCTCAGACTGCTGCCACGTCTCTCCCTTGTCATTTTAATGCCATAAAAGACCAGGTTGGCCCTTCGACTTCTATTGTCAAGGTTGACGTCTTTTTTTTTGCAGTTTTTGAACTTTCTTTTCGAGCTGTTTGACCATGTTTCTATGCTGTTCTACCGTCTCGTTAAGAAATTCAATCTTTTCGTCAGCTTTGCCCAATTTATGACGAATTTCCGAGAGCATAGCTTGTTATGCTAGTTCTTCCTGGATAGAACTCTTGAGCAAATCTTGTTCAGTTTCACTGCGGGGGCCAAGATTTATCTCTACATCACCGGGAAGCAACAGCAATAGAATCAAATACAGTACCCGGTTAGCAAACAAACGGAATCTTCTATCGCGAGCACGTTCTTTCATTCGTTTGCTACAACTACAAGCAGAGCATGTCGTCGTGGGAAGAGCCGGCAGCGCACAAAGTAATCCACGTACATGAAAAGAGCAGTGTTCACTAACCTACAATACCAACATAGGCATTTACTGCATGTCGGCCAGCGTGCCAGCTCTAAATCCAACGAAGGCATATAGCGTGCGATTAAATAAGGTTGCACATGGCCACGTTGCACTTGATACTGGTGAGTGTCTGCCATATCACTTTCAATGCAGACGGTATCGCTGGCGTTCCTGTCGTCGAAGATGGCTGGCGATTCATTGGGGCAGTCTCTTGCAGCCAAGTGGCACGATGTCATTTCCGCAAGCGTATTTGGAAATAAAGGGATCACCGCCCATTGACCGGACGCGTCGAAATCCAATGCAGCTCGGAGAGCGACAAGAACCTGCAATACCAACATAGGCATTAACTGCATGTCGGCCAGCGTGCCGGCTCCAAATCCCACGAAGGCATATAGTCGTGCGCTTAAATAAGTTGCACAAGGTCACGTAGCACTTGATACTGGTGAGTCTCCGCCATATCACTTTCAATGCAGACGGTATCGCTGGCGTTCCTGTCGTCGACGATGGCTGGCAATTCATTGGGGCGGTCCCTTGCGGCCAAGTGGCACGATGTCGTTTCCGCAAGCGTCTTTGGAAATAAAGGGATCGTCGCCCATTGACCGCAAGCGTCGAAATCCAATGCAGCTCGAAGAGCGACAAGAACCTGCAATACCAACATAGGCATTAACTGCATGTCGGCCAGCGTTCTGGCTCCAAATCCCACGAAGTCATATAGTCGTGTTCTTAAATAAGGTTGCATATGGCCACGTGGCACTTGATACTGGTGAGTCTCCGCCATATCACTTTTAATGCAGACGGTATCACTGGCGTTCCTGTCGTCGAAGATGGCTGGCGATTCATTGGGGCAGTCCTTTGCAGCCAAGTGGCACGATGTCGTTTCCGCAAGCGTCTTTGGAAATAAAGGGATCATCGCCCATTGACCGCAAGCGTCAAAATCCAATGCAGCTCGAAGAGCGACAAGAACCTGCAATACCAACATAGGCATTAACTGCATGTCGGCCAGCGTTCTGGCTCCAAATCCCACGAAGTCATATAGTCGTGTTCTTAAATAAGGTTGCATATGGCCACGTGGCACTTGATACTGGTGAGTCTCCGCCATATCACTTTTAATGCAGACGGTATCACTGGCGTTCCTGTCGTCGAAGATGGCTGGCGATTCATTGGGGCAGTCCTTTGCAGCCAAGTGGCACGATGTCGTGTCCGCAAGCGTCTTTGGAAATAAAGGGACCACCGCCCATTGACCACACGCATCGAATTCCAATGCAGCTCGGAGAGTGACAAGAACCTGCAATACCAACATAGGCATTAACTGCATGTCGGCCAGCGTGCCGGCTCCAAATCTAAATTGCTTCAATCTCGTGGTTCGGCTCCGCAGTTATTATCTGTTTTAAGTAGACGTAGTCTTTTACAATTGCAAGTCCGCTGTTATCTATCTTTAAGCGCTCTTCTCTTCGGAGGTTGTACATTACTTTCATTTTCTGCATCTTTTCTGCTCTCTTTGTAATCCGTAATCATGAGATGTATTGTATTGTAATGCGTAATGAGCATTCTAATGAGCAATTGTAATGAGCATTGTAATGTAAACCGTAATCATGAGTTGCAATAATTCCCCTGAGTTATTCAGCAAAGCAATGTCTTCGACAATGCGCAGGTTACAATAGAGCACTTCATTAGCTCTTTTCTCAAACTGTTCCCACTCTAGGCCGCATAAAACCTCTTGTAGGCACGCGGTAAATAGCATTGGCGAGATTTGGTTTCCTGCCTTACACCCTTCTTGATTGGTATTTTGTTGCTTCTTTATACAGCACTATGGTGGTGGTTAATCCCCTGTAGATATCTTCCAATATGTTTATATATACTTGGTCTACGCCTTGATTCTGGAGTGTCTGCACGATTGCTTAGATATCTACTGAATCAAACGTCTTCTCGTAATCTATGAAGGCTATGCATAGTGGTTGGTGGTATTCTGAGAATTTTCCTTTTACCTGATTGATAGTATCAGTGTGGTTGAGTTGTGAGTATTCTGTTCGAAATCCCGCTTGTTCCTTTGGTTGATTAAATTCTAACAATGTCTGAATTATGTTAGCGATTGCCTTTGTATATAACTTGATACGACGGAGATCAAGCTGATCAGCCTATAATTCTTCAATTCCTTGTCGCCTCTTTTCTAATGTATTAAGGTGATAATGGCATTTTTCCAAGATTCTGGTACTCCTCCCATAAGGAGACACTTCTGAAACAGGGTGGCTAGTTTTCCTAGCACAATCTGTTCTCCGTCATTAAGCAGACCTGATGTTACCTGGTCCTCACCAGCAGCATTGCCTCTTTGCATTTCCTTTAAGGCTCTTCCGAATTCCTTTATCATTATTGGTGGGATGCCTTCTTGAACATTGGTAGTTCTTATATTAAGCTTGTGGTTGCGCAGACTACTGTACAGATCTCTGTAAAATGCCTCCACTATTTTAACTATCCTATCCATATTAGTAGTTACTTTGTCTTCCTTGTTCCTTAGTGCTTACATCTGGTTTTTGCCTAGCCCAAGTGCCCTCTTCCCTGCTTTGACGCTTCCTCCGTTCTCCAGAGCGTGTTCAATTTTCTCCATGTTATACCCTCTTACATCGGATACCTTACGCCTAATATTTAACTTCGTACAAGAATTTGAATGATAAAAAAGTATAAAAATCTGTAAATTATTACGTTATGCGAATTGCACTAATAGCTACCCTCCTGAATTTCTAGTAACGATGTCATATCTCCTACTCCCTGGTCTCCAGTTTGCTTTTTCCCTACCTTTGCATTGAAGTCGCCCATCAGTATAGTATACTGTGTTTCTACCTTATTCATTGTCAATTCCACGTCTTCATATATTCTTTCAACTGCCACGTCATCATGCTAACTATATGTCTGTGAATAAATAACCCCACACCCAGTTCTCTTATGTCAACCAGCCCACGATAGAAAAGGACGTGCCCAACCTAGCACTGCATAGGCCTCCTGTGTCCTCCTAACCTCACTGTGCCCTATTACATCTCATTTACCTGCCTCTCGCTTCTCGAACTGTACAGCTAGACCTGCCTCACAAGATAAGGTTCTAGCGTTAAACGTTGCAAGCTCAAGTTCTAATAGCGGCCTGTCTGGACCCATAGATTATTAGCACCTTCTGTTTCGTTGCTGATCTGACCACCGCCGTTGTCAGTTGCTTCGCAGCCCCTGGGGATTAAGGGCCGTCAGTTAATTGACGTATGCAAGTTTGAGGTAGTGGCTATATACTGCACCAGGGTGGCCGATCTTTGTCTGGTGAGGGAGTGTGTCACTGGTGGTGGATACCAATGAGGCCGCACCCTAGGTCTCTTACTGTAGTTCCATCACCATGCGGATTTTTTTTATCCGGCTGGGAAGTGCGCAGCACCGGGGTTCAAACCACGAATCTTTCGCACGCAAGGCGGAAGCCCTAACCTCTACAAAATCAGTACTAGGTGCTTCCAGGAATAAAGATGACGTAACGTGTCGGTCATGAAAACAAATGATTGGTGATGGCCGCTAGCCATGTTGCAATAAAAACAAAAAAAATGCAACACCTTCTGTGCAACAAGTTTCATTTTGTGATTCAATGGTAAAGCATCATACTGTCTCTCCGTCTGGCACTCGTACATCCCCACTTAACATATTCTAAACGATTGAATTTGATACAAAATAACTATCAACTAGAGTTCTCATAACGCCACATCTGAAAAAATTGCCCGCAGCTTCCCTCGGGGGAACACTGAGGAGGATGCGGAGCATATAATTGGTTAACGGGGTGCTAAAGTGGGACTTACTTGGGTCGATGGCTAAATTGGTTAACGTGGTTGTGAAATGGGGTGTTAAATTGCGACTTACTTGGGTCGATGGCTAAATTGGTTAACGTGGTTGTAGGAGGGGGTGTTAAATGAGTGAACACGTACACACGTATGCGAAAGGGCAGCGCTGGTCGAAGGGACGTCGATCATTGTGTTTGTGGATTCGTTGGAATTCATTTCACCACGACCTTGGACGTCGACGCGCCGTACAAACCAACCGACGAGCGGCAACTGAGCGAGCGAGCGCCGACCTTGAGTATATATACAGCGCGACGGCGCATGCACTGTCAGCTGTTGAATGTTCTCGAAGCGCGACGCCACATGCGCGTCCACTGGAGAATCAGGAGAATTGTAGATGTCGAACGCGGTGTGTAGAGAAGGAAGGGTGCACAGATGGTGGAGGAGTGAAGCGCGCGCGGTGTGTAGAGGAGGAAGGGATGCACAGATGGTGGAAGAGTGAGCGATGGCGCGACGGCGCATGCGCGCGCGTCAGCTGTCGAATGTTCGAGAAGCGGTGCGGACGGCGCGGACGGCGCACTACAAGGCGCGAGTATAAGATGCTTCCGCATCTAATAAACAAACAAAGATGTCTACCTGCTGCTACTGCAAACAGCTGAAGCATCAGGGGTTTGATCGTGTGACTGAATTCGGAAATAAAAGGGCTGAAAGCCAACAGGCAGCGAACGAAAATTGTGAAGCTTTCACACTCGACAGTTGAGGTGTATTTTAAAGAAACGCACACCTGGTTGCCTAAACTTACATAGACGGCTGGCACCGACTTCACTGAAACCACCATCTTGAACCATCAGCATGTGTGGACGCGTCTGTGGTGTCCCAATAATGCTACTAAACCATCACATGCATGTTATTTTATATTTCACGAACAAAGACGTGCCCGACACGTCATCTTCACATTTGAAACAGCTTGTTGACATCAAAGTAACAATAGCGGGGTGGGAGCATAGTCAGAAGCTGCGTCCATGTCGTTACGCGCAACATATCTGTAAGTTGTGTCACTCCTACGGACGGAAATCATAATATGACTATGAGGCGCGTGACAATGAGGAGCTCCAACTTGATGATTGGCCATATACCCAGCTAAATTTAACACATGTTTACTGTTCAATTTTTTTCGTAATTACACGCACTTCAAAATTCTGCCGCCGTGTTCGCGACTTGACCCCACGTCTTCCAACATAATCATAAATATGCTAAAGGACTTGGGACAGTACGCAAAAACTTATCGCAAAAACAACCGCAGGCGACAGATACGTGGCGGAGGTTACGTGTGACACGACGTGGAACTTGATCGTTCGCGTGCCAAGCACACCAAGATGACAAAAAAGAAATAAAATAATCACCACAGAGGTTGATTGATTGATTTGTTGGGTTTAACGTCCCAAAACCACGATATGATTATGAGAGACGCCGTAGTGGAGGGCTCCGGAAATTTTGACCACCTGGGGTTCTTTAACGTGCACCCAAATCTGAGCACACGGGCCTACAACATTTCCGCCTCCATCGGAAATGCAGCCGCCACAGCCGGGATTCGAACCCGCGCCCTGCGGGTCAGCAGCCGAGTACCTTAGCCACTAGACCACCGCGGCGGGGCAATCACCACAGAGGTCGTCAGAGATTCTGGCTGCCAATAAAATACTGACCTCCCAGTCGAGTCTCACTGTTTCCGTCTTGTTGCGAATAATGTAAACGACAACGTTTCATTATAGCGCTCATCATTACGTACTGACGCAAACTTTGAGCATTAACGTGAAAACGCACAGTGCCCCAGCTGCAAGCTAGGAGTGAAGAGCTGTGACGCAGCCCTGCGAATATGATACATGACTGCCTAATTGAAGACATGCAGTCGATGAATTCCAACAGCTAATTTATCGCATCATCACCAGGGAGCACAGTAGGATATGGTTTTTGCTCATCCTCCAGAGTGTAAAGTTGGCGGCGACAGACTTCACTCGGGTCGCGGCCGCTGCGAAGACGGTGGCTGGAAGTGGCTGTCAGAAGAAGACGCCGTCGAGCTCTCTATGTTCCGCCTGAAGTGGCCCGAGAAAGACCTGCAGAACCACGAACAGTGGTCGAGGTGCGACGAGGACCTCCCGCTCTAGCATGGATCATCGCCACGGCAAGTCCTGCCAGAGTTGTGAAACGCCACGAACGATGGCAGGGACGCACAACCGCAACTTGGCGCGAGAGGTCGACGGAGCACGGCGAACCGCAATCCGCCGCGAAAGGGAGGACGTGAGTGACCCCAGCTGCTGCGGTCGTAGTGACCGCTAGGTGGGTTGAAGGCGGATAGGTGCCTCTTGTAGTAGCGAGGGTTCCAGTTGTGTTTGACTCGGCGCCGACACTTGTGCGGATGAGAGGGTGGCGCCGTACGAGTTGACGAAGACGACACCTCGATGCCGAACGGTTTGGCTTGAGGCCTAGGCACAGTGGCGGTCCTCGCGTCGTGTCGCCCTACTCTTCGGAGTCGTTGCTCATCTCGCGTTCTTCGTGTTCGCAGTTCGGCGATAGTCGTGGTTGCGGCTTCGTGAAGTAGACGAGCAAAGGAAGCCCGAAAGAAAAAGTGGGTTATCCAAAAATTGAGGAAGCACCTGCGATTACTGGAGCGTAGGCGAAGCATTTGCTTGCTTGCTTGTTCCTTTCTTTTGTGGCTCTCACCCACTAAGGGGGAATGGCCATGAAGCCGGTGGTTTACGCAGTCAATACCTTTAGATTTTCTAGACTAGAGAACATGATTACTGTGTTTTGACTGTGAAATTCATTTGGCGCAATGTAAAAAAATAAAAAATAATAAAATAGGGAGTGGGGAGAGAAATAATAAAATTTGTTGAATATCTGAGGTGGAATAGTTATATGAAATTCTCCTGAAAGTTGAATCATTGCAGTGTATCAGCTGAACAATAAGTGGTAGTGTGGCTAGTGAAATTCGAGAGCTGATCGCTGACTCAGCAGGTAATCTTGTGTTATATATGAATTCGCAGAGAGCCCCGCAGATGTTCCTGTCGCTGTGTCCCAATGAAGTGGCCCCAAAAGACAAAATATTGGGAGTAGAAGGTGATATTTCTAACTTTTTGAATAAAATTTCGAAGCAGTTTTTTCTTTGATTTTTGAAACGATGACATGTGATAAGAAAATGCTCGATATGTTCAGGTTCGTTACAGCTTGAGCACAGAGGGGATGGCACCAGACCAGACCTGTTTAGGTTGAAATTAAGAGGTGGTACACGGCAACGTAATTTTGTTATCAAGACTTCCAATTTACGCGTGGGACACCATTTAATATTCCATGTGAAGTGCAGGTGTGAGAAATCTGGATTCGGTGTCATGGTTTTTGATGAGTCTTTAAGAAGGGAAAGTTTTCTAAACCTCGCTGCTGTTACATAGGCTGTAGGAGGCATAATTGGCACAATCGGAAGATCAAGAGATGTTCGCGCAAGTGTGTCATCCATCTCGTTTATAAATATACTACGATGGCCTGGCACTCATATCATTCGCACTAGACGAATGTTTGCTGAGATTAATGATCTAAAAGTTTCTAGTACTGCTGATGTCGACGGCAAAGATCAAAATGAACACACGGAATACGAGTCAGACACTATCACAGCTGCCGAATGAGTCGCAGGAAGTTGACGAATAGCTAGTATAACGGCCATTAATTCAGCTTCAAATATTGGTGTATAATCTGGGAGGCGTAATGAAAATGACCAGAATATTGAGAGAGAAAAAATACCAACACCTGCCTTCTCGCCACTCATAGATGCGTCTGTTGCAATTACTATATTAGTACCTAATTGAGACAGGTGTTGTTCTAATAAACCAATCAAATAATTAGAGGGCAAGTGTTTAGCGTTCATGAGGAAAATATCGTCAAATTTTATTTGCACTTGACCGATTGGTCTGACAGATGGTGTGATCTCAAATATATTAACGTTTAAAGCATCTAGAAGTGTTTGAACGGATAGCACTTGGGGTTTATAAACACGGGACCAATGCTCATTGAAAAAGACACCAGGCTCGGCAAAGAATACAAACTGTCGCCTCTTAATGTGGATTCAGAAAATTTTAAATGGGTTTTTACTGTTAAAATACGAAAACTGCAAGCAAGGGTGGGTATCCGAGCTTCTTGATACAAAACATTATTAGCTTTGAACTTTGGCACACATAAACAACTACGTAGAGCTTCCCGCTCTAAGAGAATCAGGGGGTTTATTTTGTATGCTGGTCCACCAGAGAATAGTACACATCCTAATTCAAGAATCGGACGAACGTACATGCGATAAATCAAGATCAGCGTATCTCTGCGAAGACCGGAACGGAGGCAGCCAAGCCTACCTATCATTTCAACAGCGCGTGTAGCCTTAATTCTAATATATTTAATGTGGTCACGCCCGCTCAGTTTTCGATCGTACAGTACACCCAGATATTTAATACATTTAACCTGGAGAATGATATCTTGATGGTACTGAAGAGAAATAGTAACTGGTGCGTCCAATGAAAAAACTATTATAGCAGTTTTAGTTACGTTCAGGTTCATATGAATTTTCTGAAGCCAGGTTTCCAATGTTGCCAAATAACACTGTAAAGTCGAATGTAGTAAATAAATATCGCTGCCAGATGCAATGAACGCAATATCATCTGCATATACGCATACTTGTACCTTATCACTCAGTGGTATTGAACTTAACAAAATGTTAAATAGCACAGGCGATGGAACAGAGCCTTGAGGAACACCTCTCGTTTGGCTATACTACGGCGTGGAAACACCTCGTTGGAAGCAATAAAATTTTCTGTCTTTTAAAAATTTGTATATCCAATTTGTTATGTACTGCGGGAACGTAAGCTCTTTTAGGACGTTGATAAGAATAGGATATTCAACACTGTCATATGCCTTGGCTAAATCAAGGGTTACTAGGGCCGCATATTGTCGTCTGTGCCGAGCAAGCTTTATACGAGCCTCTAAATCGACATGCGCCCACCATATAAAGTAACTTGGTCTAAATCCAATCTGGCACGCACTGAGTATCGCATTATCTGTTATGAACTTCGTAACTCTAATGTAAAGTATTCTTTCTATTAACTTAACTACATGTGATGTTAAAGCGATTGTCCTGATGTTATCTATCGGCATTCCTAGTCCCTGTTTTTTAAGAAGCGGTATTATTTTTGCAAGTCTCCAGTCAGGAGGTATTCAACTATGTTCAAGTGAATAGTTGACAACGTTAAGGAGGTCTTCAGGAGAGATATCAAATAATATTTTTAACATTTCTGAAATGACACCATCTGGTCCAGGACCTGTGCTTGACAGAATACGAACAACATGCGCAAGTTGATCCTTACTTACTTCAATAAAATCATTTCCAAATGACGGTTTTGCACACTTTATTTTGATTTGTGATGTAAATCTCTTCTCCCGTCCTAATGCAATTTCAGTTAGTGTATCTTGCAACTCAGTTGGAGTAAAAATAACTGAGTCAATATTTACGTGTGCTGTAATAGCTTTACGATTACGGAGAAATCTGAATAAAGCTTTCCTAGTGCTGCTCTTGGATAGATAGCTGTGCCGTTTTTTCTTCATAATTGTCTTTCGCTAATAAAACTGTTCTCTTAAAGGTAGCTTGAGCAAATAAATAATTTCTCCAATTAGTCGGACATTGGTTGGTAAAGAGTTTTTTCCATGCAGCGTTGTGGCGTCTATAACCTCTGGCGCAATCCATATTCCACCAGGCAGATATGACTTTTCCCTTTGTGGAAGATATAGTTAACTCTGATTTTTATTGTACATTTTAGGGTAGAACAAAGGCTCATAGCTTTAATATTTGCTTCTATATTGGGCAAGGAAGACAGCGTTGACTTAAGTTCTTTTTAAATTTAGAGAAGTTTACAAAACTTTGCACCTGGCGATCTACCGTCACTAAAGAAATGCTGACTTCAAATACCAGGGGGCAGTGATTCCTACTTGTAGCGGTATCAAGAACACTCTAAGACGATATTGTCACACTTGAGCTAGCAAATGTCAAATCTAAGACGGACCTCGAATTACATCGAACGAATGTCGGAACTCTGGAGTTCCAACAAATGAGGTTATTCCGATTAGTCCAGTCCCACAACCGTCTTCCTGAAGAATCCGTGCGGAATCCCCATGAAACGTGATGAGAATTGAAGTCTCCCGCAAATAGTATACGGTTTCTGCAAAAACTCACAGTCAAGTCAAGGGCTCTTTCATATTGTATTCCAGCCGGAAAGTAGTTGTTGACTATAGATAGTGGCGCGCATCCGGGAAAGTGAATTTTCAGAACCAATACTTCATAATCGTGTGATATTTGTTGGTAAACTAAGTGTGCTTTATGACAAATTTTGGATGAAATGAAAAGCATTAATCCTCCACCACGTGAGTCTTGGTCCAGTCTAAAGCACTGATAGTTTTTAGATAGAAGTTTTGATCAGCAGACAGCCAAGTTTCTTGTAAAATTATGACGTCTGGAGATTGTTGAGAAATAGGTATAATAAGTCTGTAGTTGCAGAGAGAATGGAAGGGCAGTTCCACTGAAGCACTCTAAGGCACCCTATGATAATAAGCAAGCAGTAGGAACTGCTTGATCTAAGATACTTTCTTTTAAAAAGTCCGCCTTAGTCCTAGGTTCCCTCACACTCTTTTTTGGATGAGAATTATTACGTTTGCTAGTGGGTGAGCTGGTGCGTTTCAAAAGGCGAGCATTCATAACTACAACCCGATTACTTATTGATTCTGAATCAGATATACCTTCCTGCTCAGTTAAGTTAGATTTGGAAGGCATTGCCTCATTATCGATAGAGACATCAGACTGACGTTCGGCAGGTTTATTGATTGAGGCACTAGGAGGTTGAATACGCTTAGTTATTCGATCAGATGCACCCGACATCTGTGAATCCATAATATTAATGAATGAGTCGTACAGATTGAGTAAAAGGTTTCCTAATACTTTTTCTACGGCCTTTTCTACCATAGCAGAAATGGACTGAGAAAGTGATGCATCCATAGAAAGAGGTGGACGAGCTGCTATGCCGGCATAACCATGATTCCTGCTTTGAATTTCTGCAATTGCTTCTCTACGAGAGCATCATCTCCTTTCAATGATTTCAATCACCTGAAGTTCCTTTGAACTTGCAGGGCAGTTAGGATCGTCTGCCGCGTGATTTGCCTTGCACAAACAGCATGTCTTATTGTCTGATTGACACTCAGCAGTACTATGACCAGCCCCGTATATGGCCCCGCATATGCAGCATCCGGTCTCCGATCGACAACCTTTAGTACTGTGCCTAAAGCGCCAGCATTTAGCACATTGCAGTGGACGGGGAGCCAAAGCTTCGACCTTATAGATAAGCGGCCATGCCTTGATCTCCGAAGGGCGATTTGTTCCAGCGAATGTGACAATTACAGTTTCAGTGGGAACTTTCTGTTGGTTTTCCTGTTTGGTACAGCGGTAAACAGAAATAACACCTGCTGGGGAAAAGATGTCCAAGACTTCTGCTGAGCTTAGACTTGCGTCTACCCCCTGAACCAATCCTTTGCAGCAAGCTAGATGAGGTGGGATAAAAGAGCTCACCGGATGTGATGCAAAAGTAGTGCACTTCAGAAGGTATTGGATGCAAGCCTTGTCTGGTGAGCAGCATAGTATCCCCCTGCGTCCATACTGCCGAACCTCTGTTATCAGTAGAGAGTGGGGAGAAATCGCAAAAGTTCCGTTTGGATTGTCTTGGTATTTTTCATGCGGATGAACCCACCGGTGGTCGGCACCAAAGCGACAAGAACGCTACGGGTTCCACTGTGGAGAAACAAGTCCAGGGGATGATCTTGAGGGGGAACAGAGGCTGACCGGAGGGCAGGCCTCTGGCCCGGAGAAGAAACAGACATGAAATAAGAAGAAGTTACACTTATCAATGCACTAAAACAGTTGCGGAACAAGAGGTAGATCTAATAAAATAAAAGTAACCACCGGCTACTTGACCGCAACCCTGAGGATCGAACAAGGAACGCAGGCGCAGGCACGCACGCAGTCTTCTTCCACCACGTCGTTCTTCCACCACGCCAGAAGCAACTTTGTCAAAATACGATGATTCACTTCTTCTTCTTCTTCTTTTTCTCCTCTTCTCAAGGTTCTTACGCAATGCAGGGGATAAGCCGACTGTTAGGTGATTCATTTTTTTTTGTTTTCTCCCAATACTTCTCGTGTAAGCTAGGGATAGGTAATGCAACAAACCTAAATAATAAATATTAGTATTTAAATGTTTAAAATGATGAAGAATTCAACTTGATTCTTTTTAGCCTGACTGATAAGTTCTTCTATCGTGTAGTACCCAACTCAGAAGGATCAATTTATATTCATCGTCATCTTCATCAAATTTGCAAGATGTTTCAGCGCGCGAACAAACGAAAAAAGGACAGGGTAGACAGAAACAGCGCTGACTTCACACCAACTTTATTTCACACAGTGGCAAAAATTTATGCTTCTAAAAAGGAAGAATACAGAGCATGAAGGTAAAAAACAAGCCTAATCTACACACCAGTAACAGCACGTGTGACGGGTCCTCTATTGCCTCAAAGCCCAGCCAGGTAATCACGTTCAGCCTGTGATAAGCAACCGATGAAGTGCTTACGCATTTATCTCCTAGCATGTGTATTTTTTCGGCTTCGATAATTTATCGGGTAAGCTGGTCCCTGTGCCTTGCCAATATAGAGAACTGATCAAACAGGGGGGCGCACCCACAATCTCGGCAATGAATGCCAAGATGCCCTTGTACCACATTGTGCACATCGTTTTGGTGTTCTCGGAGGTGGTCGTTTATGCGCCTGCCAGTTTGGCTGACATAGACGCACCCACACGTCAGTGGAATCAAGTATACGACTCAAGTAGGTGGGCTCGGTGACTGCACCACAATGCAGCCATCTAATCCACTTACCTTTGCAATGCAGACGACCATACTGTGTTTGCCAGCCTGCAGCTGTCGAACATGATAGGCCTATCCTCGGGGGCGTCATCTATGTTTGTGCTGCCGGGCTCCGAAAGCGAGCCAGGCTCCTGCCGCCTACTACGCACCAACTGCTCGTCCCCACCGGATATTACGTCGGAGGAACTACTATCACCGGAAATCACCGTGCTATGGAAGGCCGCATCGTCATCAACCACAGCATCATCAAGTATAAAGGCACATCACCCGCTGACGCCACTTCGTGGGCTCGGTGACTGCACCACAATGCAGCCATCTAATCCACTTACCTTTGCAATGCAGACGACCATACTTGTGTTTGCCAGCCTGCAGCTGTCGAACATGATAGGCCTATCCTCGGGGGCGTCATCTATGTTTGTGCTGCCGGGCTCCGAAAGCGAGCCAGGCTCCTGCCGCCTACTACGCACCAACTGCTCGTCCCCACCGGATATTACGTCGGAAGAACTACTATCACCGGAAATCACCGTGCTATGGAAGGCCGCATCGTCATCAACCACAGCATCATCAAGTATAAAGGCACATCACCCGCTGACGCCACTTCGTGGGCTCGGTGACTGCACCACAATGCAGCCATCTAATCCACTTACCTTTGCAATGCAGGTCAGTAAATCATATGTCCTCTTCGCTAAAAAGTCGAGTAATTACTTCCTGGTGCAGTTCCCGAGCCCCCACTGCTGTGTTACTATTGCTGTTGAGTGTGCTCATATAATTCACTCGTTGCTGATCTTATCGGGTGACGTCGAAACTAATCCTGGCCCTAACGGAAACGCTGCTATTCTTACTGAGCTACAAAAGCTAAGTGCCGGCCAGGCCCAGCTGATTGCCGAAGTTCAGAGTTTGAAATCTCAACTAAGCACAACGGATAAAAGAATAACAGACTTAAACAAACGAATGGGCGATCTCGAAACACATTACCAAACTCTTCTTCCCCTCAGAAATGATATCGAAAAAACACAGACTAACGTAATCAACATGACTAAAAAAATTCAAGAGCTAGAAACTTCCCTGGATGACGCTGAAAACAGGTCGCGCCGGAATAACCTTCTATTCTACGGCATCCCTGACCCCACTAGGAATGAAACGTGGGCTGAATCTGAAAAAATGATAATCGATATCTGCAACAATAACCTTGGACTAACAGTGCAGCCTAACGACATAGAACGCGCACATCGTCTCGGTGTTCATTCACTAAACCGAAATCGTCCCATAATTGTGAAATTTTTATCATACAAAACCAGAGATGCACTTTTATCAAACGGCAGGAAACTGAAGAACACTAACTACAGCATCGGGGAGGACTTTTCCCGCCCCGTTCAATATGCGCGCAAGCAATTACTTGCATTTGCAAAAGCACGTTCGGACAAGTTCTCCTTGCGGTTCAAAACGCTGCACGTCGGGTCGAAGCGCTATATATTTGACGCATCATCACACATGGTTAAAGAAATTGCATAGCGGTTACCCCGCCAACAAAGAGCAATAAAACGCCAAACGGCTTCCCCATGTCATGTTCTCTCGTTTTCCGTAATGTTCACTAACATACGTAGCCTTCTTCCAAAACGTGAACTCATATCCAACATTATCTCGTCATCAAAAAGCAACATACTCGTATTAACAGAAACGTGGCTTACCAGCGATATAACGGATGCGGAAATATTAACTGACTTACAGGACTTCCACGTGTACCGAAATGACCGAAATGGCTCACGGGGGGGCGGAGTACTTATCGCAGTTCATCGGGGCATATCTTGCTCCGTTGTTAACGTCGATTCCGATACCGAATCCTTGTGGCTAATTTGTCGTACTAACACCGTAACTATCCTACTTGGCGTCTGCTACAGGCCCCCGCAAACGGATCCAAATTTTCCATGTCATCTGAACAATTCCATTCAAAAACTTACTTCCGCTTACCCAAAGGCTCGCATTCTTCTGTTCGGTGATTTTAACTACCCTAATATTGACTGGCAAAACATAGTTACTTCTACATTATCATGTCATGCAGAGGCGAAAAACTTCCTCGATGTATGTCTCAACTTTAACCTTACACAATTAGTCGCCCAACCAACCCGTGTCACACGAGGATCAGCAAATATTCTCGACCTGATATTAACCAATAGCCCCGAGAACCTATTATCTATTACTTACCTTCCTGAGATCAGCGATCACAAGGTCATACATGCTTTATTTTCATTTACCTCGACCAAAAAACAGACGACTAATAAAACAATTGTTCTTTATGATAAGGGTAACTATAGTGCAATATCTGAAGATCTCAGTAACTCTTTTAATCAGTATGAATCTACATTTCACACGCGCTCAGTTCATGACAACTGGTTGATCTTTAAGGACAAAGTAAATCACCTTTCTGATATGTTTATCCCGAAGATTACTTTTCAAACTAACCGCAATAAACCATGGTTTTCTCGGCATTTAAAAAAACTTGAAAACAAAAAGAAACGACTTTTTTGTACCGCCAAACGCAACGGCAAGCCTACTGCATGGCAAAAATACATCGAAGCTGAAAAATCATATTTGCTATCCGTTCGTAAAGCCAAATACTCGTTTTACCATATAGACTTACCTAATCTCTTAATCAGGAACCCCAAGCAATTCTGGCAAGTTCTAAACCCCACACATCCTTCCGATATTAAACTAACGAATGATTCACACGAGACAGTGACTGACCATGATTGCGCAGAAATATTCAACGAAGCATTTGCATCTGTCTTCACTACTGAACTTGACATGCCCTCACAGTCGCCATCATTTAACGTAGAAACTTTCATGCCTGCTGTCACCTTCTTCGAAGAAGGCATTTCATCTATAATCCACAAATTAAAACTTTCTTCATCAGCTGGTATGGATTCCATCAACTCGAAACTCCTCAAGAATGTGAAATCGACTTGCGCAGCATACTTATGTCTTATCTTCTCACAGTCACTCACCTCAGGAATCATGCCGGATGATTGGAAAACGGGCAAGGTCGTTCCAGTCTACAAATCGGGTAATAGAAACTCACCCTTGAACTACCGCCCCATTTCATTAACCAGCGTGCCTTGTAAGATCATGGAACACGTCATCTACTCACAAATCTTCAATTTTTTGGACTCCAACGAATTTTTTCATCCTTCACAGCACGGATTTCGAAAGGGCCTTTCTTGCGAAACCCAATTAGCACAATTCGTTCATGACCTACAGACTAATCTCGACTGTAATATCCAAACCGACTCAATATTCCTTGATTTTGCAAAAGCTTTCGACAAGGTTCCTCACCAGCGTCTGTTACTGAAACTTTCAAAACTAAACTTGCATCCTAACATTTTCAGGTGGCTTGAGGAGTTTCTAACTAACCGCTCGCAATCTGTCTATCTTAACGGCCACCTGTCTAAACCACTCCCAGTCACCTCAGGCGTCCCACAAGGGTCTGTTCTCGGTCCTCTCCTATTCCTAATATATATTAATGACTTACCATTGCATGTTTCCTGTAACATTCGCATGTTCGCTGACGATTGCGTAATCTATCATACTATTACTAATTGTCATGACCATCACATCCTTCAGAGCAACCTTAACAATATAATAAACTGGTGTAATATTTGGCTAATGACTCTCAACCCCACTAAATGCAAACTCTTGTCTTTCTCTCGTCGTCACAATCCCTCTCGCTTTCAGTATTCTATTTCTAAATCATGTATCGAATTAGTAGAATCGTATAAATATCTAGGAGTCACCCTTTGTTCTAATTTATCATGGCGCGCCCATATTACAAACATCATTTCAGCATCGAACAAAACACTGGGTTTTCTTAAACGCCACCTTCGCCTTTCCCCACCACATGTTAAATTACTCGCGTATAAATCGCTTATAAGACCAAAATTAGAATACGCATCTGCCATCTGGAGCCCCCATCAAGCATACCTGATCACTGCCTTGGAAGGTGTTCAAAATCGGGCCACCCGTTTCATCCATTCCTCATATTCATATGACATCAGCATTTCACCATTGAAACATGAATCTGGCCTATCACTCCTTTCTTATCGTCGCCGCATTGCTAGCCTAACCCTTTATCATAAGTTTTTTTATTCTTCACTCAATCAAGCCCCTTATATAACAGCCGCCTCACGCATTTCCCACCGCACCAGTCATTCACTTCAAGTTGCCCGCCCGCCATCACGCACCACTACGTTTGCTGCTTCGTTTTTCCTCAGAGCAGCTTCAGACTGGAACGGCCTGCCCTACGACATTGTCACAATTGCCTCATCATCTACCTTCCTGGAACGCCTCACCGATCATCTGCCATGTTAATTCAATTTTAACTGTTTGTTTGCAATGTTAATTTAATCTCCGCTGTTTTGAATTGTAAACCCACCCCTTATGTAACACCCCCTGAATGGGGGCCTTTAAGGAAATAAAACTGAACTGAACTGAACTGAACGACTCCCCCAGCGCATGGGACGTAGCATGTTCTGTGCACAACAGAGCACGCGGCAAACTTTGCGCGAGGTGTATTGACCCGTTTGCAGAGCTTCTGCAATTTTTCTGGTGCTGAAAAAACAACAAGAACGTTGCCATCTTGAACAATATTTTTTAGCCTGTGTGAGACGTCGTGCACGTACGGTAGTACGACAGGCCGGCTCTTTCTGACGCTGTTGCGCTTATCTGGTTTGTCGCCTCGCTTCACGACAGTGACCAGCTTTTCCGCCACTGAAACGAGAACGTGTGCGGGGTAACCGACTTTGGTGAGGCGCTCCACTTGTAGAGCAAAGCTGTGGTGTACCATGTGGGGGCAGGACTTCTTTAGGCGTTGGCAAGGCAGAGGTTAGCAATGCCCGGCTTGACCAATTTAGTGTGAGCTGAGCCGAAAGGCAGAAATGGCTTGCCGCTTCTTGGTTCATACATCCAGCAAAAATGTCGGGTTTCTAGCAAAAGCTTCAAATCTAGAAATTTCAGGTTGTTATCAGTAGGTGATTCATACGTTAGAACTAATTGTTCCAGGAACTCTCGGAAAACAGTCAATACGTCAGAGGAAATGGTCTGAAAATTTTGTCTGTCAGATTTCAACAACACTAAGTAATCATCAATAAAACTTCAGACTTTAAAAACCACAGAGTCTTCAAATTTGTTTGACAACACGCGATCATGATGTGCTAGAAATATGTCACTGAGAATGGGTGCCAAGCATGAACTTATACATACTGAACTTTTTTGTAAAAAGTTTTTGTCAACCCATGATACAAAAGTGGCCTTCAAATAGACAAGACACATATATTCGATATTTTTGATAATATATTCGATATATTATAGAAAATATCAAAAATGTATAATATATTTGAAATATATTTTAAAATATATTCAAATATATTTGATATAGACAAAAAATTCGATATTTATTTTATGTAGGTGAGCAATATGAACACTTCGCAACGTCTTGGTGTATTTGCATATCAACATTTAGCATTTGTGTCACGAGTATTATTACAGCTATATTTTAACGTATTTACGAGTATTTTTTGATAGGCTTGTATTACAAAGGCTCACCTCAGATCTAGCGGCAAGACTGTCACAATAAAAAGAATGAGTTCGGGTTGTATGTGTGTCAAGGCATGATACGATAATAAGTGATGGCGTATTGGAGGGCTGTGGAAAATTCTATCTACTACGTGAATTTCTTTACCTTACGCCTACACTGGTCACCAGAATTTTGCCTTTAGGAAATACGGACGAGATCGAAGAGGCATTTTTCGGGTGGACATCCGATCAGCGTAACCATTGAACCACCGCGACGATGAACACTTCTGTGAAGTATGAGTAAATTCACCTGAAGATTAACAGGGAAGATTCATAAGCCCGGCATATGTCCGTTACGAGTGAACAGGAATTATCTGAGTGATGATCAGGCGAACTTCATTGCTTGCTTGATTGTTATTTCATGCTTTGGCTCGTACCCACTATAGAGGAGTGGCCATTAAAGACAACGGCGTTGTTCCACCTGAAGTTCCACGACAAAAAGCAGTTTCTTCGTCGCGTCTTCTCCACTCAGGGTAACCGCTGAGACGTTGTTATTCTGGTACGCTCCGAATGCAATGACGTCCGATAGCAGTCCAGTGGGACCCAACGCGTCTCTGAGGTCTTCAACCCTATAGGGTCTCGCTCGAACGTCTCCATGCAAAAACACAGAGAGTAAGGCAAGAGAGTGAACAAAACATTTTTTGAGGTTCTGCGCAAGAAAATCGGTGAATGATATTCTGGAAGCGCTGGGTTAGAGTGGAGGCAAACGGGCGCATCAAGTTACGTCACACGTGAGAAATGAGCGCCATCTGGCAGTTTTCTTCGAAAGCGAAGCGCGTGGCTCTGAGACGGGTGTGCACGCCCATCTCTTAGGCGGTAAGGTGCAGAACGCAAGTCGATGGGTAGGTGCCACCACCGTCACGTATTGGCGAAGCGTTGGAAACACTCGCCTATTCGTGCAAGCGTTTCATGGTCAGCGCAGCGTGGTAAGCGCTACGATCCTTAAAATTATTTATGTAAGTCTTTTTTAGTGAAAGACGCACAAGCAGAAGATATACGTGTTATTGTGGTGCCCCAGACATGCGCAATAATTGCTTTTTATTTTACCATTGCACAAGTATGAACGCTATACATTGAGAAACAATGGTGGGCGCTGCGAATGGTGTCGGCCGTTTCAAGAACCCGGTGTCGTTAAGAGTTGACAAACAGAAAAATGTACAGACAAATAAACAGACAGACAGAGAGAAAGACAGACAGACAGATAGACAGACAGACGGACGGACGGACGGACGAACGAACAGAGAGACAGACAGACAAAAGTTTCTGCGTCGAAGGTCCCCAAAAAAGACTATCTTCTTTAATAAATAATGCTTCACATCTCTTTCGCGAACGTCCGCGTGCAGTTGGCGTCAAGGAATGGTGCGGAATGAACCTCAAAATCTTTATTGTTACTGCGTGCAGTTGCTTTTTAGAAAACGGGGATTTTCATAACTGGTACATTATCTCCACAGCAGTACACTGGTTGTCATAGACGTGGTTCACTGTTACAAATCTACGCTTGAATATGAGAATTGTACCTAATGTTGGAAGAAGTGAGCGAATGTCGGTGGCATACGTTCTCCTGTAGACTTCTACACCTGACTTCTGACTTCAGTATACATGACGTTCAAGTTCACCGTCAAATTACGCAACCACTCATGAAACGTAAGCCAACAGATTTTGAATTTTGATCTTTCTCTGTCTCGTTCCCTTCATTTGTTTCTTTTTTGTCATGCTCTTCTAAAATCATCAGTTCAATTTGTGTTATAGAAAACGAGCTTCAACATATAGGCCAGTGTTTTAGTACTGTCGATTCGCACCGCGAGCACGAAAGTTCTCAGATTTCGCAGTTCTCACCTCTGTTTTTTTTTGCTCCTTAACGCTCGCACTGGATATCATGAGCGGGCGCGCGTCTCATTTAGTTTACGAAATTATGCTTAGAAAATTGTTTTTCTAGGCTTTTTGATAGAAATTAGAACATACAATTTTATTGCAAAGTAACAATAGAATAATGTTTAAGAAATATATCGTCCATGGTTTTTTATAGAAACGAGACAATAAAATGTTTTATTGCAAAGAGCTCAACAGAAATATTGTTTACGAATTATTTTGTCTATTGTTTTAAGATAGAAATGAGACCAATAAATTTTCATTCAAGTGCTCAACAGAAATAGTGTGTACGAAATACTTCCTCAATGGTATTTCAATAGAAATGTATCATTGACATCTCTATTGCAAAATCAACAACACAGATATTGTCGACGAAATATTGAAGCAAGTCAATGAATATTGCGGGTAACATTGATAATCAATAGAGTCAATCATTCGATCACAGTCCCACAACAGAACATCAAAATTCATTATCATAAAGATTGATCGGGTGTTTCAGACTGCACCATACGACAGAGTATCAGTCATAGATGTCGCAGCAGCGACAGAACTGTACAGATCTCTGCAAAACGCCTACGCTATTTTAACTATCCTATCCATATTAGTAGTTACTTTGTCTTCCTTGTTCCTTAGTGCTTACATCTGGCTTTGGCCTAGCCCAAGTGTCCTCTTCACTGCTTCGACACTTCCTCCGTTCTCCAGAGCATGTTCAATTTTCTCCATATTATACCCTCTTACATCAGATACCTTACGCTTACTATTTAACTTCGTCCAAGAAGTTGAATAATAAAGAAAATATCCAAGATCCGTAAATTATTACGTTATGCGAATTACACTAATAGCTACTCTCTTGAATTTCTAGTACCGATGTCACATTCTCTTAATGCCTGGTCTCAAATTTGCTTTTTCCCTACCTTGGCATTGAAAACGCCCATCAATATAGTATACTGTGTTTCTACCTTATTCATTGCTAATTTCCCCTCTTCATATAATCTTTCAACTGATGCGTCATCATGCTAACTATATATCTGTGGATTAATAATCCCACACCCAGTTCTCTTATGTCAACCAGCCCACGATAGCAAAGGACGTGCCAATTCTAGCACTGCATAAGCCTCAACTGTCCTCCTAACCTCACTGAGCCCTATTACACTCTATTTAACTGCCTGTAGCTTCTCGAACAGTACAGATAGACATGCCTCACTAGATAAGGTTCTAGCGTTAAACGTTGCAAGTTCAAGTTCTAATGGTGGCCTGTCCGAACCCATAGATTCTTAGCACTATCTGTTTTGTTGCTGATCTGACCACCGCCGTTGTCAGTTGCTTCGCAGCCACTGGAGATTAAGGGCCGTGAGTTAATTGACGTATGCATGTGTGAGGTAGTGGCTATATACTGCACTAGGGTGGCCGATCTTTGTCTGATGGGGGAGTGCGTCACCGGTGGTGAATACCAATGAGGCCGCACTCTAGGTCTCTTAATGTAGTTCCATCACCGCGCGGATTTTTTTATCCGGCTTGGAACTGTGCAGCACCGGGGTTCAAACCATGAACCTTTTGCACGCAAAGCGGATGCTTTAACCACTACAAAATCAGTGCTACGTGCTTCCAAAAATAAAGCTGACGTAACGTGTTGGTGATGAAAACAAAGTGTTGGTTATGGCCGCTAGCCATGTTGCACTAAAAACAAAAAAATGCAATACCTTCTATGCAACAAGTTGCATTTTGTGATTCAATGGTAAAGCGTCATACTGTCTCTCCGTCTGGAACTCGTACATCCCCACATAACATATTCTAAAAGATTGAATTTGATACAACATAACTATCAACTAGACTTCTCACAACGCCACATCTGAAATAAACAAACTTACATGTCTACCTGCTGCTACTGCAAACAGCTGATGCATTAGAAGTTTGATCGCTAACTGAATTCGAAAAGAAAAGGGATACTGAAAGCCAACAGGCAGCGAATGAAAATTCTGAAGCTTTCACACTCGACAGTTGAGGTGTATTTTATAGAAACGCAAACCTGATTGCCTAAACCTACATAGGTGGTTGACAATGACTTCACTGAAACCACCAACTTGAACCATCAGCATGTGTGGACGCGTCTGCGGTGTCCCATTAATGCTACTAAATCATCACATGCATGTCATTTCGAATTTCACGCACAAAGATGTGCCCGACACGTCTTCTTTATATTTAAAACAGCTTGTCGGTCATTAAAGTCATAATAGTAGGGTGGGAGCATGGTCAGAAGCTGCGTCCACGTCGTCACGCGCAACCTATCTGTAAGTTGTGTCACTCTTACGGAGCAAAATTATGATACGACTATGAGGCGCGTGACAATGAGGAGCACCAACTTGATGATTGGCCATATACCCAGCTAAATTTAGCACATGTTTACTGTTTCAATTTTTTCTTGTCGTAATTACACGCACTTCAAAATTCTGCCGCCGTGCACGTGACTTGTCCCCACGACTACTAACATAATCATGAATATGCTAAAGAACTTGGGACAGTACGGAAAAACTTATCGCAAAAACAACCACAGGCGACAGATGCGTGGCAGAGGTTACATGTGACACGACGTGGAACTTGATCGTTCGCGTGCCGAGCACACCAAAGTGACAAAGAAAAAGAAACAAAATGATCACCACAGAGGTCATCAGAGATTCTGGCCGCCAATGAAATACGGACCTCCCACTCGAGTCTCACCGTTTCTGTCTCGCTGCGAATAATGTAAACGACAACGTTTCATTATAGCGCTCATCATTACCTACTGACGCAAACTCTGAGCATTAACGTGAAAACGCACACTGCCCCAGCTGCAAGCTGGGAGTGAAGAGCTGTGACGCAGCCACGCGAGTACGATACATAACTGCCTAATTGAAGACATGCAGACATTGAATTCCAACAGCTAATTTATCGCATCATAACCAGTGAGCACAGTAGGATACGGTTTTTGCTCATCCTCCCAGAGTTTAAAGTTGGCGGCGACAGACTCCACTCGGGTCACGGCCGCTGCAAAGCCGGTGGCTGGAAGTGGCTGTGAGAAGAATACGCCGTCGAGCTCTCTATGTTCCAAATGAAGTGGCCCGAGGAAGACCTGCAGAACCACGAACAATTGTCGAGGTTCGACGAGGACCTCCCGCTCCCGCATGGATCATCGCCACCGCAAGTCCTGCCAGAGTTGTGCAACGCCACGAACGACGGCAGGGACGCACAACCGCAACTTGAAGCGAGAGGACGACTGAGCACGGCCGACCGCAAGCCGCCGCCAAATGGAGGACGTGAGTGACCCCCGCTGCTGCGGTCGTAGTGACCGCTAGGCAGGTTGAAGACGGACAGGGGCCTCTTGTAGTGAAGCATCGAGTTGTTGTTGACTCGGCGTCGACACTTCTGCGGATGAGAGGGTGGCGCCGTACGAGACGTCGAAGACAACACCTCGATGCCGAATGGTTAGGCCTGAGGCCTAGGCACAGTGGCGGTCCTCGCGTCGTGTCGCCCAACTTTTCAGAGTCATTGCTCATCTCGCGTTCTTCCAGCTCGTAGTCCGGCGATAGGGAAGTCATGCTTGCGGCTCCGTGAGGTACACGAGCAAAGAAAGCCCGAAAGAAAAAGTAGGTTATCCAAAAATTGGAGCTTAGGCGAAGTTTTGTTTTTGTTTTGTTTCCCTGGGAGGCTGGCTCATACCCACTCAGGGGGATTGGCAAAGAAAGTGTAGTGCAGTTTTTCTGTAATCATTTTAACAATGTTTAATGAATTGGTATTATAATGAGATTAATGTAAAAATAAAAACAACATAAAAAGAGCAAACGAAAAAAAAAATCAAGTTGAGCAATTTTCAGTTTTGAGGTGTTATGATTAGCACTCAGCTGCGTTTACTTCACTCTGCCCTGGGGAGTAATAAATTTTTTTTTGATTGAAGATCACAATGGTATACGCTTGGTTGCCTGAATATAATTCCAAACGGCATTGAAAGCATCCCTGTGGCAATGTCCCAAAGCTGAGGCGCCAAAGCTTAGCGCCGTTTCCGCCGTTAATCTAAGGCCTATTTTCCGAAATGGCATAACTAGTAACCTTTTTCTAAGTATCTCGTAGCGGCGAAAATACAAAAAATAATGATCTAGTGATTCCATTTCTCCGCAGAATGCGCAGAGGGGTGATGTTGTCTGACCAGCTCTGTGTAGATACAGGTTTAGAGGGGGGACACGACATCGAAATTTAGTAATTAAGACTTCAAGCTTTCTGGACTGACTCCAGTGGTGTTGCCATGGAAACATGAGGTGGTTATAGTCTGTCCGTGTAATTACTTTTTCTATCGTATCAGTGGAGAATGCTGATTTTCGATATCTTATTGCCGTGATATATTCAACATCTGGCAGTATGGACAAAACTGGCCCATCAAGTGCGGCTCGTGCTAAGGAATCGGCCAATTCATTTAATCTTAATGCACAATGTCCCGGAACCCATAGTAATCTCAGGAGTCTCAACTGCGGGGGTACTAATGTTTTGAATGTGCTTAGGATTCGAGAGTTCTCTGAAGCCGTCAGAGCTGCACAAACTGAAAGAGAATCCGTCATTATTACTGCGTTGTTTTGATTTGATGGAAGTTTTAGAAGAGCTAAAATAATCGCCAAGAGCTCCGCTTCGAAAACTGGAGTAAAATCAGGCAGTCTCACTGAAAAGGACCAGTCAAGCAAATCAGACGCAATGCCTACACCTGCCTTTTGATTATTTACGGAAGCATCTGTGGCTATTATATTTTTAGTTTTTGCATGCTCCAAGTAATCTAATAATATGTTATTTAAAAATTTGAGGGATTGTAATTTGGCGTTTTGGGGGAATATATCATCATACTCAATAATAACATGACAATTCGAGTCATTAGTCTCAATTACATTTATAATGTTCACATTTGTACTTTGTAGATTTTTTTGTACAAACATTATCTGAGGTGTGTGAAACCGTGGCCAATGAGCAAGAAAGAAGGCGTCTGGGTTTGCGATAAAAGCTTATTGAGATCTTCTTGCCGGTAAGCTATAAAATTTTAAAAATGCTTGTACGGTCAAAATTCGAAATCGACAAAGTAGTGTAGGCAGGCGCGCTTCCTGGTACAGTACGTTGATAGCCACAAATCTAGGGAGTCCCAGACACATTCGCAGTGCTTCTCGCTCCAAGACAACTAGAGGTTTCGTTTTATAAGCAGGGCCACCCGAGAATAATATGCAGCCGAATTCCATGATAGGGCGCATGTACATCTTGTACAACGTTATCAAGGTGTGCCTCCGTAATCCATATTTCCGGTTACTTAGCTTGTGTAGTAAGCCTGAAGCCCGCTGTGCTTTGGTAGTTATATACTCTATGTGTGGACTCCAGTTAAGTTTGTCATTATAAATGATTCCCAAATATTTTATAGAGTCTACTTGCTGGATGGGTTCCTGTTTATATAGAATTGAAATTGAAATTGGTTCTGCAAGCGGAAATGCCATGAGCGCGCTTTTGTTGACATTTAACGATAACAAAATCGACTGCAACCAAATTTCTAACATGTTAATATATCTTTGTAATTTAAGTTGTAGTGAGTAAATATTACAGTCAGCAGCAAAGAGTGCGATGTCATCCGCATAAATGTAGACAGTAACTTCTTAATCTGTTGGAATTGTGCTCATTAAAGCATTAAATAATATTGGAGATAAGACTGCTCCTTGGGGAACTCCGCGCGTTTGTTTAAATCTAGATGAGGAACATCCATCCTTGACGCAGTAGAATTCTCTTGATTTTAAGAATTCTGCCACCCACTCAATAAAATATTGTGGGAAGTTCAATCTCTCTAGCGTATTTAACAATATGAAGTGCTCCACACTGTCATACGCCTTGGCTATGTCAAGCGTTACTAAAGCAGCGTATTGCCTTCTTTCACGCGCGAGCTGTATTCGGCTCTCTAAATCAGCATGGGCCCACCAAATTGAGAAATCACTACGAAAGCCGATTTGGTTCGGTTTTATTACTAAATTGTCTGTCATCCAGATACTTACTCGGCTATGAAGGACCCTCTCTACTAGTTTGACCATGTTAGATGTTAGAGAGATTGATCTGATATTATCGACTGTTAATCCTCCACCCGGATTTTTTAGTATAGGAATCACCTTTGCTATCCTCCAATCCTGCGGCACCCATGAGTTTTTTAAGGAGTAGTTAATAACATTGGCGACGTCTCGAGGCGATAAATTGAACAGAATTTTAATCATGGCTACTGTGATCCCATCTGGGCCAGGAGATGCACAGGGTAAATGTTTAATCACGTTGGATACTTCAGTCTGTGTCACTTCTTCAAAGTCAGACCTTGCCGTAGACTTGTGCCAGTTGTTTGGCACTACTGAAGTGAATCTGCTTTCCAGACCTTTACCTATTACCTCTAAGGTAGTGGTCATTTCTTGTGCCGACAGATTATCACAAGCTACATTAACTGGTGATGGCAAGATTTTCCGAGCTCTCATATATCGGAACAGTGCTTTCATATGTTTAGGCTTCGACAGGTATTCATAATGTCTTTTGTCATAATCTTGTTTAGCTTGAGCTACCGTTCTTTTAAAGCCCGCAGCAATGAATTTATAATCGGCCCAGTTTTGTGGGGATTGATTATGTAAGAGCTGCTTCCAAGCTGCCTTACGTCGTCGGTGCTCTCTTGTACATTTATCATTCCACCAACGGCTATATACTCTTTTTGTGGATTCAACAGTAAATTCGGCTCTTTTGTAGGATCTTTTAATGACTGCGTTTATTTTCAGTGCTTTTTTATCATCGCTCTCTTCCGAGTGAATAGCCAGTGCTGACTTCAGGTCATTCCTAAATTTAGTGTAATTTACATATACTCTTACATTTGAACAAGATGGAATTATCGGACAAGAAATTTCAAAACTTATCGGTAAGTGGTCACTGTTGGTGCCACAGTCCAGCGCTTTCCAAGAAGAAGTAGTAATGGCTGAACTGACAAAACTTAAATCTAAGGCCGACCTGTAGTGAGTACGAATAAATGTGGGGGTTCTCACGTTGAGGCACGTCAGGTCATTAGCCATTGTCCACTCCCACAAGCGTTTCCCACTAAGATCAGTTCTAAAACCCCAACTCGTGTGGTGAGAATTAAAGTCTCCAACTAAAACTTTGTCTTTGCACCATGATTTTGTAGCTAGATCCAAACTTCGTGTGTCTTGAACTCCATCCGGAAAATATATATTAACTAAAATGAAAGGAGTGCAGTTGGGCAGTGTAATGTCTACTGCCAAAATTTCGCATTCTGGCGACATATGTTTGTATGAGCATTTGATTTTCGTACTAATTCTATTATTATTAAAGGGAGCTAGATCCCCACCTCTCGATGGACGGTCTAATCGAAAGGATTGGAAGTTATTTAAATGGAACAAATTATGTACAGATAGCCATGTCTCTTGTAATGCTATAATATCAGGAGCGAATTTAGAAGTCAAGTATACCAAATCCGTAGATGCAGAATGGATTGATCGGCAACTCCAATGGAGAATCTTAAGCGACCCTATGGTTTCGAAAGAGCTGCTTCCGCTATAGCTTTCTCTAGAATGTCTTCCTTCAAAAAATCCCTCTTCGAAAGGCTCTCCTTTTCTTTCAGATACTTTTTGTTCTTAGTTTGTTTCGGTGAGTTAGTTTTCTTTGACACAGGGGATCTAGATCTCTTCAGGGACCTAGGGTCCAAATCCATGTCATCGGAATCTATTGTATATGTAGCTTTGTCCTCACTTACACTCTGTATATCTACTGCAGAGGGTGCTGTAGACGGAAAATACGAGGGTGCGGTTTCAGATTCCTCATTTTGGCTGTGGACGCCTATTGCAGAGGCTCCTGCTGGCGGATAATACGATGGCGCAGTTTCAGATTCACCGTCAGCTATTGGTCGTGAACTCTCAACATGTTGGGATACTAGGCCTGACTCTCCCGTTGTACCAAATATGCGAGTCATCTGGTTAGCCAAAATTTGAGATAGAGAATCGCAAAGGTTAGAAGTCAGTCGTTCCATGGCTTTTTCTAGAGCCTTTTCTATGGCCTCCGCTATATTCAGGGAAATCGACCCATTAATTTCAGAGAGATGTCGTGCTGCAACACTGGCATACCCCTGAGTTCTAGTCTGTATTTCCGCTAGGGCTTCTCGTCGAGAACAGCGCCTACGCCCTATAATTTCAAGAATTTGCATTTCTCGAGCCTTTGCTGAACAATCAGGATTATCTGCACATTGTTGTTCGTTGCAGAGACAAAATTTCTCTTCTTTAGCTTTGCAGTAATTTGTTTCGTGGTTTTCACCACACACTCGGCATCTGAGTTCTGACCTGCATCCTTTAATAGTGTGACCGTATCGCCAGCACTTCGTACACTGGAGTGGTCGCGGTGATAGCGGTTCCACTCTGTATATTAGTGGCCATGCCTTGATTTCGCTTGGGAGATTCGCTCCAGCAAAGGTTACAATTACCGACTCAGTCGGCGTCTTCTGCTTCTCTACTAGTCGTGCACACCTATAAACGGAAATAGCACCAGTCACGGCAAACATCTCTAATACCTCAGACGGAGTCAAGTTAACATCGACACCGCGAACAATACCTTTCACACATGCCAGATGCGGGGGAATAAAGGCGCTCACCGGATTGGTCGCGAAACTCGAGCACTTCAATAGGTCTTGGACACAGAGCTGATCAGATGAAAAACATAGAATACCACCTCTGCCGAACTGGCGGACCTCTGTGATGCTGTGGAAGTGAGACGTCGCAGCTCTAAGCTCCGCCTGAATCACTTTCGGATTCTTCATCCTAATGAAGCCGTCATTGCTAGGGACGAGGGCCACAGGAACTGCGGGAATGCCGTTGCGTAGAAACTGATCCACTGGTATTTCCTGTGGCGGAAGTGAAGCAGACCAGAGGCAAGCCCCTGGTCCAGGTGAAGAAAACTGCATCTAAGTGAACTTTCTGGCGCTAAAAGCGCTTACGTAGCTGTAAAAGCACTATAGGAACACCTAATAAAGACAAAGAAACCACAGCCACTACAAAAACTTAAGCCAAAACCCTACAGCAAGCACGACCAGCTACTTGCGTGTTCGAGCGTTCCGAGAAGGCGAAGCAACTTTGTCAAAATGCGATGATTCACCTCTTCACCTTCCTTCTTCTCAAAGTTCTTACGCATTGCAGTGGATATGCCGACTGTTAGGTTATTTGTTTTTTTTGTTTACTCCCAATACTTCTCGTCTAAGCTATGGATAGGCAATGCAACAAACCTAAATACTGAATATAAGTATTAAAGTGTTTAAAATGATGAAGAATTCAACTTGATACAATTTTAGCCTGACTGATAAAGTTCTAGATAGTGTAGAACCCAACTAAAAAGGATCAATTTATCTTCATCGTCATCTTCATCAAATTTGCAAGACGTTTCAGCGCGCAAACAAAGAAAAAAGTCAGGGTAGACAGAAAGAGCGCTCATTTCCCACTAACTTTATTTCACAGAGTGGCAAAAATTTATACGTCCTAAAAGGAAGAATACAGAGCATGAAGGTAAAAAACAAGCCTAATCTACACACCAGTAACAGCACGTGTGACGGGTATTGTATTGCCTCAAAGCCCAGCCAGGTAATCACATTCAGCCTGTGATAAAGCAACCGATGAAGTGCTTATGCATTTATCTCCTGGCACGTGTATTTTTTCGGCTCCGATAATTTCTCGGGTAAGCTGGTCCCTGTGCCTTGCCTATATAGAGCACTGATCAAAGAGGGGGGTGCACCCACAATCTCGGCAATGAATGCCAAGAATCCCGTGTACCACAATGTGCACATTATTTCGGTGTTCTCGGAGGCGGTCGCTTATGCACCTGCCAGTTTGGCCGACATAGACGCACCCACACGTCAGTGGAATCAAGTATACGACTCCCACTGCACATGGGACGTAGCATGTCCTGTACACAACAGAGCACGCGGCAGACTTTGCGCGCGGTGTATTGACCCGTTTGCAGAGCTTTTGCAATTTTTCCAGTGCTGAAAAAACAACAAGAACGTTGGCGTCTTGAGCAATCTTTTTTAGCCTGTGTGAGACGTCGTGCACGTACAGTAGTACGACAGGCCGGCTCTTTCTGACGCTGTTGCGCTTATCTGCTTTGTCGCCTCGCTTCACGACAGTGACCAGCTTTTCCGCCACTGAAACGAGAACGTGTGTGGGGTAACCGGCTTTGGTGACGCTCTTCACTTGTAGAGCAAAGCTGCGGTGTACCATGTGGGGGCAGGACTTTAAGGCATTGGCAAGGCAGAGGTTAGCAATGCCCGGCTTGACCAATTTAGTGTGAGCTGAGCCGAAAGGCAGAAGTGGCTCTCCGCTTATTAGTTCATACATCCAGCAAAAAAGTCGGGGTTTTAGCAAAAGCTTCAAATCTAGAAATTTCAGGTTGTTATCAGTGCGTCATTCATACGTTAGAACTAATGGATTCATGCACTCTCGGAAAAAAGTCAATACGTCAGAGGAAACGGTCTGAAAATTTTCCGGAGCCCTCCACTACGGCGTCTCTCATAATTATATAGTGGTTTTGGGACTTTACACCCCACATATAAATCAATCAATCAATCAATCTGAAAATTTTGACTGTCACATTTCAACAACACTAAGTAATCATCCACAAAACGGCAGACTTTGAAAACCACAGAGTCATCAAGTCTGTTTGACAAGACACGATCATGATGTGCTGGAAATATGTCACTGAGAATGGGTGCCAAGCATTAACCAATACATACTAAAATTTTTGTAAGTAGTTTTCGTCATCCCATGAAACAAAAGTGGCCTTCAAATAGACAACACAAAAACTACTTACGAAAAAGTGCTGTATGTATTGGTTCATGCTTGGCACCCATTCTCAGTGACTCAATTCTAGCACATCGTGATCGTGTCTTGTCAAACAAACTTGATGACTCTGTAGTTTTTAAGGTCGGCCGTTTTATTGATGATTACTTAGAGTTGTTGAAATGTGTCAGTCAAAATTTTCAGACCACTTGTTGACTGTTTTCCGTGAGTGCCTGAAGCCATTAGTTTTAACGTATGAATCGCCCAATGATAACTACCTGAAATTTCTAGATTTGAAGCTTTTTTCTAGAATTTCGACATGTTTACTGGATGAGGAACCAAGAAGCGGCAAGCCACTTCTGCCTTTCGGCTCAGCTCACTCTAAATTGGTCAAGCGGGGCATTGCTAACCTCTGCCTTGCCAACACCTTAAAGAAGTCCTGCCCCCACATGGTACACCGCAGCTTTGCTCTACAAGTGGAGTGCCTCACCAAAGCCGGTTACTCCGCACACGTTCTCGTTTCAGTGGCGGAAAAGCTGGTCACTGTCGGGAAGCGAGGCGATAAACCAGATAAGCGCAACAGTGTCAGAAAGAGCTGGCCTGTCGTAATACCGTACGTGCACGACGTCTCACACAGGCTAAAAAAGATTGCTCGAGACGCCAACGTTCTTGTTGTTTTTTCAGCACCAGAAAAATTGCAGAAGCTCTGCAAACGGGTCAATACACCTCGCGCAAAGTTTGCCGCGTGCTCTGTTGTGCACAGAACATGCTACGTCCCATGCGCTGGGGGAGTCGTATACTTGATTCAACAGACATGTGGGTGCAACTATGTCGGCTAAACCGGCAGGTGCATAAACGACTGCCTCCGAGAATGCCAAAACAATGTGCACAATGTGGTACAAGGGCATCTTGGCATCCATTGCCAAGATATTGGGTGCACCCCCCTCTTTGATCAGTGCTCTATATTGGAAAGGCACAGGGACCAGCTTACCCGAGAAATTATCGAAGCCCAAAAAATACACACGCTAGAAGATAAATGCGTAATCACTTCATGGATTGCTTTATCACAAGCTGAACGTGATTACCTGGCTGGGCTTTGAGGCAATAAAGGACCCGTCACACGAGTTGTTACTGGAGGTAGATTAGGCTTGTTTTTTACCTTTATGATCTGTAATCTTCTTTTTTAGACGTAGAAATTCTTGGCACTCTGTGAAATAAAGTTAGTTAGTCAGTCTACCCTGTCCTCTTTTCCTTTGTTCGCGCACTGAAACGTCTTGCAAATATGACTACGCACCAACTGGCCCAAGCTTCCACTCTTGTGAGTTTTATGAAAAAATGAGGCTTCTTTATTTATAGCTGTTGGTACCTCAAAGAACGCGATTTTCAAGTGAATCACTTTATCTAGTCAACTACATGATGTTTACATTAAAATAATCAAATACTCTAGAAACAAGAATTATCGCGAGGGCAATCAATTTTGCCCCACGAAGGACAAAATTGACTGCCCTTTGCGGGTCATTGTAACAGAAAGGGGGACCTGGCAAAAGTCGGTAGCACTGTTCTTGCAAGATAAGCTAAGAATTGTAATAATAGACGACACTTTTTTGATCAAATCTCTGAAGCTGTTATTGACATTATTGGGCAAACTAACACAGGACTCCAGGCAATTTCTGTGGATATTGAGGACTTGTATTACTCTTTGCCGCGTGATCAACTACTTAAATGTGTAGAAGAATCTATCGGCAACCTCGGATCATCAGTGTTCCAAATGCGCACTGGAATTGATACCAGCAGCTTATTAGAGTTACTCAGCTTCTATTTGAAGGCCACTTTTGTATCATGGGATGACAAAAACCACTTACAAGAAAGTGGAGTATGTATTGGTTCATGCTTCAGCACTTACTTTTTCCGGTCATCGGAGTGCAGTGGCACCGCCTGGATTGAGAACATTAATTAAATCAGTGTGATTGTACTGTTTACCTTTTCATTTGAGTGTAATGTCTTCTTTATTGTTTATGAATTTGTTTATTCAATTCTTTTTCTTTTTGGTTAAGTTTTTATAAGCAGATGACATGCTCAACCGTATCGACACCACGATCAACATAATCCGCGTCTGTCAGCTGTTGGTGGCCTGGATAGCACAGCAACAGTCCGATGTGGTGCAGTGAAGATAACATTTTTGCGGCAACCTGTGGAGCAGATATCGACGACGACGAGCTCTAGGCCACCGTGAGTCCCGACTAAACAAGGTTTGTCTGCTGCAATGCAGCAATAAAGTTGAATCCAGTGGTACTCGTTAAGAGATCTCGAGCTCTTTCGTAATCGCATATATTACACGAGTTCGGAGACAGGTTCGACATGTCCAACGTTGCGGGGATGCAACCCCAAACGGCGGCGAACGCCCCGCATCAGATCTTCCAGTAGAACTCGTGGTAAATCGCACCACATAAAACCACGTTGAATGAGTCATCTTTCACCAAGGCGTTGGAACTGGCGGAGGAAGCTCCCAGGGAAGCTTCACTGGAACCGCAATTGTCATCACCCAAAAGTGCCACGGCACGAGGATATGGTAGAGTGATCTGCGGCTGGTTAAAGTCACAGAACGACCAAATGAAGATTTTGGAGGAGCAGTGCTCACTCCAGCACCAATTTGCGTGGCTGCTTACACGACGAGAGCTTATCTCACTCGTCCAGTTGGCTGCCAACTTCGTCGCAAGCATTTACCGTGGCTCGCAACGTGTACCACTGCGACAACAAGATCATATCCGAGAACCACCACCACCGCAACATATCACCGAAGAGAACGTGCCCCTGCATAAGCAGAAAGATCAACTGCTTGGGGACGTTCTGGGTCGCAATTCCTGACAACTCGGTCATGTTCTAGGCGGTCTATTGGGGCGGCGCTAACTCCAACGTCTATAGTAGCAGATTTACCAGGCGACGCAGTTTCAGGAGTGCTAGGTGTTTTTGTGCATTATTGCTGAAAAGGTTGGTGGCACGGAGGCTGACCACTGCAGGAGGCCTAAATGGCTGACGCTTTCAGACTGGGTACACTGCGGTGGTTTTAGCCCTGGCTGAGGCCACGTAGTTTACAAGACTGTGATGGGTGGAGCATCAGCAGCTGCTATAGGCTGCCAGGTGTTGACCAGTGAGCAATGGTTGGGGGAGGCAACACAACAGATTCCTCAGGCTAGGGTGCAGGAGGGCAGTCCGACCATGCACTGGCATGGTCCAGCTGGAAAAATGCCACCGGTATACAGACAGCTGTGGCTGGAACAACGATAATGCGGGTGACAACAGCAATGAACATCTTTGAGAAGCCAAGGACGTCAACGTACTCTAGAAGGGTAAATGCCACATCTAAGCACCAAGAGCAATTGGTTATTCCTCAAGCTCCTGGTCAAGAAGTACCACACTGACGTGCGCCTAATGTTCATTGATGGTGGCAGGAACCCTCACTCTCGGCGCGAGTTCAAGTTTCGTGAGCGCAATTCCTATGTCGACATAGAGGAAGACCAGACGGTTTTGATGTAGTATTCGATATTTATTTTACGTAGGTGTAGCAGTATAGACACCTGCGCAAATTTTGGTGTATTTGCATATCAACGTTTGGCATTTGTGTCCTGAGTATATTACAGTTATATTTTAACGTATTTACGAGTATTTTCTGATAGGCTTGTATTACAAAGGCTCACCTCAGATCTAGTGGCAAGACTGTCACTATAAAAAGATCGATTTCGGGTTGTATGTGTGTCAAGGCAAGATACGATATTAAGTGATCGCGTATTGGAGGGCTGTGGAACTTTCTACTACGTGAATTTTTTCACATTACGCCTACACTGGTCACCAGAATTTCGCCTTTAAGAAATGCGGACGAAATCGAAGAGGCATCTTTCGGGTGGACATCCGATGAGCGTAACCATTGAACCAACGCGACGGTGAACACTTCTGTGAACTATGAGTAAATTCACCTGAACTTTGACAGTGAACATTCATAAGCCCGGCATATGTCCGTTACGAGTGAACAGAAATTATCTGAGTCATAAACAGGCGCGCTTCATTGCTTGCTTGCTTGTTCTTTCATGCTTTGGCTCGTACCCACTATGGCGGAGTGGCCATTAAAGACAACGGCGTCCATCCACCTGAAATTCCAAGACGAAAAGCAGTTTCTTTGTCGCGTCTTCTCTGCTCAGGGTAACCGCTCAGACGTTGTTATTCTGGTATACTCCGTATGCAATGACGTCCGATACCAGTCCAGTGGGGCCCAACGCGTCTATGAGGTCTTCAACCCTATAGGGTCTCGCTCGAATGACTCCATGCAAAAACACAGTGAGTAAGGCAAGAGGGTGAACAAAACATTTATTTGATGTTCTTCGCAAGAAAATCTGTGAATGTTATTCTGGAAGGCCTGGATTAGAGTGAAGGCAAACGAGCGTATCAAGTTACGTCACACGTGAGAAATTAGCGCCATCTGGCAGCTTTTTTCGAAAACGAAGCGCGTGGCTCTGAGACGGGTGTGCACGCCCGTCTCAGAGGCGATAAGGTGCAGAACGCAAGGCGATAGGTAGGTGCCACCACCGTCACGTATTAGCAAAGCGTTGCAAACACTCGCCTATTCGTGCAAGCGTTGCATGGTCAGCGCAGCGTGATAAGCCCTCATCATCATCATCATCATCATCATCATCATCAGCCTGACTAGGTCCACTGCAGGACGAAGGCCTCTCCCATGTTCCGCCAGTTAACCTGGTTCTGTGCTTGCTGCTGCAAATTAATACCCGCAAATTTTTTAATCTCATCTTCCCACCTAACCTTCCGTCTCCCCCTAACCCGCTTCCCTTCTCTATGAATCCAGTTAGTTACCCTTAATGACCAGCGGTTTCCTGTCTACGCGCTAAATACCCGGCCGAGGTCCATTTCCTCTTCTTTATTTCAACTATGATATCCTTAACCCAAGTTTGTCCCCTAATCCACTCTGCTCTCTTCTTGTCTCTTAAGGTTACGCCTACCATTTTTCTTTCCATGGCTCGCTGCGTCGTCCTCAATTTAGGCTTAACCCTCTTTGTAAGTCTCCAGGTTTCTGCTCCGTAGCTAAGTATCGGCAAGATACAGCTGTTATATACCTTCCTCTTGAGGGATAGTGGCAATCTACCTGTCATAATTTAAGAGTGCTTGCTGAATGTGCTCCACCCCATTCTTATTCTTCTAGTTACTTCAATCTCGTGGTTCGGCTCTGCCGTTATTTCCTGCCCTAAGTAGACATAGTCTTTTACAACTTCAAGTTCACTATTACCTATCTCGAAGCGCTGCTCCTTCCCGAGGTTACTGTACATTACTTTCGTTTTCTGCAGATTAAATTCAAGACCCACCTTTCTGCTCTCCTTGTCTAACTTCGTAATCATGAGTTGCAATTCGTCCCCTGAGTTACTCAGCAATGCAATGTCATCGGCGAAGCGCAGGTTACTAAGGTATTCTTCATTACCTCTTATCCCTATATGTTCCCATTCTAGGCTTCTGAAAACCTCCTGTAAGCACGCGCTAAATAGCATTGGGGAGATTGTGTCCCCCTGCCTTACACCCTTCTTGATTGGTATTCTGTTGCTTTCTTTATGAAGCATCATGGTAGCAGTTGATCCTCTGTAGATTTCTTTCAGAATGTTTATATATACTTCATCTATGCCCTGATTGCGCAGCGTCTGCATGACGGCTGATATTTCTACTAAATCAAACGCCTTCTCGTAATCTATGAAGGCTATGTATAGTGGTTGGTTAAACTCTGAGCATTTCTCTATTACCTGATTGATAGTATGAATGTGCCCAATTGTTGAGTAGCCTGTTCGAAATCCTGCTTGTACCTTTGGTTGATTGAATTCTAATGTTTTATTCAGCAATTACCTTTGTAAATAGCTTGTATACTACAGAGAGAAAACTGATCGGCCTGTAATTCTTCAAGTCCTTGTCATCTCCTTTCTTATGTATTAAGATGATGTTAGCGTTCTTCCAAGACTCTGGTACTCTTCCCGTCAGGGGACACCTCGTAAACAGGGTGGCTAGTATTTCTAACACAATCTGTCCCCCATCTTTCACCAGATCTGATGTTACCTGATCCTCACCAGCAGCTTTGCCTCTCTGCATGCTCTCCAAGGCTTTTGTGACTTCTATCATTAATGGTGGGGTGTCATCTGGGTTACTGCTAGTTCTTATAGCATTAAGGTCGTGGTTGTCTCGGCTACTGTACAGATCTCTGTAAAACGCCTCCGCTATTTTAACTATCCTATCCATATTGGTAGTTATTTTGCCTTCTTTGTCCCTAGTGCATACATCTGACTTTTGCCTATTCCAAGTTTCCTCTTCACTGCTTTGACGCTTCCTCCGTTTTTCAGAGCGTGTTCAATTCTCTCTATGGTATACCTTCTTACATCGCATACTTTACGTCTATTAATCAACTTCGAAACCTCTGCCAGTTCTATTTTGTCTGTTGTACTTGTCACTTTCATGATTTGACGCTTCTTAATTAGGTTCTTCGTTTCCTGGGAAAGCTTGCCAGTGTCCTGTCTAACTACCCTGCCTCCAACATCCACTGCAGACTCTGTAATGATACTCGTCAGATTATCATTCATTGTATCTACACTAAGGTTGGTTTCCTCATTAAGAGCCCAGTACCTGTTCTGCAGCGACACTCTGAATTCCTGTACTTTCCCTCTCAGTGCTAGCTCATTTGTTGGCTTCTTGCGTATCAGTTTCTGTCGTTTCTTCTTCAAGTCTAGGCGAAATCGAGACCGTACAATTCTATGGTCACTGCATCGTATCTTGCCAACCGCTTCCACATCCTGCATGACTCCTGGGTGTGCACTCAATATAAAGTCTATTTCGTTCTTATTTTCGCCATTAGGGCTCCTCTATGTCCACTTGCGGTTTTCTCGTTTTCGGTAGAAGGTATTCAAAATCCGTAAATTATTGGGTTCTGCGAATTCTACTAGTAGCTCCCCTCTAGCGTTTCCAGTACCGATGCCATAATCTCCTACTGCCTGGTCTGCAGCCTGCTTCTTCCCTACCTTTGCATTAAAGTCGGCCATCGCTATAGTATACTGTGATTTTACCATACTCATTGCCGATTCCATGTCTTCATAGAAGCTTTCAACTGAGGCGTCATCATGGCTGGATGTAGGCACGTAAGCCTCTACTACCTTCATCTTGTATCTTTTATTCAGTTTAATTACGATACCTACCACCTTTTCATTAATGCTATAGTATTCCTCTATGTTGCCAGCTATGTTTCTGTGAATTAGGAACCCCACTCCCAGTTCTCTTCTGCCTGCCAAGGCCCGATAGCAAAGGACGTGCCCATTCTGTAGCACTGTATAGGCCTCATTTGTCCTCCTAACCTCACTGAGCCCTATTATATCCCAGTTACACCCTCTAGCTCCTCAAATAGCACAACTAGACTTCCCTCACTAGATAAGGTTCTAGCGTTAAACGTTGCCAAGTGACAAGCACAACAATCCTTAAAATAAGTTATGTATGTCTTTTCTAGTGAAAGACGCACAAGCAGAATTTATACGTATTGTTATGGTGCCCCAGACATGCGCGAAATTTGCTTTTTATTTGACTATTGCACAAGTATGAACGCTATACATTGAGCAACAATGGTGGGCGCTGCGGATGGTGTCGGCCGTTTCAAGTACCCGGTGTCGTTAAGAGTTGACAAACAGAAAAATGTACAGACAGACAGACAGGCAGACAGACAGACAGACAGACAGACAGACAGACAGACAGACAGACAGATGGACGGACGGACGGACGGACGGACGGACAGACAGACAGACAGACAGACAGACAAAAGTTTCTGCGTCGAAGGCCCCAGGAAAGACTATCTTCTTTAATAAATGATGCTTCTGCACATCTCTTTCGCGAACGTCCGCGTGGAGTTGGGGTCAAGAAATTTTGCGGAATGAACCTGAAATTCTTTATTGTTACTGCGTGCAGTGGCTTTTTAGAAAAATGGGATTTTCATAGCTGGTACATTATCTCCACAGCAGTACACTGGTTGTCCTCGACGTGGTTCACTTTTACAAATCGACGCCGGAATATGAGAATTATACCTAATATTCGAAGGGGTGAGCGAAGTTCGGTGGCATACGTTCTCCTGTAGACTTCTGCACCTGTCTTATGACCTCAGTATACATGACGTTCAAGTTCATCATCAAATTACGCAACCACTCATCAAGCGTCAGCCAACATATTCTCAATTTCAATCTTTCTCTGTCTCGTTGCCTTCATTTGTTTCTTTTTTTGCCATGCTCTTCTAAAATCATCAGTTCCATTTGGTTTATAAAACACGAGCTTCAACATATAGGCCAGTATTTTAGTACTGTATGTTCGCACCGCAAGCACGAAAGTTGTCAGCTTCCGCAGTACTCCCCTGTGTTTTTTTTTTGCTCCTTAACGCGCACACTGGAGATCATGAGCGGGCGCGCGTCTCATTTAGTTTACGAAATTATGCTTAGAAAATTGTTTTTCTATGCTTTTTGATAGAAATTAGAAAATACAATTTTATTGCAAAGTAACAATAGAATAATGTTTAGGAAATATATCGTCCATGGTTTTTTATAGAAACGAAGACGAAGTTACTTAGTGATAGAACGCGTCTGTCACTACTAACTGTTTTTCGTTATATTTTCCACGATTCCTGGGACGCTCCCTGCGTCCCACCTTGTGGCGATGGCAGCGGCGACTTCTACAGGCCCACGTGGTCAAATGTCAGCGCCCTCAAGCTCTTCTGTGGCTCAAGGCTCATGGTCCATCACCAGCGACGGCTCAAGAGATGCTCCTGCTCTCGTGCCCATGGACGAAGAACGAACTGCTGGCCCGTCTGGCTACAGCTCAACATTTGTAAGCTCCGCAAGGAAACGAGGCTCTTGGTGCAGCTCCAGTGAAGACACGGACATCTACTCAGTCGACGGCGACGACTCATCAGATGGCAGCTTCGTGTCTGTGATGAGCCGCAAGGCCAAAAGGAGGCTAATCAAGACGTCATCACCAGCAAGCACGTCAACCGTGAAGGCAAGGAATGAACGCTGGCCGCATACCATTCTCTTCATGCCCGTGGATCCTTCCGCCAGCCTTCGAAAATTGAGCAGGCAAGCCATTTCCAATGTTCTTGAGGGAATAGCACAGAATGAAATCAAAGAGGTCCGGCTAAACACACGTAAGAACGTTTTAGCCGTTGACACAACACATGCAGATACGCTGGAGAAGCTTCGAATGATGACAGAGTTTGGAGATGTCAAAGTACGAGCGGTCGTACCGATGACTGGAACCTGCACTGCAGGTGTCATTTACGACATTGACTTGGCAATCCCAAACACGGATCTACCCATTCTGATAAAACCAGCGTACGAAGGAGTGGTCATTAAGCATATAAGCCGCCTCGGGAACAGCCGCTGCGTTAAGCTAGTCTTTGAGGGCGACTCAATCCCTACGCACGTCAAGGTAGGACATTTCCGGCATGTGGTACGGCATTTTGTCCCAAAGCCGCTTCAGTGCCACAAGTGCTTCAAGATCGGTCATGTCAAGGGCGTCTGTGCAAACTCCACCGTATGCCCCCGGTGCGCGGAGGCGCACACGGTAGACACCTGTTGTGCAACAACTTATAGGTGCGGCAATTGTCGAGGTACGCATGAGGCCACGTCTAAGGAATGCCCAAGACTCAAGAAAGAAATGGGTATCCTGAAAGAAATGGTCAGGGATAACTCAACCCATAGAGAAGCTTCACAGAAAATCCGGCGTCGACGTCACCACCGACGGAAGCGCTCCAGTCATGGTGATATTCATGCACCACTTCGGTCTACACCACCATCAACATCTAGTAGAAAGCCAGAGAGTACAAGAAAACCTCCACCGGCGAAGCCTCTCTCCCCTGAAGACTGGCCGGTGCTTGCGAACGCACGGCCTTCCGAGCAGCCTTCCCGCTCTCTGCTCCCAGTGAAAGCCAATGCTGCTGATGACGAGGCTTCAAAAACAGATCGTCAAATTATTCCTATGCTGCGATCCATTGTGAGTGTCATCAGAAGTCTTCTGACAAGCATCGACACGCCAACTGCTAGGAGCGGCCTACAGGTACTGGACGCGTTGAGTCCGGTCCTTGCAAGCCTCCAGTAAAGCCATGGCCGACAATAACAAGTCGTTCCGTCAGGAGGTCAGAGAAGCGTCCATCTTTCAGTGGAACGCAAGAGGTCTGAGATCTCGCATATCTGATTTTCGCCAGTTTGTTCATCTGCACCGATTTCCCATTATGATTATATGTGAACCGAAATTATCGCACCCAATCAGATTATCCGGCTACGAGTCATTTTTCTCTTCAAGTGACATCGAAAGTAGCAAAGTTGTTGTATTTATTCGCCGGGAGCTTACTTACGTCGTCCAGCCAGTGCAACCTCACGACAGCAATCAGTATGTGTGCTTGTCTGTTAAAAAAGGAAAAGTGACTTTCGCACTTCTAGGCGTGTATATATCCCCATCAGGTCATTTCGACGCCAACAAACTAGACGGCATATTAAGGGCACTACCGGGTCCGTGGGTTATCACCGGGGATTTCAATGCGCATCATCCCATCTGGGGAAGCTCAAGGCTTAATTCAACGGGACGACGTCTAGCATCATTGGTTTCCAGCCATGGTCTCGTCCTTCTGAATGATGCCAGTCCTACGTTTTTACGAGGCACTACATATAGCAGCTGCCTTGATTTGTCCTTTGTTTCACGCCGATTTCCTACACGGGTAAAGTGGTTTTTGGACATTGAAACACACGGAAGCGACCACATCCCCACTTACCTGAAGATCAAAGGTATTTCAAACACGTACTCCTCTACCACAACACAAAGAATAGATTGGAGTGTGTTCAAGACTCAACTTGAGGATGCTTGTGAAGAAGGCCTGTCCAATGGTCTTCAGCAAGCTATTAAGGAAACTGCACATGCGACTACGCGCACAATAATACGCTCTTCGAAGTACTCTAAATATGACCTCGAGCTGGAGCGACTTCGTGCGATACGCCGTGGTGCCGAAAGACGATACCGACGCACCAATTCCACAGACGATCTACGGACAGCCCGGCGCATCCAAAAGAAGATACAACGGCGCCTTGACAAATTAGACACCCAACGATGGAGGAAATTTTGTGCGTCGCTAGATCCTCATAAACCACTGTCTCAGATATGGAGAATTGTGCGAGGCCTACGTTCTGTTCCTGAGCAGCGTTTTCCCTTCAAAGCCCTTGCACTTTTTCATCGCCGGCATGAAATTGAGGTAGCAGAAGATTTCTGCGCTATGACCGTGGGCCAGACAGCGTACACAAGCCTACATACAGTGAATCAAATCCCTCACTCACGGGACCCACGCATGGATCTACCGTTTACATCACAGGAGCTCGATGCGGCGCTCTTCTTATGTAATAAGTCGTCGTCAACTGGCCCGGATGACATCTCATACAAGATGCTGTGCAACCTTGGTAAACGGGCTCGAGAAGCACTCCTTAACATCTTCAACGATTCCTGGCAAGCTGGCGTCGTTCCGCAAGATTGGAAGATTAGCCGCTTGGTACCGATCCTTAAGCCTGGCAAATCTCCCCTGGACATTGCCTCTTACCGACCGATCGCACTCTCAAGTTGCGTAGGAAAGGTAATGGAGAGAATGATCTTGGCCAGGCTTGAATGGTACCTGGAATACTATGAGATATATCTGAACGCCATGGCTGGTTTTCGCCGTCACCGATGTTCGATCGACAATGTTATAGATCTCGTCACATATGTCCAGCAACAAAAGGCAGGTAAACGACTATCTGCAGCCATGTTCCTTGACGTAAAAGGAGCATACGACAACGTTCTACATGACGCCATCCTCGAATCCATTGAGTCAGTGGGCCTAGGCGGGCAACTGTATTGTTGGACACGCAGCTATTTACAAGGGCGGACCTTGTTTGTGAACACTGCAGATGGTCCAACTTCCCAACACCCAACGCATCGTGGAGTCCCGCAAGGTGGCGTCTTGAGTCCAACCCTCTTCAACCTCGTTCTCATTGGTCTTGTAGAACGATTACCAAGTGTGGTCAAGTTATCCGTGTACGCTGACGACATCTGCGTCTGGACATCTGGTGTGACAAGGCCTCAGGTACGCGCAAGACTTCAGAAAGCTGTGGCGTTGGTATCATTGTACCTCAAGGACCAGGGTCTGAAAATCTCGCCAGCGAAATGTGCATTGATTGCTTTTAGTCGAAAGCCAATGAGACCATACGCTATATCAATCGATGGCCAAGTCATACCGTATGTCAAGACGCACAAATTTCTAGGCGTATTCATTGATAGAGACCTCTGCTGGGGCCCACATGTGGCCCACTTGAAGAAGAGGCTGACAGAAATTGCTAACTTATTCAAGTATCTCGGAGGAAAAACCTGGGGGACTTCAGTACATGCAATGATGCAATTGTACAAGACGCTTTTTATTGGCTATTTGCGCTACAGTTTGCCTGTGTTGACCAACACCTGTAGAACCAACATTCGGACTCTCGAAAGCATCCAGGCCATGGCTCTGCGAGTTTGTCTGGGGCTACCGTGATGTTCATCATCAGCTGAGACAATCGAGATCGCTAATGACTACCCGCTGAAGACGCATATCATGATGGAAGTGCTCAGAGCACACGTGAGGCATCTTACTCGTGCCCCTGCCCATCATCTAGCTTCACTGCCAGAAGCCCGACCTCGTGCCTCATTCTGCCAGACAGTCTTGTCATATCGCACACACATTCCTGCGGGATATACGACTCCATCGAGGATTTCAACTCCCCCATGGAGTATGACCTGTGCACATGTTGAACTCACGGTTCCAGGCATAGGGTCAAAAGCCCGGCTCTCGTCTCCAGCGCTTAAGCAGCTTTCTCTTCTCTTGTTATATGAGAAATACAGTGACCATACTCATCTGTATACTGACGCTTCAACTAAAGTGGATGGGTCTGCAGGGTCGGTGATCTTTCCTGCAACAGCGACAACGGTGAAGTTTCGTTTATCCCACCAGACATCATCGACAGCTGCGGAACTTGCTGCTCTACGTAGCGCAATTGAAGTCATTAAACACCAAGAAGCCAAGAAATGGAGCGTGTTCACGGACTCTAAGGCAGCACTACAGTGTTTGAAATTCGCCTTACGCCGGGGACCCCATGAACAACTAGTGCTGGAAATTAGAGAGCTGCTTCACCACCTCTTCGACGAAGGACACAGAATCACGTTTCAGTGGATTCCAAGTCACTGCGGCATATTGGGCAACGAACATGCCGATGCAGCTGCCCGATCAGCACACGAAAGTGGTGAAGAAAAATCTATACCATTTTCAAGGACTGATGCTGCAATGACCATCCGAAAAATCGCTATTGCAGAATTAAAATCCCTGTGGAACACCGAGTGCTTACGGCACACGCGACTGCGTAGACTGGACACGTCTCGTCGACTCCGGCCTCCGTCTGGACTCTCCCGACTCGAGACAACGGTGCTTTGCCGACTATGGCTTGGTGTCGCCTTCACCAAAGCTTTCGCCTTCCGAATCGGCATGGAAGGCAGTGCTGCTTGCGGTCATTGCGGCAGCGATGAAACTATAGAGCACGTTCTCTGTCACTGCCCTCGTTACAGCGTGCAAAGACGGCTACTAGCTGCTGCGTTAGCTCGCCTTGACGACAGACCTTTGTCTGAACAATCAGTGCTGGAAAGACGACATGATTTGTGTGCTCATCGAAAATCAGTGAAGGCCCTACTGAACTTTTTGCGTGGCAGCGGCCTATTGTATAGACTGTAGCACCCCAGCTCCCCCCCCTCCCCCTTTTTTTTTAATTTTTTTCTCGCGCGCGTCTATTTCCCTCTTCGCTTTCTTTCCAATCTTTCTTCCCCATTCCCCCTTCCCCTAGTGCAGGGTAGCAAACCGGATGCTCCATTTTCTGGTTAACCTCCCTGCCTTTCCCTCATTTTATTCTCTCTCTCTCTTATAGAAACGAGACAATAAAATTTTTTATTGCAAAGAGCTCAACAGAAATATTGTTTACGAATTATTTTGTCTATGGTTTTAAGATAGAAATGAGACCAATAAATTTTCATTCAAGTGCTCAATAGAAATAGTGTGTACGAAATACTTCCTCAATGGTATTTCAATAGAAATGTATCATTGACATCTTTATTGCAAAATCAACAACACAGATATTGTCGACGAAGTATTAAAGCAAGTCTATGAGTATTGCGTTACTATTGATGATCAATAGAGTCAATCATTCGATCACAGTCCCACAACATAACATCAACATTCATTCTCATAAAGGTTGATCAGGTGTTTCAGACTGCACCAGTCATACATGTCGCAGCAGTGGCAGAAGTCAGTCTATTCGGCTCTTTTCTTCTAGACGCTAGATCGGTAGGATGTTAGGGGTGACTCGCAATGCCTCGGTTTGCGCGGTTCGTGCTGGATAACCCGCAACATCCTCCTTGCTATGATTCATGATATTTTCTAGAGAAAATTCAGTCATCTATGAAGGGAGAAAGACACCATCGCTGTGAGTCACTACATACAACTCGGGAAACACCATCAGTGCCGACGTAGAAGCAGAAGCAATAGAGTTCACTTCAAGAGTTCTAAAGGGCTGCACACAGGTACATCTGTAAAGGCTGCACTAAAACACCCAGCGCTGTATTGTTAGCTTGTGTTTTCGGCTGTTGATTTCTTCTCGCCGGATTTGTTGAAGAAGGTGGTGGCAGTGGCGGAACTAGATAAATTGAAATCGCGGAGAGAACGATCGTACTTCTCTGATGTTGTGGCTCCTCAGCCAGCGAATCCGATTCGGCACACGTCAGTGTTGACAGCAGCGCCGGTAGCGACTGGGCCACCTCTGCCGTGTACTTTGTGCTCTCATTCAAGATGTCTGCACGTTGAGCATCCGGCTGTCCTTTAGTGATGCTAGCCTTCCTCTTCATCGGATGTCTTGCGGCCCTCTCGACAGGCTGATGTTGTGCCTGCCCCATCCACTTCTTCAGCTGCAGCTGTGCACTTATGGAATGCGGAAATTTCCCGAACGTTTCCCTGGCTTGTAGAGGACATGAGCTCTTGACTTTAAGAAAAGGAGGTAGGAAATCTCTGTCAGTGAGCCGTTCAAAATCTTCTGTCATGCCAAGGCTTGGTCGTCACTTCGTCGTCTTCTAAGCACACACGCTTGCGTGGAGCCATGGCAAGAAGAAGTGCTGTTTGGTTGTGGCTAATAAATAAACATTTTCATAAATAATTCTGTATAAAGCAAACAAAACAGGAATGGCTAACATATAAGGTGCATACAGGTATTGATGGTAAATACAAATGTCAGAAGTGGTAAAGATGTTTGCCCAATTACTTTGATGTTTTGAATGTTGTTTGCAACTTTGGTTGGTGGTATCGACAGCGACATCACATTTGAGAGCACGTTTACATTGATGGAAGCCACCCATAAGCTTTAAGGTTCACTGGTTATCGTTATTTCAAGCAAACCAAACGCTGTGTAATGCCTCCGATTCGGGTTCTAGTTTCTACATCGGCTCATCACTAACGCTTCTACATGTTGGATACAGGCGGAACTAGTGTCTACTTTAAAAAGGCTAATCGCTAAAGCTATTTTTTTGAAGGCTCAAGTCAAACAAATACACGTACGTGCTGTTACTGGTGAAACTTGTGGAGGGGGGTATGAGGGGTGGAGAGGGAAGAGACATATTGCTGGCAGCAAAACCTTGAAGGATTTCCTGTGCATGAAAGAGTGACAGGAAACTGAATCGCTGGGCCTTCTACTGAGGCTATCAGCCATGCGGCTGGATTAGGCCTTGCAATCAGTGAATTGATTTAAGATTAGAGGCCAGTTTCGCTAAAAATATGCAGATTGGGGCTGTTTTTTCTTCGTCCGCAAATTTTACAATCGTTTTTTGGGGCTTCTTTGAATTTTTTCAGGAAATAGAGTTGTTTCAGCGAACATCACCTTCACCAATGATGCATTTGTCGGCGAATTTGAGTAGTTAGACGTTGAAGTCCCACATAAGTTGGGGGAATGAATAAGTAACGTCAATGATGCACTGACAAACATGCATTCAACTAGATGAAGATCCAGGAGACAATGTTAAAATAAAGTTGTGCTTTCATTTATAGTTGCGTGTAATTTTGCTGTACAAACTAATGAAGGTGTTTTTTCAAACTTCTACTGATATGTGAGTGACGTTCTTTTATTATAATTAGACGTATTTTTAGGAACGGCAAAATGTTTAATGATACTCTAAAAAACAAACAATTTTTCACGTATTAGTAAAGATCAATTTGACCATGCCGAAAAAACCAATCATACTGCAACATGGCGGTTGGTAGAAGCAAGAAAATGTGCGAAAATAAAACGCGGGTGGAGCCGCCAACGTGAGATCCCCGCCCCAAAAACCGGGATGTTGTAAATTTTGAAGGCGTCTACTGCGTCCTCGTAACACACTTCTGGTGAAGCCTAGCGGATCTAACACCGGTGTGCGGCAGACTCGCAGGCTTCACCTTAACGCTTTGGCCAGCGACGCCTGGAAGGCCTCGAAAGTTAGATTTGAATTGGTAAATTTTTTTTTCAGGCCGGCCGAGCCGTGCGGAGTCACGTGTGGTGATATTTGGGTGTGACTGACGTACTCATAGAGTTATTTGAGCATTTATTTAAAACAAAAAAAAGATTTTAATGAAAACAAGGGCAAGGCAACAGATTACAAATGTTAACTAAGAGAAGAAATAAAATTACGCGCGATGAAAACAAGAGCTACAAAACAATGTTTGAAAATAGCAGATAACAGTAAACACCACGCGTTTCGATAATAAAATAAAAAGATCATGAATGTCAAAAGAGATAGAAAGAAGCATTGAGATATGTCGGGCTCACGCTTCTGAGTTACTACATGCGACGCAGCGCAAACAATGCAATTATTCAAAAGCTGGGTATATTGAAATGACAGTTGAGAAATAGTCGCAAGAAAAAGTTCCCAACGGACAAGTCCAACTCAAGGTCCACGCAAGGAAGTTGACCTCATGCCGCTGGTGGTCTCACCAGCTAATGCAGGCGACGAGGGTGCCTGGTGTTGCAGCCGTGTGAATACGTTGCTCGGGACACTTCACGGTCGCCGCCTACACAAGACTCGTGACACCGACGACCATGCTTCTCGCTGGTTGAACGTCAGCTGAGTCGAAATCTTTGTGGGGCGTACGCACTCCCCTTGCGGTCATTTTCCCCGAACACATATTTGGTCACAGGTGCAGGCAAGACGCACGGGTGCCGTCGCTGCGTGGTTAGTTGCTGGAAGTTGTCTTCCCGAAAATGCGGGTGACCTTCAGTGGGCGAAGAGGCGCGCAGGCGAGAGTTGAAGCCGTTTCTGACAGTCCGACATAGGTTCTGCCCGATAAATACGCATAACATTGTCATCTGTGGGTATCAAAGACCTAGAATATGACGTTTTGAAAAACTTCATCGACGTAATGTTTAGAACATACAAAAAATACATTTTGCAAATTGTTATAACTCGCACAGAAATTTATTTGCAAAATTTGAAATTAAACCGCAAGCTTAATTTTCTCCGCTAATAATGAACACAAGACAGTGAAACTTATGGCAGTGAAGTTCTCCGAGTGCTGTTCATCTATCTAAACAAGGCCATTTGGTCTTTTTAGCGACCCTTTGCATCTCTGCTTTTTTCGGTATTTGCGAAAGTCATGCAGCTTCTTTTCGCTTTCTTTTGTGATAATGTTTTGCTTGTTAGCTCCGTAGCGCAAGACAACATTGTCTAGGATGGCCGTGCGGAGCTGTTAAGCCGAGCTCCAACGGGTCTCATGTTCACAGAACAACGAAGGAGGGTGAATATGAGGGTAGAAAACAAAGCGTAGCAGGATAATGTATAGACCTGTGTAGCAACCGGGGTGAAAAAAGAAGTCAAGGTGAAAAGTAAGGCGGATATTACTAGAAGAGAAAACAGCATAGTGATGCATAGTATAGTTCTCCAAGAAGTGAGAAAGGAAAGTATATCTGAGGACGATGGAAAAAAAATGCGGCGAGGGTAAATTGTCTGATAGTCATGCGTAGTGACGCAAGTGTGGGAAATGAAAGTGAGGAGTTATTGGAACGTGAGTGGCACGTGAAAGCAGTGAGAGGTGTCAAAGCGCAGCGTAGTTATGCATCGTACAGCATGGCTATGGTGGCAAAGCGAAGCTACGGTAATAATGATATCTGGGGCTTTACGACCCAAAATCAAGATATAATCATGAGAGACCCCGCAGTGAAGGGCTCCCGAAATTTTGACCATCTCGTATTCTTTAACATGTGCTGACATACATTGCAAAGTACACGGGCCTGTGCTATTTCGCCTTCAATAAAATGCGTGGAAGTTTCGGGTGTCAAGGGATGTGATGGTAAGGAGGTTGTAAGTAAAGATAGGCAGAAGGCTGAACTATACATGGCATAGATATGTATAGTTCAGCAAAGGGTTGAATAGGAAAGTGAGAGGAGTAATGCAAGGACGACGAGCAAGAAAACTCGAGGGTGTACGGTACAGTCTCTCATAGTCATTTTAGTACAGTACCACAAAGGATGAAACAAGGAAGAGACGAGGAAGAGGAAAAGTAGCACGTGCGTAGAGTGTAAATCGTATCATAGCCTAGCGGAGCATGATCACAAAGATGTCGGAAAGAAAAAGACGGTGAGCAGGAGTGACATGACGGTGGAGGATGAAGGACAGAATTAGTGCAGCATAACCGTGTATACGCTAATATATAAATGGGTGCGAATGGTAAGTTATGGGGGGAGAGGGGGTAAGGCATAGTAAAACCATACATAGTGTAGTACAGCAAGAGAGTGGCGACGAAAATGAGGGAAGAGGATAGAAGCACAGCATAGCTGTGTGTGGTATTGCCCTGGTGTGCGACTGATGGCGGTGCTGCGAAAACCGCTTGGGTGACGTAAATTCGAGGATTCGCGCGCTTTCGAGGCACGGGGCCGTATAGAAACCACCGTTATGGTAAAACTCTGCAAAGACGCACTTAAAGTGATTATTACGTGAGTGATGGCTCCCAACGCTGTTCTACCAACTGTGAGTGTCCGCTTTTAACGCTCATTTTAAAAACACGACGTTTTCTTTCTTGACACTGGGCCCGCTTTTCTCCGCGGCTATTGCCTCGATATAATCAACCACCCATAAAAAGGACGTTAGCTTTTACAACTATGCTAAGGATATGATGCTGATGAAATAGTTAAACTGAGAGATGGTAAGCATGCCATGAATTGATCGACCATATGTAGCAAGTACTTTGAAGAGAGTGACTTTTGCTGCCTCCCCTCCTCTACGCTCCACTTTTTGGTAACCTTTCAGCCATAATTCACTGCTTCGCCAGTATTTTAGCCATTCATTCCACGTGGTTTAGAGTCACATACGAGTTACACCAGGTAAGGTGCCGTCCAAAAACCTACCGTGAAGGCCCCTAGACAGGGAGCCGAAGACGCGGTCTCCGAATCGCCTCTGCTAAGTGCAGCTCTTGAGCGAAGCTCAGTGGCGCAGGACATCTGACACTTCAGATTTTTGTGGTCTGTGTTCGTATATATACGTTTACTCATCAAGACAAGCACGTGCCTAGTACACTGCTTATCACAATTTTATAAGCAAAAGCTGCTGTCGCTGTTTAGTGCACACTCACTTAAGGTTGTCTTTTATTAAATGCAACAGCTAATTGTAATACTCTGATACCCGAGCGTGGGCCCCGCGTCGTATTAGTATGAACTACTTCAAGATGTCACTCTCATTGTACAAACATTACTGACATTAACTGCAGTCATTTTCATTGGCTAGGGGTTGCATTAAGACCAAACTTGCCCCCTTCCCGAGTCGCGCCAGCACGTACCCCTCAAGAATTTTCTTACTACGATACATCACAGGCTTGCGACCTGCCGACACCAATAGCTTCGATCCAAGCTCGATTATCTCAAATTACGTAATTTCAGCCGCGCTGTTCTAGTGGCTAAGGTACTCGGCCGCTAACCCGCAGGTTGCGGGATCGAATCCCGGCTGCGGCGGCTGCATTTCCGATGGAGGCGGAAGTGTTGTAGGCCCGTGTGCTCAGGTTTGGGTGCACGTAAAGAACCCCAGGTGGTCGAAATTGCTGGAGCCCTCCACTACGGCGTCTGTAATATTCATATAGTGGTTTTGGGACGTTGAACCCCACATATAAATAATAATAATAAACGTTCCCAAGCAGCAATTTAAACAGCTGCTCTGCAGTAATTATTTCATGTGTGTTTTCGGATACCAGAGTGGCAGACATCAGTAATTATCACATATATTGTCGTGTTCACTGTCACTATTGTTGAACTACAGAAAAAATATTCCACGGTAAAAGCACGCGCGCCGTTCTCTTTAGTATTGTTGGGAAAGCTAGCGCCTTTTTTTGGGCGGATGAAACACACCGAGACACGGAGCAGTACTTCACCATTGCGCAGCACTCAATCGCCTCAGGAACATTGTGGGGCGGGTTCCCAAGACCCCTTCTTTTCAGGACCAAAGCCGCGAAGATGATGCAATCTCCATTGACGGCATCGGCTGCGCACATTCAACAACGTGGCCTCCGTCATACACAATGCGAAATTTCGCTTGGTGTAATAACATGCTTGAATGCTAGAGAAAGGAGCGCCTATTGAAATTTTGAAACACCCGAACTAATTACTATCGCACGGTGGAACCTGCAGATGACAAGCGAGAACACTCACATATAGTTCCTCTTTCTGACCAGCAATGCGTTTGGCAGCATCGACGTGCTTATCAGGCATCTGGGAGGTTTTTTGGCCCTTTAGGTTGGGCTGCAATGAAAACGAATTCTTAATTTCACTCGGAAACATTATTTTAGGGCGTTAGTTGACCCTCGCGAGACAATTTGTTTCGCTAAGATCTTTCCTAAAGCAGACGATTCAAGCACAGGAGCAGCGGGTGCCACTGCACGGTTGAAAGCGAAATCCACAAACAGACGTGACACGTAAGAAGGTGCCACTCCAAGACCGTTTGATCGCGTGAGAACCCGGCTGGCATCTCCTTTCTGGAGTATGCCGAAAGCGCGTTGTGTATTGGCTGATGTTTGAAAGGGTCACGTTGTCAAAAAAATTAGCGTGTTTTAGGTCGAGCTGAGGATTTTTTTCACTGTTTTATGGCAATTTCACCAGCAAAAGGTCAACGGGAGGCCACTGTGTCTCCTTAGTTGTTTTAATAAAGACAGAAAAAAAGTAATGAAGCTTCAGTCTGAACAGTACGCACCATGCATAACCAAACGCGCAGTGCTATAGCGGTTGCTTTATGGTACACATAGTTTGTTTTACTTGACCAGTTCTATAACGGAAAGTGCCGCAATATACCCAGAATAACCAGTGTTCCACTCGCCTAACTGCAATTGACGGCCAAATTTTAGCGGGGACGTAATTCCCTGTAGGTTACAAAGCATCTTAACATCATTCCAGTGGCCACTTGTGTTGTTTTCACTTCATTTTATTATGTTTACCTATGTTGGGTCTGGTCAAGATAAATTTGTTTTGTTGCTCGTCTCAACATGGTGATCAATTTAGTATATGGGGCTGTATTACCACGGACAAGAAACCCTTCACTTCGCAGCGGAATAACCAGGATGAGACATTTAATTTGTTCTGTGCAGCGGCTGTGCGCAACTTGAATATTCAGTGAATTTTATATGAAAATGCCGTTGCGGAATACTTGTTTTGAGTGTACAACTTACGTAATACGGCGGGATGTATCGTGCGCGCTGTGCGAAACAAAAATCCAATCGTAAAAAAAAAACGCCAAGCCCGCGCGGAACGCGCCACAGAGAGACAGCAAAAGCGGGAAAAGCCGCCTTTAAGGGCCCTTTAAACACTCTTTGGAGAACTACTACAAGCACACTTGCTGAGTACCGACTACATCATTTATAATCTTAATACACGGACGTTGGGCGGCATTCACAAGGCTATCCTTCGACATTCTACGAATAAGTGTGAGATTGATTGATTGATATGAAGCGTTTAACGTCCCAAAACCACCATATGATTATGAGAGACGCTGTACTGGAGGGCTCCGGAAATTTCGACCTCGTGGGGTTCTTTAACGTGCACCCAAATCTGAGCAAACGGGCCTAAAACATTTCCACCTACATCGGAAGTGCAGGCACCGCAGCCGGGATTCGATCCCGCAACATGCGGGTCAGCAGCCGAGTACCTTAGCCACTAGGCCACCATGGCGGGGTGATAAGTCTGTGATTCACTAAACACTTGCAAGGAATTGCGTGCCAAATCCTAATGCAATGGCTGAGGATGATGTGAAATTATGCCTCGATTGGTTATGCGCCACAATTTAGAGGTGATCAACAACAAACAGTTGTAGCGGGATAGAGCATTCGATGACCCACTCGTTGGGATATTCGGATTGTCTGACGCCCGGTTGTTCTTTGGCTGTTCTAAAACGCTTAATTACTCATAATAACACGATTCTTCACCCGGCAACAAGCCTGTCTAAGGCAAGTGTGCAAACAAGAGCCAAGCCCCGTAGTGGCTCAGTGGTGGTATATTTATCTGCAGGTACTCAGCAGACGCGTTTTTGAACCATACTGTGTCCTTAGTGTTTTAGATGCGGAAGCATCTTATACTCGCGCCTTGTAGTGCGCCATCCGCGCCGTCCGCACCGCTTCTCGAACATTCGACAGCTGACGCGCGCGCATGCGCCGTCGTGCCGTCGCCCACCATCTGTGCCGCGCGCGCTTCTCCTTCGAGAACATTCGACAGCTGACAGCGCATGCACCGTCGCGCCGTCGCCATCTGTGCCGCGCGCGCGCTTCTCCTTCGAGAACATTCGACAGCTGACAGCGCATGCGCCGTCGCGCTGTATATATACTCAAGGTCGGCGCTCGCTCGCTCAGTTGCCGCTCGTCGGTTGGTTTGTACGGCGCGTCGACGTCCGAAGTCGCCGTGAAATGAATGCCCACGAATCCACACACACAATGATCGACGTCCCTTCGACCAGCGCCGCCCTTTTGCATACGTGTGTACTTGTTCACTCATTTAACACCCCCTCGTACAACCACGTTAACCAATTTAGCCATCGACCCAAGTAAGTCGCAATTTAACACCCCATTTCACAACCACGTTAACCAATTTAGCCATCGACCCAAGTAAGTCGCACTTTAACACCCCGTTAACCAATTATATGCTCCGCATCCTCCTCAGTGTTCCCCCGAGGGAAGCTGCGGGCAATTTTTTTGTTTACATAGTTTTTTCTTTCGTGCCAATAGTGGTTACAGATACCGGCATGGTGGCATCGGCGGAAAACTACGGGGCCGCGTGCGACCAGTGTTGTGATTTCATAAAAGTTCTCACTGTAAAGAAAAAAATCTCATCTGCCCACCTAGCTTTCTGTCTCCCCTTAACTCGCTTGCCTTCGCTGGGTATCCTGTTAGTTACCCTTAATGGCCAGCGGTTATCCTGCTTACGCGCTACATTCACGGCCCATGTTTATTTCCTCTTCTTTAGTTCAACTATCATATCCTTACCCGTTTTGTTCCCTGTTCCACTCTGCTCTACGCTTGTGTCATAATGTCACGTAGTGTTGGAAATTGCACCGCAGGAACTCGAAGGCACTGCAGGGGAACCACTTTATTTGGCAGAACTCAGGCCCTAGATGGTTGTCGGTAACATCCGAAGGACGCAGTTGCCGCGCCGGCGTGTCACACGAAAAGCCCACTCACGGCTCGCTGCTCCACACATACACCCACTGAATCTCCCCCGCAGTCAGCCTACTTGCATTCATTATCGATACGACATCACAATGAGACGTGATACCATCTTTCTCACCTTATCATACCAGGCGCCTAGTTTGGCGCATGTGAAGACGATTGACAGAAATGATAACCGTGCACGTCCACTGCGACAAACCAAAAGACTACACTTGACATTACCCACCTTTCAATTGACATCGTCCCGATGTTCAAACCAAGCTAATAATACATTGCTGCGAGCAAAATAATGCGTACGACAACACAAACAATCATAAATACAAAAAAGTTGTAGATTAGTGCCTTAGTGCTAACGGGCATGGTGAAGTTTTTAACGGAAGACGTGGACCACTGCGGTGCCCGGGCGACGTCGTTGCGATCAGCTAAGGTTTTCGGGCACACCTCGGTAGTCCAGAAGACCTAGGCATTGCACAACATTATAACGTCAGAAGTAGCGGCGCAATAGTTTTTTACTAAGTCCGCGCTTTCGAACTGGCGCCCACCACCATACGCGATCACCAGGTTTATATTGATGGTCGCTTCGGCGAAGATTGTAGCGTCGGGAGTCGGCCTAATGCTGTGATTTATAGCGTAGACGAGCTAATTGCCGAGCCTCTTCTGCCCGCTGTAGGTACACAGAGACGTCCAAGTTTTCCTCGTCGGTCACGTTCGGAAGCATGGCGTCGAGCGTCATCGTAGGTTTTCTTCTGTAAAGTAGTTTGAATGGCATCATTTGGGTTGTTTTCTGTATTGCGGTGTTGTAGGCGAAAGTTACGAATGGTAACAAGCCATCCCACAACTTACGCTCAAAATCTGCATACACTGATAACATGTTGGCGATAGTTTTGTTTAACCGCTCAGTAAGGCCATTCGTCTTAGGTTAGTATGCCGTCATCTTTTGGTGGCTTGTGTGACTATAGTGTAGAATTGCTTGCGTCAGGTCAGCTGTGATTGCAGTGCCTCTGTCAGTTATGAGCACCTCGGGTTCGCCATGTCGGAGAACGATGTTTTCGACAAAAAACTTTTTTTCGACGTTTCGACGAAAAACTGTTTCGACGAAAACTGTTTCGACGAAAAACTGTTTTTCGACGAGTTTCGACGAAAAACTGTTTTCGACGAAAAGCTCAAGCAAAAGCTTTGGTTGAGCTTTTGTTTCGGCGAAACGAGTCAATTTGTTGCCACGACGATCCACTGGTCGCCATCAGCGGACGTGGAGAATGGGCCCAGCATGTTCATTCCCATTTGTTGGAAAGGTCTTGACGGTGGCTCGACCGACCTCACTTGTCCAGCAGGTTTCAACGGGCGTCCCTTGCGTCTTTGGCCGTCTCTACAAGAATTCACGTATTGCGCGGTGTTGGATGCCAGTTTGGGCCAGTAGTAGTTTCTCTTAATTTTCGCAAGCGTGCGGCTGAATCCCAGGTGACTCGACGATGGCTCGTCATGACAAGCCTGCAATATTTCTGTGGAATGTTGCGACGGCACGAAAGGCAATACATTGGCCCTATTTGAGGAAAAGTTCTTTTTCACCAGAACGTTGTTGTGTAGGCGAAATCGGGATAGTCTGCCGCTGTACGCTTTCGGAACAGATGTTGTCTGCCCTTCCAAGTATTGAATAAGGTTATGAATATCAGAGCCGCCTCGCTGTTGTTCGGCAAAACGACTGTCGCTGATCGCTCCGAGAAAACCGTCCTCATCTGCGTCCGGCGAGACAGCGTCGATGGGAGACCATGAAGGACAATTGGCTCCAGAGTGCTCGCACCCGGACTTATAAACCAACTTCACATCAGATTCTTGTACCTGTAGGATCCAATGAGCTAGACGACCTGATGGTTGTTTCATGTTTACGAGCCAGAAGAGTGCGTGATGACCGGTGACAACGTTGAAAGGAGGTCCGTATAAGTAGGGGCGAAACTGGGCAGTTCCCTGACAATAGGAAGACATTCCTTCTTTGTTGACGAATAATTGGATTCAGCTTTGGTGAGAGAGCAACTAGCGTAGGCCATAACGTTTTCAAGCGCACATTTTTTTGGACAAGCATTGCGCCGAGTACAATGCTACTTGCATCGGCGCGGATCTCTGTTTGAGCGGCTCCATCGAAATGCAAAAGCACTGACGGTGACTGAAGTCGGCGTTGAAGTTCGCAAATGCGTCGCCTTGTGAAGTTCCCCATGTAAATTCCACATCTGATATGGTTAAACGTGTCAGAGGTAGAGCAATTTTTGAGCATTTTGCGACAAATCGTCTGTAGTTTGCACACAATTCTAAAATCTGCGTACTGTTTTCTCAACCTTGGGCCACGGGTAGCCGGCAATGGCTGAAGATTTTTGTGGATCAGGTTTCACACCTTCTTTGCTGACGACGTGGCCCAGACATAGAAGTACTTTGTAAGCAAACCGAAGTGTCAGTGTCAATCCAGAAGAGTTGATAGCCATGAGTACGGTATTCAGTCTGCTTAAGTGTTCTTCAAAATTTACTGCAAAGACAAAAACGTCGTCTGAGTATACGAGGCGCGTTGGTCACTTCAATCCACGTTAGACAGTGTCCATAACTCTCTGGAATGTGGCGGGGGCTGTGTAAAGTCCGAAGGGCATTACTTTGAATTCATAGAGGCGACCCGCGTAATGACGGGAGTTTTTTCTCTGTCTCGCTCATCGACTTCGACTTGCTGATCGCCACTCTTTAGGTCCATTGATGTGAAGTATTTGACATGGTAGAGGCGGTCGGGTGCGTCATCGATTTGTGGTAGCGAATAGACATCCTTCTTTGCAACGACGTTCAGCCGGCGGTATTCGACGCAGAATCTCAGCGTTCCGTTATTTTTTCAATAACACAACCGGTGACGCCCCGGGGGTCTGTGACGCCTGATTGATGTCATCACGCAATATCAACCACTTGTTTCTTCATAACTTCATGCTCTCGTTACGAGACTCGATAAAGGCTTTGGCGAATCGGTTGCACATTTTCTTCTATTATGTGGTGCTTAGCAATTGTGCCTTTTCTTATTTTGGATGTCGTCGAAAAGCAGCTCCCGTATTGTCGAAGAAGGTCCTTCAGCTGTTCTTGTATGTGCATTGGCAGTGAAGGGTTTATGTTGAAAATAGGCTCCGCAAAAAGGGATTCCGCCGCGTCCTCCGCCGACGCGTCTGTCAAGATACATGATTCACTGATTTCTGTGAAATTCTCCCGGAACGCGATGGTCGTGGGTTTGTTAGGGTGCTTTTTCTCTTGCAGTGAAGTTTGTTATCAGCACTTCTGAGCACCCGTTTCTGAAGTTAGCGATACCTATGGCGACACAAATGTCACGCGCCAAAAAGAAAATCTGCGTGTCCTTCGACTATGCCGTCCATTTCTTCTGAGGCGTCGCCATTGAAGAAGACGAGAGTGCTCGAGTAGGACAAAAGGTTAATATGTTTTTCGACTACGCTCGATAGTGAATGACACTCATCCTCCCTGTCTTGGTTTATCGCTTGATCTGTGGACAGCGTAATGAACTGCGATTTCAGGTCAAACACAGCGTCATATTCATTCAGGAAATCAATGCCGCGTATAACATCTTGGCAACAATGCTCGAGTATTAAAAATGTAGTGGGGTGTGTGTCGTCGTGAATTGTAAATCTTGCCGTGCACTTGCCCTTCGGCGCCACAAGTTGTCCACCTGCCATGCGCATCTGTGCGCCGTCCCACTCAGTCTTTGCTTTCTTGAACTCGGTGGCTAAGCGCCCACTGATGACAGAGTAATCGGCGCCTGTGTCCACGAAAGCACTAATGTTGCGACCGTCAATGAGCACGTCGAGGTCGGTAGTTTTCGGTCTTGCGCTGCAGTTGGGACAAGGTGTTGGGTCATGACTCTGTCGCGTCGTAGAGCTTTCCATTCGTCCCGTCGCCATGCACTCGTCTCTGGCTGTTTTTTTAGGACCCGAATTTCGGTGAGGGCCACGTCGTCACTTATTTGTCGAGCTTGACCCAGCTGTCTCGTCGACTGTGGCGGAGGTTCTTCGAAAAGTTTGTCACACAGCAACCGCAGCTCCAGTGGCCGCAGCCTTCAGTTTCCTGGACTTGGGGACCGGTTGCGCACGCCCGAAAACTCTGATATACGCTCCGGTGACTGGTAACGGGCAGGTGATGGTGAGCTCGGTGAAAACTTCTGTCTCCACTCATTGTCGGCGAGATACTCTGCAGTGTGCCGCGGGTGTTTGCACAGTTGTGGCCGGGATGTGGTGGTGGGGACCTTTGTAGACCCATTTCTCTGTAGTGACAGTGGGGATATCCTGTCCCGCTTCGCCGCAGTGGTAACAGAGCGGGTGACAGTCAGGTGCTCGCCATATATCCGTCTTCTTTGGCGCGGCACGTGAAGGGAGCTGTGGTCGGCTGTCCGCGCGTGTGGATGGAGGACGATGTTGCGGCATCATGTTGCGGCGTGCGTAGTCCATGGTGTGCGGCTAAGGCGTATGTCATCCCTTCTGATACCTTTATTGCTTGACATGGCCCGTGCTTCCCTAATACGTACTGGACTTTCTCTTTCATTACGTTAGCGAGGAACGAGACTTCCGGTAAGGACGTCGGAAACATCATGCGCATTTCTTCGCGAATGATGGATTTATTCAGCTCTCTAAGATTATCGTCGTGCGGGAAGTTGGGTGAAGTGGCTTCGTTGGTCATTGAGCTCGTTGAAAAGCGGTCGTAGTGCCTCGCACGCCATCGCAAATACTTCGCGATGTTGCAGGCCTCCTTTAAGCATTCTTCTACTGTAGCGGGGTTGTTTCATAAAAGCCCAGCAAAAAGAAGTTTTTGGCGCATCTCATCAAGAAGCGCACCATTTTATCCTAAGGCATGGCCAAGTCAACTTTTCGAAACAAGCGGTGCATTTCTTCAACGTACATCAGCACAGATTCTCCAGGCTGCCGCACGCGTGTCTGAAGCAGCATCTCTGTGCGCTCCTTGCCGTTCTCACTGGGAAATGACTTCAGTAAATGCCGCTTAAAGAAATGCCAGGTAGACAGCGACGCTTCACGGTTTTCGAACCATGCTTTGGCGGAATCTTCCAAGGAAAAAAAGACGTGCTTCAGCTTGCCATCATCATCATCCCAGTCGTTGAGTGTGGCTACCCTTTCAAACTTTTCTAGCCATTTCTGCGCGTCTTCCAATGGTTACTCATGAAATTTAGGTGGCACTCATGGCTGCTGAAGCACAATTCGTGTCGCGGCGGTGTAGGTAGTGTTCATTCCTGCAGTGTTTGTAATCATCTTGACTGGGAGAGCGCCGAATGGCGTAGGTACGTTTTGCAAGCGGCGGCTTTCTCGCTGCGCAGTGGTGCCGTCAACGTCAAACACGGGATGTGGACTGCTGTTTCTGCTTGCCGGAGGTGTCCTAGGCATGGGACTCCAGCACCTCCACCAGACGTCACATAGTGTTGGAACTTGTACCACAGGAACTTGTAGGCACTGTGGGGCCAGCACTTTATTTCGCAGAACTAAGGCCCTAGATGGTTGTCGGCAACATTCGAAAAACGCAGCTGCCACGCCGGCGTGTCAGACGAAAGCACACTCGTGGCTCGCTGCTACATACACCCCACTGATTCTGTTCCTGCAGTCAGCCTACTTGCACCCATTATCAATACGACAACAGAATGAGATTGGATACCATCTTTCCCATGTCATGATACCAGGCGCCAACTTTGGCGCATGTAAAGACGATTGACACAAATGATAATCTGCACTATCACTGCCACAAACCAAACACTTCCGTGGCTATAGCGTTACGCCTATCAATTTTATTTCCATCGCTCGCTGCGTCGTCCTCAATTTAAGCTGAACCCTCTTTGTAAGTCTCCAGGTTTCTTCTCCGTAGCTAAGTACCGGCAAGATGCAGCTGTTAGATACCTTCTTTTTGAGGGATGGTGGCAATCTACCTGTCACCATATGAGATTGCTTGCCAAACGTGCTCCACTCCAATTTTATTCTTCTAGTTGCTTATACCTCTTGGTTTGGCTCCGCAGTTATTACCTGTTCTAAGTAAGCGTAGTCTTTTACAATTCCAAGTCCGCTGCAACGTTTCTTTAAGCGCAGATCTCTTCAGAGGTTTTTGTACATTACTTCCGTTTTCTGCATCCTTTCTGCTCGCTTTGTGTAACTCCGTAATCTTGAGTTGCAATTCATCCCCTGAGTAACTCAGCAATGCAATGTCATCAAAAAAGCGCAGGTTACTATAGTACTGTTTATTATCTCTTTTTTCAAACTGTTACCACTCTAGGCCGCAAAAAACCTGTTGTGAGTACGCGGTAAATAGCATTGGCGAGACTTTGAGACTTTATCCCCCCTGCCTTACACTTTCATGATTGGTATTTTGTTGCTTTTTTATAGAGCACTATGGTGCTGGTTGTTGCCCTGTATCGTTCTCCCAATATGTTTGTATATACTTGGTCGACTCCTTGATTCTGCAGTGTCTGCACGACTGCTTATATATCTACTGAATCAAACGCCTTCTCGTAATCTATGAAGGCTATGTATTGTGGTTGGTTGTAGTCTGAGAATTTTTCTATTACCTGATTGATAGTATCAGTGTGGTTGATTCGTGAGTAGTCTGTCCGAAATCGCGCTTGTTCCTTTGGTTGATTAAATTCTGACGATGTCTGAGTTCTGTTGGCGAGTAGATTTGTAAATAACTTGAATACGACAGATGTCAAGCTGATCAGCCTGTAATTCTTGAATTTCTTGTCTTCTCTTTTCTTGTGTATTAAGGTGATAATAGAATTTTTCCCAAGCTTTTGGTACTCCTCCCATCAGGAGACACTTCTTAAACCGGGTGGCTTGTTTTTCTAGAACAATCTGTTCTCCGTCTTTAAGCAGACCTGGTGTTACCTGGTCTTCGCCAGCAGCTTTGCCTCTTTGAATTTCCTTTTAGGCACTTCCGAATTCTGCTTTCATTACTGGTGGGCTGCCTTCTTGAATATTGCTAGTTCTTATAATTAAGGTTGTGGTTGCGCCAACTACTACACAGATCTCCTTAAAAAGCCTTCGCTATTTCAACTATCCTATTCATATTACTACTTTGCTTTGCTTGTTTTTAGTGCATAAATCTAGTGTTTGCCTACCCCAAGTGTCCTCTTCACTGCTTTGACGCTTCCTCCGTTTTCCAGAGCGTGTTCAATTTTCTCCATGTTACACCTTTTTAACTCGGATACCTTACGCTTATTAATCAACTTCGTAAGCTCTGCCAATTCTATTTTGTGTATTGTAATTGAGGCTTGCATGCTTACACATTTCCTAATGAGGTTCTTCATCTCGTGGGACAGCTTACCTGTGTCCTGTCTAGGTACCTACCGTACCTCTAACTTCAACTTCACACTATGTGATAATACTCGTCAGATTGTCATTCATGTCGTCAACGCTACGGCTGGTTTTCACGATAAGAGCCGAGTGCCTGTTGTGAAGCGAGATTCTGAATTCATGTACTTTCACTCTCAGTGCTAGCTCATTGATTGGCTTGTTGCGTATTAGTTTCTGTCGTTCTTTCTTCAAGCCTAGCCAAATTCGAGACCATACCAGCCTATGATCACTGCAACGTATTTCGCCAAGCATTTTCACATCCTGCACAATGCCTGGGTATGAACTGAGTATAAAGGCTATGTCGTTCTTACTGTCGCCATTAGAGCTCCTCCATGTCCACTCACGGTTCTCTCGTTTTCGGTAAAAATACCCAAGATTCGTGAATTATTACGTTCTGCGAATTCCACTAATAGCTAACCTCTGCAATTTCTAGTACCGACGTCATATTCTCCTACTGCCTGGTCTCCAGTACGCTTTTTCTCTACCTTGGTATTGAAGTCGCCCATCAGTATAGTATACTGTGTTTATACCTTAATCATTGCCCATTCCACGTCTTCATAGAATCTTTGAACGGACGCGCCATAATGCTAGCTATATATCTGCAGATAAATAACCCCACATTCAGTTCACTTATGTCAACCATCGAACGATAGCAAAGGACATGCCCATTCTAGCACTGTAAAGGCCTCATGTGTCCTCCTAACCTCACTGAGCCCTATTACAACCCATTTACCTGCCTCAAGCTCCTCGAACAGTACAGCTAAACTTGCCTCATTAGATAAGGTTCCAGCGTTAAACATAGCAAGTTCAAGTTCAAACGGCGGCCTGTCCAGACTTAGGGATTCTTAGCACCCCCTGCTTCGTTGCAGATCTGACTTCCGCCGTTGTCAGTTGCTTCGCGGCCGCTGGGGATTCAAGGCCGTGAGTTGATTGACGTATGCATGTGCGAGGTAGTGGTTAGATACTAGACCAAATGGCCAATCTTTGTCTGATGAGGGAGTGCGTTACCGGTAGTGGTCACCGTTGAGGCCGCACCCTAGGTCTCTTAATGCAGTTCCTTCAACACGCGGATGTTTTTTCTCCGGCTGGGAACTGCGCAGCACCAGGATTCGAACTATGAACGTTTTGCACATGAGGCGGATGCCCTAACTACTACGCCATCAGTGCTAAGTGCTTGCAAAAATAAACCAGACGTAAGGTCTCAGTCATGAAAACAAATGATTGGTTATGGCCGGCGGGCATGTTGCAGTAAGAATAAAAAAATGCAATACCTTTTATGTAACAAGTTTCATTTCGTGATGCAATGGTATAGCATCATACTGTCTTTCCTTCTAGAACTCGTACACCTACACATAAAATATCCCAAATATTGAATTTGATGCAAAATAACTATGAACAAGACTCCTCACAACGCCAATTCTGAAACAAACAAACATACATGTCTACATGCTGCTACCCTAAACAGCTGATGCATCAGGTGTTTGATCGTGCGACTGAATTCGGAAAGAAAAAAAGATACTGAAAGCCAACAGGCAGTGAACGAAAATTCTGAAGCTTTCACACTCGACAGTTGAGGTGTATTTTAAAGAAACGCACGCCTGGTTGCCTATACCTACATAGATGGCTGGCACCGACTTCACTGAAACCACCATCTTGAACCATCAGCATGTGTGGACGCATTTGCGGTGTCCCATTAATGCTACTAAATCATCCCGTGCATGTTATTTCATAATTTACGCACAAAGACGTTCCCGTAACATCTTCTTCACATTTTAAACAGCTAGTTGGTCATCAAAGTAACAATAGTGGGGTGGGAACATGGTCAGAAGCTGTGTCCTTGTAGTTATGTGCAACCTATCTGTAGGTTGGGTCCCTCTTATGAACCAAAATCACAATATGTCTATGAGGCGAATGACAATGAGGAGCTCCAACTTGTTAATTGGTCATATACCCAACTAAATTTAGCACATTGTTACCGTTCTGCTCTTTTTTTTTTCTTGTCGTAATTACTAGCGCTTCAAAATGCTCCCGCCGTGTCCCTGACTCGACCCCACGACTGCCGACGGAATCATAAATATAGTAAAAGACTTGGGGCAGTACGGAAAAACTTATCGCGAAAATAACCGCAGGCGACGGATCCGTGGCAGAGGTTACATGTGACACGACGTGGAACTGATCGTTCACGTGTCAAGCACATCAAAATGGCAAAGAAAAGAAACAAAATGATCACCACAGACGTCATCACAGATTCTGGCCGCCAACGAAATACTGACCTCCCAGTCAAGTCTCACCGTTTCCGTCTCGTTGCAAATAATGGAAACGACAAACGTTTAATCATAGCACCCATCATAACGTACTGACGCAAACACTGAACATTATCGTGAAAACGCACACTGCCCCAGCTGCAAGCTGTGAGTGAAGAGCCGTGACGCAGCCCCACGAATACGATAGATGACTGCGTAATTGAAGACATGCAGACAATAAATTTCAACAGCTAATTTATCACATCATCACCGGCAAGCGCAGTAGGATATGGTTTTTTTCTCATCCTCTCAGAGGGTAATGTGGGCGGCGATGGACTCCCCTCAGGTCGCGGCCGCTGCGTAGACGGTGGCTGTAGGTGGCTTTGAGAAGAAAAAGACGTCCTCGAGCTCTCTATGTTCCGACTGAAGGGGCCCGAGGAAGACCTGAACAATGGACGAGGTTCGACGAGGACCTCCCGCTCCCGCACGGATCATCGCCACCGCAAGTCCTGCCAGGGTTGTGCAACGCCACGAACGACGGCAGGGACGCACAACCGCCCCTTGGCGCGAGAGGACGACTGGGCACAGCCGACTGCAAGCCGACGCCAAATGGAGGACGTGAGTGACCCCCGCTGTTGCGGTTGTAGTGACCGCTAGGCAGGTTGAAGACGGACAGGGACCTCTTGTAGTAGTGAGGCATCGAGTTGTTGACTCGGCGTCGACACTTGTGCGGGTGAGAGGGTGACGCCGTACGAGACGACGAAGACAACACCTCGATGCCGAACAGTTTGGCCTGAGGCCTAGGTACAGTGGCAGTCTTCGCGTCTTGTCGCCCAACGCTTCGGAGTCGCTGCTCTCTCGTTTTTGCAGCTCGCAGTTCGGCGTTAGGGAAGTCATGGTTGCGGCTCCGTGAGGCAGAGGAGCAAAGGAAGCCCGAAAAAAAAGTGGGTTATCCAACAATTGAGGAAGCACCGGTGATTACTGAAGAATAGCGTGGGCGAAGCAACTTTGTCAAAATACGATGATTCACTTCTTCTCTTTCTTCTTCTTCTTCTTCTCTTCTCGAGGCTCTTACCCAATGCAGGAGATTCGCAGAGTGTTAGGTGATTTTTAAAGCCCTTTTTAAAGGACGTTCAACACAAAAATTTTGGTCTGTCTGTCTGTCTGATGACGATGATGATGATGATTTCACAGCCATGGCTCGTACCCACTCAGGGGGATCGGCCAAGAATCGATCACTTAATTTAGTAAGATTTTTCTCAATATCGAAACCACCCACCGGAAAAAGGAAAGAAAAAAAGAAAAAAGAAAGGAAAAGAAAAGGCACCCTAGGCAGACCGAAAGGAGTGCAATAGTTGTTTGTCACTCGTTCAGATAAGACAATTATTCAATTCCTTGAATAGGAATCAGCATGGTTCAACAATGCTCTTGTGTATGTTGGAATTTTTTTCACGAATAATAATCACGCAAATAAAAGCCTAATTCTTTTACTTTAATTAAGGTACTTCCAAACTGCATAGAAAACGTTCTCGTGGCTGAAGCCTAGATTGTAAGCACCGAAGAAAAGTATGTTTTCTATAGTAAAATTCAGCCCCAGGCTAGCGAATGGAAGGACTAAGAGTGTTTTCCTGGGCAATTTGTATCGGCGACATGATAAAAAATAGTGCTCTGTTGTATCCAATTCTGAAGAAAAGTCGCATAGTGGTGATATCGCCAGACCAGCCCTATGTGAATAGAAATTTAACGGGGGGACACGACTTCAAAATCTAATTATTATAGTTTCCAACTTTCTTGTAGGACACCAATTAATTTTCCATGGAAATTTTAAGTGAGTAATTCTGATGTTTACAATATTGCTTCCATAGCTTCTGCACTAACCGCAAGTTTTCTGTATCTTGTCGCATAGCTTCTGCACTAACCGCAAGTTTTCTACTTCGGGAAGGACTGATAGTACTGGCCCTTCCAATGCTGCCCGTGCTAGAGAGTCGGCGATTTCATTTACTTCTAAGCCGCAACGACCAGGTACCCATACTAATTTCAGTAGCTGCAGCTGAGGAGGAACTAGCATAAGGAGCGTCTTCAAAGCCATCGATTTTGTTGACGCCGTAATCGACGTACATATTGACAGGGAATCAATGATTATGATCGTGTTAGCGGCATTCAAAGGTAGCTTCCGCAGCTCTAGAACTATTGCCAACAGTTCAGCTTCAAAAACTTGGGTTAAATCCGGTAATCCTAATGAAAAATACTAGTCAAGCGAGTGGGAGTATATACCTACACCTGTCTTTTCAATCATTACTGAAGCATCAGTGGCTATAATATTATTCATTTCTGCATGGGCAAGATAATCCTGCAGTTGGCTATTTAAGACCCTATAGGATTGTAATTTGGGCCTAGAGGGAAAAATCTCATCGAATGCCATCTTAAGAATTTGATTTGTAACCTGGGCCGCAATCACATCTCGAATGTTTACATTTATCCATCTAGTTGTTTCTGAACAAAAGCAATCTGAGGTGTTCGAAACCGTGGCCAATGGGCTAGAAAAAAGATGTCGGGGTCATTTATAAAATCATATTCAGATCGTCTTGGCACATAGCTAAAAAATTTCAGAAACGTCTGAATCATTAGGATATGAAAACGGCAAGGCAATGTAGGTAATCATGCTTACTGATACAAAACAATATTTGTTACAAACCTAGCAAGTCCTAGACACAATATCAAGGCTTCTCGTTCCAGCATAACCAGAGGCTTTATTTTATAAGCAGGGCGACCTGAGAAAAATACGCACCCAAATTCTAGGATTGGTCGCATATACATTTTTTATATCATCACCATTGTGCTTTTGCGTACACCATATTGGCGGCTGCTCAGACTGCGAAGAATTTTTAAGGCGCGTTGTGCTTTAGATGCCATGCTTTCTATGGGGGGAGTCCAGTTTAGGTTGGCATTATATATTACTCCCAAATATTTAAGAGATTCCACCTGCTGAATGGGCTCTTGTTTATAACATATTGAAGTCGAGATGGGATCAGATAACGGTAATATCAATACTGCACTCTTATTTACATTTAAGGTCATGCAGACTGCATCTAGCCATCTCTTTAGCATATTTACATATCTCTGTAGATTTTGATATAAAAAATATATGTAACTATGTGCCATAAAAAATGCAATATCATCAGCATATACTAACACCTTCACGTTCTGGCAATGCGGTATAATGCTCAATAAGATGTTAAATAGAACTGGGGATAATACAGCGCCTTGGGGGACACCGCGTGTTTGTTTAAACTTTGATGATGCACATCCATCCTTAAAACAATAAAACTCTCTTCCTCTCAAAAATTTCCTCACCCACGCCAATATATATTTTTGGAGTTTGTGACTCTTTAATATGTCTAATAAAACTGATTGTTCTACACTATCGTGTCCCTTAGCTATATCCAATGTCACTAGTGCCACATGATGTCTTTTTTTGCGAGCAAGCTAAATGCGGCTTTCTAAATCTGCGTGTGCACACCAGATTGAACAATCTGTTCTGAAGCCAATTTGATTTGGATTTAATATCGAATTTTCCTCCATACATATTAGAATTCATTTAAGGAGCACTCTTTCAATGAGCTTCACCATATTAGATGTAAGAGAAATAGGTCGAATTTTTTCTATGACATATCCGAATCCTTGTCTTTTTGTATCGGCACTATTTTAGCTAATTTTCACTCATAAGGAATCCAGACATACTTTAACGAATAATTTACAGTGTTTAGTAGGTCACATGGTGATAATTTGAATATTTATATCATAGCAGCTGTGATTCCATCCGGACCAGGAGCTGACGAGGGCAAACATTGTATCACTTGTGCTAACTCTTCCTCTGTAAATTCAGTAAGTTCAATCGTTAACGCTGATTTTTTTTTGTGGATCGTAAGGCGTAGTTGATGTAAATCTACACTCCAGGCTTTTAGCCATAATTTCTAAGGATTTCTTCGATTCTTCAATGGACATAATCTCAAACCCAAAATTTTTGGAGATGGCATCATTCTACGTAATCTCATGAACCTGAACAGCGCCATTTTGTTACAAGCTTTTGAAAGGTGATCATAACGTTTTCTATCATATTGTTCCTTAGCTAAAGAGACTGTGCGTTTAAAACTTGCAGCGTGATACTTGTAATCAGACCAGTTTTGGGGGCACTGGTTATGCATCAGTTTTTTCCAAGCTGCCTTCGTCAGAAATCCCGGGCACAGTCTGAGTTTCACCACGGACTGTGAGTTGTGCTCTTCCACAACGAATTCTGCATTTCAACACGAATTCTGCATTTTTATGTTTTTTATCAGTGCACTTAGTCTCATGGCTTTTGTATCTTTTTGCTCTTCAGAATGAGTTGCCAAAGCAAATTTTAAATCTTTCCTAAATTTGGTGTAATTAATAAACACTCGAGTCTGAAAGCCTGACATTAAAACTTTGCAAGCAATCTCGAATAATATAGGCAAATGATCGCTGTTAGTTGCACAATCACACGCACTCCACGACAAACTAGTGAGTGATGAACTCACAAAGCTTAACTCTAAAGCTGAACGAGACCTATCGCTAATGTAAGTGGGTGTTCTTGAATTCATGCAACACAAGTTATTATCCGCTGTCCACTCCCACAATCACTGCATTGATCAGTTCGGAAACCCCAGCACGTATGATGAGAATTGAAATCGTCAATTAGAATTTTATTTTGATAACTAGAAGTCACTGCAGCGTCTAAAGATGGAGTATGTATTACACCTTTAGGAAAGTATGCATTCACCACCAAAAAAGGCATGCAGCCTGGTAAGGTTATTTCTAAGACGAGAATTTCACTGTCAGGTGACATGAGCTTATACGCAATTTTCGCTTTGAGACTTATTTTATTATAAATAAAAAATGCCAAACCTCCACCTTTCGATGGACGGTCTAGACGGAAAGATTTTAATTTATTTAATTGAAAAGACTGATGCATTGAAAGCCGAGTTTCTTGTAGTGCAATATTATCTTGAGAAAATTTTGATGCCAAATATCTTAGATCAGTTGCTGCAGAGTGAATCAATCGGCAATTCCAATGAAGGATTTTAAGTGACCCTATTTTTGCTCTAAAATAGCCTCAGCGATGGCCTTGTTTAGAATATTTTATTTAAGAAAATCAGCTTTAGACAGGGTGTTCTTCTGGTACTTTTTTGGTTTTTGAATTGACAGGTGCGATGCGTTTTTTGTATAAAGGGGATCTCGAACGCTTTAGCGATCGGGCATCCATCTCCATTTCGTCTGAGTCCTCAACTTTCCTGGTAAGCTCGCATTGAGATACGCTACCTTCCTCTACTGAATTTGCAGCTACCGTAGGTTGCTGTGGCGTATCGGAGCCATACTCCTTTGAAATTTTAGGAGAGTCACAAATGTGAAGGGCTTCCGTAGCCTGCTCTGGCGTATCAGAGTCATACTCCTTTGCAAACTCCGAAGAGTCACTAATGTTACGTGGTGTACTGAGGTTGTTTTCCGCTGTACCCAACATTTGAGCCATCTGGTTCGATAGAATCTGGGCCAAGGACTCAAAAAAATTCCCAGCGATGCGCTCCATTGCCTTCTCCACTGCCTACTCAATCGCTTCCGCAATAGGGACAGAGAGAGCTTCAATTGTTGGCATATTACGAGCCGTAACACCGGCGTAGCCTTGTGTTCGTGCTTTTATTTCAAGTGCTGCTTCCTTCCGAGAACACCGTCTTCGTTCTAGTATCTGTAAAATTTGCAGTTCACGTACCTTTGCCGAACAACTAGAGCTATCGGCCGCATGAGCTTCGTTACATAGGCAACACTTTTCTTTATAACTCTGACAGTAGCTAGAATTGTGACCTTCTCCGCATACCTTACACCTGACCGCTGACCTACAACCTTTCATCGTGTGACCATAACGCGAACACTTTATGCATTGGAGCGGACGAGGAGAGAGCGGCTCTACTCTGTAAATAAAGGTTAAGCCGTGATCTCTAAAGGTTGGATTGATCCCGCAAAGGTCACAATTATAGACTCATTTGGTATTTTGTTCTTATCAACCACCCGTCTACACCGATAGACTGAAAAAGTACCCGCTGGCGAAAACAGCTCTAGTATTTCGGAGGGTGGCATGTTGGCATCGAGGCCACGCTGTAGACCTCGGGTACATGCTAAATGAGAAGGTATCAACGCGCTCAGCGGCTGGGATGCAAACTTCGTACACTTCAGTAGATCTAAAACACAGGACTGTTCTGGCGATGAGCACAGTATGCCTCCTCCGCCGAACTGGCGGACCTTCGTTATGGACTGGTAGTGGGCTGTCACTGACCGTAATTCCGCCTGAATGATTTTCGGGTTTTTCATCTGAATGATGTCGTCATTGTTCGGGACTAGAGCCACTGGAACCTATCATATTCCGTTGCGCAAGAAAAGATCCACTGGCACCTCCTTCGAATCCGTAAAAGCAGACTAAAGAAAAGTCCCTGGCCCTGGCGAAGATAAGGGCATCTTGTCTTGTCTGAACTGCACAAAAAACACTTATCAAAAACTATTGCAGTATAAGAAACGATGATAGATCAATTAACCAACAACAGCTACTTAATTCTTGGCCACACCCCGAGGGCAAGCTTCAACGGACAGCAGCGAATTCAACGTCACGAGCCTCACGAACCTGTCTGTCTGTTTTCACTTCTTCTTCTTTTTCTCCTCTTCTCGAGGCTCTTACCCAATGCAGGAGATTGGCAGAACGTTAGGTGATTTTTTTAAAGACGATAGTCTTTCTTGGGAACCTTCAACACAAAAATTTTGGTCTGTCTGTCTGCCTGTCTGTCTTCACTTCTTCTTCTCCTCTTCTCGAGGCTCTTATCCAATGCAGGAAATTGGCAGAGTATTAAGTGTTTTTTTAAGACAATAGTCTTTCTTGGGGACCTCCAACACAAAAATTTTGGTCTGTCTTTCTGTCTGTCTTTCTGTCTATCTGTTTGTTTGTCTGTCTGTCTGTCTTCACTTCTTCTTCTCCTCCTCTTCTCGAGGCTCTTACCCAATGCAGGAGATTGCCAGAGTGTTAGGTGATTTTTTAATTACGATAGCCTTTTTGGGGACCTTCAACACAAAAATTTTGGTCTGTCCGTGTGTCTGTCTGTCTGTCTGTCTGTATGTCTGTCCGTCTGTCTGTACATTTGTCTCTTCGTCCACTCTTGACGACACCGGGTATTTGAAACGGCCGACCCCATCCGCCGCGCCCACCAATGTTGCTCAAGGTTTAGCGCTCATACTTGTGCAATTGTCAATAATAAGAAATTATTGCGCAAGTATTGGGCACCATAACAACATGTATATATTCTGAATGTGAATATTTTACTAGAAAAGGCATACATAAGTAATTTGAAGGACCATAGTGCTTATCATGCTGCGCTGACCATGCAACACTTGCACAAAAACGCGAGTGTTTCTAACGCTTTGCTAACATGACATGGTGGTGGCACCTACCCGTCGCCTTGCGTTAACACCTTATCACCTCTGAGATAGGTGCACACACCCGTCTCAGAACCACGTGCTTTGTATGTCAAGAACACTGCCAGGTGGTGCTCATGTCTCCCGTGTGACGTGTGGGCAAATAACATGGGAGGTACGAAGGCTGCAGTCGACGACAGATTATGCACTGATGTCACATAGGACGTATGATAAGCTCAGGGGAATGCACATAGATAAACGTGGCTCCAGAATTCTGGGTAGTGATCACAAACCTATCAAGCTAACTTTTGGAAGAGCAGTGAAAGTGAAAAGGAGACAAAATGAGCTACAGGAAATTTTTTATCCAGAAAAGCAAATTGAAATTGCCCCTAAACAAATTGAGAAAGTGATCACGGAGGATAATAATACAGTGTGAACATACACGAATATAATTGCACTGTTTGAGCTAGAGCTTGCTAAGACGCGTGACAAGTCACCCCGGAAAAGAAGACACAAGCCCAAAAGTTGGTGGGATGAGGAAGTTAAGAGAGCCATAGCAAAATGTCAGGAAGCCTCTAGAGAACACAGACAAGCTAAGCAGCGGGGTGAACCGATCGATGATGTTGAAAGAATATGGGAAACCTTTCTAAGCTGTAGAAGGGACGCATTCCTTCTGATCAATGAAAAAATTAGAAGAAAGGGAGCTCAGTGGCTGGCAGAAGTACATAAAAAAGATAGAAAGGCAGCTGTGAAATTTTGGAACCATCTAAACTCCCTAAGAATTGAGACAAGCCTAGAGCAGAGTTTTATAACTACAGCCCAAGGTGCTAGGCTAGAAGGGGACGAAGCTATTGAATATATAAGAACAAGGGTGACAGAAAAACTTCAACAAAGATGTACTTTATGCACGATAATAGACAAGGACGAATCAAGTGATGCAATGTCTTCCTTTTCACAACGAGAGTGGGAAAGGGCTGAGAAAAGGGTTCCTAGTAGTACATCAACAGGCTCAGATGGCATTCGAATTATGCTGATAAAGACATTAGGTCCGAAGTCTAAGCAGGCTTTGAGAGAGGCAGTGAGCAAAATATTAATCGAAGGTGAAGTTCCTGATGGATGGAAACTTAGCAGGATGAGCATGATCTATAAAGAAAAGGAGGACGAAGCTGACATAAACAACTACTGTCCTATAACAGTGAGACCAGTGGTCTACAGGCTGGTGATGCAGATTATAAAGGAAAGGCTGCAGGCCTGGATAGAGGATGAGGGGGTGCCAGAGGAACTGCAGAATGGGTTTAGGAAACACAGGAGGTTGGAAGACAATATGTTCTCACTGACGCAGTGCGTCGAATTAGCAGAAAAGGAACACAGGCCCCTGTGGCTAGCATTTTTGGATATCAAGGGAGCGTACGATAGCGTGGCTCAAGAGGAATTGAGGGGAATACTGGACAAACTCATACATCCATCCATCAAAATCATACATCCATCCATCAATGACGTGACTTGATGCACTCGTTCACCTCCGCTGCACGCTCGAGGCGCTCTAACAACTTAGCGCCTCCAAAATACCATTATCCAATTTTCTTGCACATAACATCAAATAAATTGTTCGCTCTCTCCACACACAAGATTATCGCTTTTCGACGACATTTGCATATTACATGTAGATACGGGGCCAATTTTTCGCCGACGCTCCCGCGGGCGCGCCGCAGAATTTAATGGAGGCGGGTTATTTGCAGCAGCTTGTTCGCCACAGTAGTGCTGAAATTCTTTTAAGTGATGGTAATAAAATTATAAGCACTGAGGCAACCGTTGATCAAATAATAAGCTTCTTCAAAAGGTCGTATATGTGGAAAATGCTAAATAAATAAAAGTTTTTATGGGGAGTTCTCCAATCTGGATGTTTTTCTGCCGTATGATAACACGCTGTACGTTTGCGTCTAATGTAGTTCCGCTTGAGGCATGTCCATCTCTGTTCGAATTTTTTTTTCGTGCTTGTCCGCCAGTATACGACACAGGTACTTACAGCATCACACATTGCAATGGCTTCGCGGATGATGGATCGTTTAGTAAGGTGTCATCTTCTGGAAAGTGAAACTAGCTTTGCGCAGTGGTCTCCAAACTGAAGAAGGCCTTTAAGCAATGTCAACACTATTAAGTCTTCCATTCATTTGTTTTCTCAGACAAACGTTCTCCTAAACGAATCTTTACAGTCAGAAAAAGCACGATCGAGAAGCTGTGTTACTGCTCGTAATTATTCACACCGAAACAGACTACAGTTTTGCTTTTTCTACAATTACCGAGGTGCATGCGAGGTAAAGAAGTATGAGCTGATTATTTTAATTTATTTTATTTGATCATTTAGACATATTGCTGAGCGGCATTTTGATCCAGGCAGGAGAGCATAAGAAACATCAAGTGACTCGTAACATCAATGAAAGACATGTATCCATACGCTAACAGAGATAACATGTCTGTAAAACAGCAACAAAATTTACAACAGATTTCAATATTGTAATCACTAAGTTGATAACGTTCCAGCGGCGTAGCAAAATTGTCAGCCAAAAAAACTCTTATGAGGCAGTGAATTGCATTCATTAGATTCTGTTCTGGGAGAATAACTGTATTTATAAGCATTATTAGTGCGTGCAAATATTGGTGCCAAGGAATGATCATGTTTACGGCAGGTATTCCTAGCAGTGGCAGGCTGAACACAACAAGGTTACCTTTAAGGCAACTTTCCCAGACATAGTTTTGTGTAAAAACATAAAACAATTCAACTTTTGTCTTGTTTCTAACAAAGGAATTCAGCATATTGACGACAACTTCACTTTGAAGCAACGCGCGAGTAGCCGAGATGAAAATCACAGCATATCCACGAGGTGAATCATGACGAGTGGAGTGAAGCGTGTGAACGGACAGACCCACAGATGACTGGAAGCACACACGGCCGCACGGAAGTATGAACGAACTGATGGACGCTTTGTTTCACTCATTATCATTCACTCTGTGGATGTTCTGTGACACTGTTTTTATTGACATCCAATGCAATGCAAGTGGCTACTACAACGGCTACGACGAAACGGGACATACGACCATCGACGAAAGGAGCTTCGCCCCTAAAAGCATGTATGTTGATGTGCAGGCCAACACAATATTTAAAATGCAGTATTCGGTGATGTTTTAATACGAGCAATAAGAAAGGCGTCTTACCTCGCGAAATACACTATTTTTTGTTGGAATGGACTTCTTTTAGCCGATGTTGTGCAGCCACTGCTGCTTGCGCAAGCCATCGCGTTTATCGTGGGGTATCATAAAAAAGGCGTAACCATTATTACTACGGTTGTTGCAGTCGTAGGCGCAACAGCACGGCTTAGAGCCTGCACAAAGTTCGCAAACGGAGCGCACGCTACGTTTGTTACGCAGAGCGTCGGCGCAAAATGGCGCGAGAGATAAAGAAAAACACGAGGGAAGCGCAAGATCTACGCGTCGCCAAGGGCAACCGCGAAGGAGACCAATCATCGTGCAGAAAAAGTGTCAGAGACCGGAAGGACGCGAAGGCGAGGGTGGTGAAGTGGGAGAGAGAACGTCGAGCTCGTGGCGGCGTGTACAGTGGCACGACCGCTGGATGAAAAAGAGCAGGGTGGGCTTTTTCTTCAAGCGGCCTTGACAGGGGATGGCGCTACATTCCCATGATCAAGGGATTTTAGCCATGGCGACACGGTGCTGGTACCTGCCCGTCCCTTTGCGTTTTTCACCTTATGACCTCTGAGACGGGCGCGTACGCCTTCCGTCGTTATCAAAGTCAAGTGCCAGATAGCGCTTGTGTATAACGCGCCTCAATGCGCTATTCTGCTTCGCTGCACGGATCCAGACTCTCTAACGCAGCAGCTCCTAAATACAATTCACCAATGTTCTCGCGAAGAATATCAAATAAAAGTTTTGTGCACTCTCTGCAGACGCACTACTATCGTCTTTTGACGACATTTGCAGTAAATTCTCCAGATACAGGGCCAACTTTTTCTTACAAAATATTGCTTACGAAGTGTCTTGCCCATCGTTTCTTTTGGCAGAAGTGAGAAAATAACACTTTTATTACAAAGTGCTCAACAGAAATATTGTTTACAAAATCTTTTGTCCATCGTTCTTTTATAGAAATGAGATAATAAATTTTTACTGAAATGCTCAACAGAAATAATGTTTACGGGATTATTCTCCCATGGTTCTTGGATAAAAATCATACAATAAATGTTTTATTGCAAAGTGCTCAACTGAGATATCTTTTACAAATTACCCCTGAATGGTATTTCCATAAAAGTGAATCGATGACATTTTTTTGCAAAATGCAGAACAGAAAGTATGTCGACGAAGTATTGAAGCAAGTCATCTACACTAGGCTCATGGCCATCCAAAACAAAAGACAAAGCAATGAAGTTGCTGCAACACTTCAATGTGCAATCTTCGAAACATATGTATAAATGCTATTGTTTGAATTCCTATTTGTACCAATCAAGTGGAAAGGGGTAGCAGGGACAAATGACAGTGAGAAAAACTCCGTGTATTTTTCATTTCAATAAAAAGGTCAATGAGTATTGCGGAACCATTGATGATCAATACAGTCAATTATTCAATCACAGTCCGACAATGAAAATTCAACAGTCATTTTCATAAGGGTTGATCCGGCGTTTGAGACTGCACCATGCGACAGAGTATTCGTCATAGATGCCGCAGCAGCGGCAGAAGACTTTGTGGGCGGTCCCGTTCTCCTATACACTAGATCAGTAGAATTATAGGCATGACTGCCAATGCCTCAGTTTGAGCGCTTGGTGCTAGACAACACGCAACATTATCCTTGCTCTGATTCATAATATTGTCTAGAGAAAATTCAGTCATCTGTGAAGGAAGAAAAACACCACCGCTGTGAGTTACTATATAAGACTCTGGAAACAACATCAGTGCCGACGTAGAAAAAGAAGCAATAGAGTTCACTCCAAGACTTGTGAAAGGCTGCACTGAGGTAGCTGTGATGGCTGCACTGAAACACCAAGCGCTGTGTAGTTAGCTTGTGTTTTCGGCTGTTGGTTTCTTCTCGCCCGTATTGTTGAAGATGGTGGCGACGGCACTGGATGAAGTCGAATCACGGAGAGAGCGATCGTACTTGCCTGATGTTGTGGCTCCTCTGCCAGCAGTTTCGACTCGGCACACGTACGTGTTGACAGCAGAGCCGGTAGCGACTGGGCCACGTCTTCCGTGAACGTTGTGCTCTCATCCGAGATCTCTGCACGTTCAGCATCCGGCTCTCCATCAGTGATGCTCGCCTTCCTCTTCATCGGATTTCTTGCGGCACTCTCGACAGATCGATGTTGTGCCTGCACAATCCTCTTCTTCGGCTGCAGCTGTGAACTTATGGAATGCGGAAATTTCCAGAACGTTTCCCTGACTTGTCATCTTCTGTCATGGCACAGCTTGGTCGTCACTTCGTCGTCTTCTAAGCACACATGCTTGCGTGGAGCCACGACAAGAAGAAGAAGAGCTCTTATTATTGTGGCTAATAAATACACATTTTTATAAATAATTCTGTATAAAGCAAACAAAAGAGGAATGGCTAACATATAAGGAGCATACAGGTATTGAGGGTAAATACAATTGTCACATGTGGTAAAGTAGTTTGCGCAATTACTTTGATGTTTTGAATGTTGTTTGCTTCTTTGGTTGGTGGTATCGACAGCGACATCACAATTGGCAGCACGTTTACCTTGATGGATGCAATCTATAGGCCCTAAAGCTGGCTGGTTATTGTTATTTCAAGCAAACCAAACGTTGTGTAATGCCTCCGATTCGTGTTCCAGCTCCTACATCGGCTCATCACTCACGCTCCTACATGTTGGATACAGCCGGAACTCAGTGTCTCCTTGAAAAAGGCTAATCGCTAAAGCTATTTCGTTGAAGGCTCGAGTCAAACAAATACACGTACGTGATGTTACTGGTGAAACTGCGGGGGCGGGGGAGGGATGAGGGGTGTAGGTGGAAGAGACATAATGTCGGCCGCAAAACATTGAAAGATTTCCAGTGCACGAAGGAGTGACAGAAAACTGAAAAGCTGAGCCTTCACCGAGGCTATCAGCCATGCAACTGGGTTAGGTCCTGCATTCAGTGGAATGATCTGGGATTACATGCCAGTTTCACTAAAAATATGCACATTGGGGCTTTTTATTTCCTCCGAGTGACTTGTCAGATTTTCCCATCGCTTTTTTGGGCTTATTAGAATTTTTTCTCAGCAAATACAGTTGTTTCAGCGATCATCACTTTCACCAATGGCACATTTGTCGGCGGCTTTGAGTGGCTATGCCTGGAAGTCGGGCATAGGTTGGAGAATGAAGAAGTAACGTCAATCATATACTGATGAACATGCATTCAACTAGACGAAGACTCCTGGAGACATTGTTAAAAATAAAGTTGTGCCTTCATTTATAGTTGCGTATATTTTTGGTGTACAATGTAATGAAAGTGTTTTTCAAACTTCTACTCATTTGCGAGTGACGTTCTTTTTTATAATTAGACGTATTATCAAGAACGGCAAATATTTTAAAGATCATCTGAAAAACAAACAATTTTTTACGTATTAGTAACGAACAATTTCACCGTGCCGAAAAACCCAATCTTCCTGCGACATGGCGGTTGGTATAAGCGAGAAAATGTGCGAAAATAAAATGCAAGTGGAGACGCCAACGAGAGATCCCTGCTTCAAAAACCGGGATGTTGTAAATTTTGAAGGCGTCTACTGCGTCCTTGTAACACACATCTGGTAAGGCCTCACCGATCTAACATCGGCGAGCGGCAGACTGCAGGCTTAACCTTAACGCTTCTGTCTGCGACGCCCGCAATACCTCGAAGTGTTAGATTTAAATTTCAAAAAATTTTTTGCAGACCGACCGACCCGTGTGGGCTCACTTGTGGTGTTGTTTGGGTCTGACTGACGAACTGATTTAGCTCATACGAGCATTTATCTAAAAAAAAAAGATTTTAATGAAAACAAGGGCAAGGCAACAGATTACAAATGTTAACCAAGAGACGAAATACAAATACGTGCGATGAAAACAACCGCTACAAAACAATGTTTGAAAAAAGCAGATAGCAGTGAACACAACGCGTGTCATTAATAACATAAATATGATGGATATGAAGAGACATACATAGAAGCATTGAGATATGTCGGGCTCACGCTACTGAGTTACTACATGCGACGCAGCGCACATAATAGAATTATTCAAAAGCGGGGTATATTAAAATGGCGGTTGAAAATAAGAGTCGCAAGAAAAGGTTCCCAGCGGATCAGTCCAGCTTGAGGTTTCCGCAAAGGAGTTGTCGACGTGCCGCTGGTGATCTCGCCAGCTAATGCAGGCGACGAGGGTGCCTGGTGTTGCAGCCGTGTCAATACGTTGCTCGGGACACTTCATGCTCGCCGCCTACGCGAGATTCGCGACACCGACGGCCACGCTTCTCGCTGGTTGAACGTCAAATGAGTCGAAATCTCTTCGGGGCGTAGGCACTCCCCTTGCGGTCCTTTTCCCCGAACACATAATTCGGCACAGGTGCAGGGAAGACGCTCTGGCACCGTCGCTGAGTAGTTACTTGCTGGAAGTCGTCTTCCCCAACATACAAGTGACCCTCAGTGGACGAAGGGGCGCGCAGGCGAGAGTTGCAGTTGTTTGTGACAGTCTATACATAGGTTCTGCTCGACAAATACGCACAACATTGTCATCCGTGGGTATCAAAGACCTTGAATATGACGTTTCGAAAAGTTTCATGGACGTAATGTTGGGAAAATACGAAAAATAAATTTTGCAAATTTTTATATCACGCACGGAGATTTATTTGCAAAGTTTAAAAATGAAACCACAAGCTTAATTTTATCCGCTAATAATGAACTCAAGACAGCGAAACTTACGGCAGTGAAGTTGTCAGGAAGGTGTTCTTCTAAATAAACAAGACCGTTGGGTCTTTTTAGTGACCCTTTGCATCTCTGCTTCTTTTGGTATTTGTGAAAGTCGTGCAGCTTCTTTTCGCTTTTTTGCGATAAAGTTTTGCTTGTTAGCTCAGTAGCACATGACAACTCTGTTTAGGATGGCCGTGTGGAGCTGTTAAACCGAGCTCCAACGGGTCTCAAGTTCACAACACAAAGAAGAAGGGTGAATAGGATGGTTGGAAATAAAGCATAGCATGATGATGTATAGACTAGTATAGTAACAGGGGTGAAAAGGAAGTCAGGGTGAAAAGTAAGGCGGATGTTACAAGAGGGAAAAACAGCATAGTGATGCACAGTAAAGTATAGTGCACCAAGAAGTGAGAAAAAGAAGTATATGTGAGGACGATGGAAAAAAGGATGCGGCGAGGGTAAACTATCTGATAGTCATGCGTAGTGAAGCAAGTGTGGGAAATGAAAGTGAGGAGTTATTGGAACGTGAGTGGCGCGTGAAAGCAGGGAGAGGTTTTAAAGCACAGCATAGTTATGCATAGTACAGCATAGCCATGGTGGCAAAGGGAAGCTACGGTAATCATGATATCTGGGGCTTTACAACCCAAAACCAAGATATGACCATGAGAGACCCCGCAGTGAAGGGCTCCCGAAATTTTGACCATCTCCTGTTCTTTAACATGTGCTGACATACAACGCAAAGTACACGGGCTTGTGCTATTTCGCCTTCAATAAAATGCGTGGAATTTTCGGGTGTGAAGTGATGTGATGGTAGGGAGGATGTAAGGGAAGATAGGCAGAGGGCTGAACTATACATGGCATCGACATGTATAGTTCAGCAAAGGGGGCGATAGGGAAGTGAGAGTTAGGAGGAGTAATGCGAGAACGACGAGCAAAGAAACTCGAGGGTGTACGGTACACTCTCTCATAGTCATTTTAGTACAATACAGCAAAGGATGAAACAAGGAAGAGACGAGGAGGAAAAGTAGCATGTTGGGATAGTGTAATTCGTAGCATAGCCAAGCGGAGCATGATCATAAAGGGAGTCGGAAAGAAAAAGACGGTGAGCAGGAGTGACATGACGGTGGTGTAAGAAGGACAGAATTAGTACAGCATAACCCTATATATGCTAATATAGTAATGGGTGCGAATGGTAATTTATGGTTCGAGGGGGAGGGTAAGGCATAGTAAAACCGTGTATAGTGTAGAACAGCAAGAAAATGGCGAGAGAATTGAGGGAAGAGGATAGAAGCGCGGCATAGCCGTGTGTGATAGTGGCCTTGTGTGCGACCAATGGCGGCACTACGAACGCCGCTTGTATGATGTCAATTCGAGAATTCGCGCGCTTTCGAGGCGCGGGGCCGTATAGAAACCACCGTCGTGGTAAAATTCTGCAAAGACGCAGTTCAAGTGATTATGTTGTTTGTGGTTGCTCCCAACGCTGTTTTAACAACTGTGAGTGTCCACTTTTAACGCTCATTTTAAAAACACGACGTTTTCTTTCTTGACACTGCGCCAGCTTGTCTCCGTTGCGAGTGTTGAGCAAAGGGGAGTACTGCTCTATGCGTCGATATGATCAACCACCCATAAAAAGGGTGTAAGCTTTTACAACTATCCTGAGGACATGATGCTGATGAAAAAGTCAAACTGAGAGAGGGTAGGCATGCCACGCATTCATCGACCATATGAAGCAAGTACTTCGACGACAATCACTTTTGCTATCCCCCCGTGATGAGTGAAGTGGCCGTGCGTGATCGTGAACATAGAATTGTGTTTGAAGTGCGCGCCACAGAGACAGTCGAAGAAGACGACGCAGGAAAATCAGGGCAGTGGGGTGTGCGAAGAGGAAGAAGGAATGAGGCAGACGTGGCTGGAAGGAAGAAGCAAGGTTGAAGAACCAGGGCGTGGGAGCAGTGACCTGTCGGGTTGCGGACTCGAGGTCTCAGCGGGCTCCCACCTGGGGCCATACCAGCCGTCCTTACAGTTCGGGCCTGGCGTGGGCGAAACGTCGCCAGGACGTTTCCGCCAGGCAAGTCCGGCACCTACGGCAGCGAGCGCCAGCCAGCGTTCGAGATAGGCATGGCAAACGCCATGCGTGCTTCAGGTCAACGACCTCCGCCGTGAGCCGCGTTCTTGGCCGCGGCTGTCATTGGACTTACCAGGCTACCCAAGCGTCGGCCGCCCCTTCCCAGCATTGAGTTTGCCGCCAGGACTTGACCACCGCCTTCCTCTCCGGTGAACTCTTTCTGTTTTTATGCCCTTCTGACTCTCCCACCAGCATTCCCAGCATGTTATATTTTTTCCCTTACTTCATTTATTATTACACCTTTCATGTCTTTTGTAAATACATTTTTTTGTGTGATTGCATAAATGGCCTCGTTACTGCCCGATGACGATTGAGTCATCGCAGGTTTCCGTACAGAAACACGAGCATATCGTCTAGAGCTTTGTCTCTCTATACAGCTCGTTACATTGGCGTCCAAGGCGACAGGACGAAGCCGTTTATTGCATAATAGTTACTGTTCCCTGGTTACATTTTGCTAAAAAAACAGATCAAAGATGAGTTCGGATTTAACGACACTGGCGTTGCGCATGGGGCTAGAGGGAGCTGAGTTAAGGGCTTGGGTAGAAGAACGGGAGTCTCGAGCTCGAGAAGAGAGGGCTGCAGAACGTGAAGTAAGGAAAGAGAAGATGGAGCATATGGAGTTAGAACGGCGACTTCAGCAGGAATACCAGAAGACTATACAGTTGCGTCTTCAACTCGCTCAGGCTGAAGGCGTTAGAGAGTCAATGGTGGCTGACCAAGGCCGACCAGTTCGAGCATCTCCTACCCATAATCCTCACAATTTCATGCTGGGGTTTAACGAGAACCGGGACAACTTAGACGCATACCTAAATAAGTTTGAAAATGTTGCTACCGGTCAAGAATGGCCAAAAGACAAGTGGGCCACGGCCCTAAGATTTTGCTTGAGCGGGGAGGCTCTCAAGGTCTTTGGTCGTCTGTCGCTGGAAGAGGCTCTCGATTATGACAAAACCAAGTTGGCGCTACTGCAACGATTTCCATTCACGGCGGAGGGCTACCGCGAAATATTCCGACACAGCAAGCAACAAGATGGGGGAAACGGGCGTGCAGTACGCAACGAGGCTAACAAGCTTCTTCGACAGATGGGTTGAGATGTCGAAAACGGAAAAGGAATACTCATCAGTTCGGAATCTCATAGCAGCGGAGCAATTTATAAACAACTGTCATGATAAGGTGGCGCTATTTTTGCGAGAGAAAAACTGCCGTAAGCTTGAAGAGATGGCGGAAGCGACCGACAATTTCTTAGAAGCTCAGCGAATGTCAAACTTGCTTGTTTTCCGTGACAAAGGGGAGAACACTCCTGCAGGAAAAGGCGGTATTTCAACTTCAAAGGCTTCCACTCGATGTTTTGTGTGTGACAAGACTGGTCACAGAGCTGCAGAATGCCGCGCTCGGACAAGGCAACCATGCTGTGGGTATTGTCGTAAAACTGGGCACGACACCCAAGCGTGTACCAAGATACCCAGCACTACCCGGAAAGCCTCATGTATATGGTCGCAAAGGGAGAACCTTAACGAAGTCGAGCAGGTGGAGGATGAAAAAAGCGAAGAGAGTATGGCTAGTGCAGTGAATACCGACCCAAGGGTGGCGAAGCATCAGATGCCCGTGTTGCAGGGCGTGATATTCGGCAAGACTGCCTCAGTATTACGGGACACAGGAAGTAATACGATGGTTGTGTGGCGTTCCCTCGTGCCACACGGAGCACTTACGGGAACCACGGCAACATTGTTCTTGGCGGATGGAAGTAGAATTAAGATTCCAGAGGCAAAGGTGGAAATTTTTTCGCCATACTTTTCAGGCGTATGCATCGTAAAATGCATGATTTCCCCGTTATACGACATCATCGTGGGAAATGTGCCCGGATCACGTCAAGCTCACGACCCTGATACAACATGGAAAGAGAAGCTTGCTGTACCGAAATTAGAGACGGACAGCGTAGCACGTAAACGATGCAAGGAGGAAAGTCATCACTTGAACCACTTGCTGAGCGGCATCAAGAGCACAATGTCTAAGCCGGATTCAGCCACACTCAAGGTGGACAGTTTGAAAATAACCAGAAAGGATCTCGAAACTGCGCAAGCAGAAGACTAGACCTTGAATACCTGCAGAAACAAAGTCGGACAAGTATATTATGGAAGGGGATCAACCAATTATTCATTTACCATAGAAAGGGGGATAGTCTACCGCCATTACCGGTTATCCTCTGGCAAAATGATAAAACAGGTGGTAGTTCCCTGCAAATTGCGCAGCCAAGTGCTTGAGATGGCGCACAAAAGTCTGTGTGTCAGGACATCAAGGTACGAAAAGAACCACTGATCGGGTACTAGGCTCGTTCTATTGGCCTGGAGTACAGGAAGAAGCTAAAATATATGTTCGATCTTGTGATACGTGCCAAAGAACGTACCCGAAAAGCAAAGTAGGCAAATCACCACTTAGCCAAATGCCGTTGATTGAGACACCATTTGAGCGAGTGGCAGTTGACATTATCGGACCCTTGAAACCAGTCTCTAACAAGGGTAACCGATACATTCTAACAATGGTTGACTTTGCGACACGTTATCGGGACGCAGTGGCCCTGCCCGCGATTGATTCGGCGACTGTGACAGAGGGCCTGTTGGAAATGTTTTCACGCACTGGATTTCCCCGTGAGATTCTGTGCGATAAGGCATCTTGCTTCACGGCCGAGTTGATGAGAGAAGTCAACGCACTGTTATCCATCAAACATCTAAGTTCGACACCCTACCACCCTATGTGCAACTGGATGGTTGAACGCTTTAATGGCACGCTGAAACAGATGCTGCGAAAACTTTGTCAAGGGGATCCGAAATTATGGGATCGGCTGCTCGCGCCACTCCTTTTTGCATACCGAGAGGTACCCCAAACCAGCATGGGATTCTCGCCGTTTGAACTTATCTATGGGAGATACGCTAGAGGCCCTTTCAGTATATTGAAGGAGCAATGGACGGGAGAACACATCAGTGATGAAGTAAAAACAACGTATGGCTACGTCTTGGATCTTCGAGATCGTCTTGAGAAGACGTTGCAACTAGCCCATGAGAACTTGTCACAAGCGAGGAAAACTCAAAAGCAGTACTAAGATCGGGGAAGCAAGAACCGTCTGTTAGAAGTGGGAGATCTTGCTTTGATCTTACTCCCTACCACGGAGAACAAGTTATTGATGCAATGGAAAGGACCTTTTCGAGTGGTTGGAAAGAAAGATAACCACGACTATTTATTGGACCTGGGACATGGCAACAAACTGTTCCACATAAATATGCTGAAGCGCTATGAAAATCGGCAGCCGAGGACAAACCCTCAAACAGCATCTTTCGTGGTCATGGAAGAGGACGAGACAGACACGCCATTATCAGTCTGCAATACTACCTAAAGCGTTGGCATGAAAGCAATTCCTATAGCCGAGGGACTCGAAGAAGGGAAGCGTGTTGCGCTTGAAAAGATTCTAGCAGCTTATGACGATGTCTTTTCCGACATCCCCGGAAAGACAAACATTTTGGAGTGCCGCCTTCAGTTGACAACATCTGAACCTATTAACACTCCACAGTACCCTTTGCCGATAGCAATAAAGGAAGTCATCGAGAAGGAAGTTCAAGATAAGCTGAAGCATGGCGTCATCGAGAGATCGAATTCTCCTTATAATTCACCACTGGTTCTCGTCAAGAAGCCGGATAACACTTATAGTACGTATGTGGACTTTCGGCGTATCAATGAGATTCTAATCTCCGATGCCGAACCCATACCACGAACGGACAAAATGTTCACCGAGGTCGGCACCAAGAGATATTTTTCAAAGTTCGATCTGACGGAAGGCTATTGGCAAGTCCCACTCCATCGGGCTTCAAGACCAGTCACTGCCTTCTCGACGCAGTCAGGACATTACCAATTCATGTATATGCCTTTTGGCATCAAGACGGCATCCGCAGTGTTCACGAGATTAATGAGGACTCTTCTTCAGGGTGTGGAAAACGTAGTCCATTACATTGACGACGTTCTCGTAGCTACAGCGACCTGGGAGGAGCACTTGGAGACTTTACAACACTTGTTGCAGTGAGTCCGTGAAGCAGGACTAACCATCAAGCCTCAGAAATGTGAAATCGCCGTGGAATCCATCATCTTCTTGGGTCATCAGTTGGTAGGCGGAACTATTCAACCAGTAGAAAGTACAGTGGCGAAGATTGCTAACGCAACTCGACCCGAGACCAAGAGGCAGCTGCGATCATTCCTTGGATTAGCAGGATACTACCGCGATTTAATACCCCGATATGCCGAAAAGGCCCAGCCTTTAACAGAATTAACCAAGAAAAGGAAGAAGAACAAGATCTGCTGGAAGCAAGAAAGAGAAGCGGCTTTTGAGACACTGAAGCAAGCCCTTTCACCAGGACCAATAGTACGAGCTGCTGATCCGAAACGCACATTCGTACTGCTTTCGGATGCGTCTGACACCTGTATCGGGACAGTTCTCATGCAGGACCACGATGGGGTGTTATATATATCCAGTGTCATACGCTAGCGGACAGCTATTGCCGCGAGAACAGAATTACTCCACCATAGAACGAGAATGTCTGGCACTAGTGTGGGCAATAGAAAAGTTTCACATCTTTGTGTACGGAACGCAGTTTGTTGTGCAAACTGATCACCAACCATTACAATATCTAGCTAAGGCCAAACACCTGAACGGCAGACTACTGAGATGGAGTCTGGCACTACAAGAGTATTCTTTTGTTATTCAATATCTTAGAGGCTCAGATAATTCAGGTGCCGATTTCATGAGTAGGCTGTAACCTAAGCTTTCACGGAAGTGTATTGCAACTAATTTACAGTTTGTCTACAATGTATATTTCTGAACCACGTGGTTTATTCACCAGAACGAAACAGTCATCGTGCCATGGCTGACTACATGTTTTTTTCTTGTTTTTTTTATGTGTGAGGGTGTGTGAACATTTATTGTGGACATATATCACTTCTATTCACTGGTGCGGTGCAGTGGTCTTGTGCAGACACGTGGTGATTGCGACTAAGACGTGGCTAGAAAGTTTTTTTTAGAAAGAAAAAACTTTTTCCGAAGGAGGGGCATGTGTGATGAGTGAAGTGGCCGTGCGTGATCGTGAACATAGAATTGTGTTTGAAGTGCGCGCCAAGAGGCAGTCGAAGAAGACGACGCAGGAAAATCAGGGCAGTGGGGTGTGCGAAGAGGAAGAAGCAGTGAGGCAAACGTGGCTGGAAGGAAGAAGCAAGGTTGAAAAACCAGGGCGTGGGAGCAGTGACCCGTCGGGTTGCGGACTTGAGGTCTCAGCGGGCTCCCACCTGGGGCCATACCAGCCGTCCTTGCAGTTCGGGCCCGGCATGGGCGAAACGTCGCCAGGACGTTTCCGCCAGGCAAGTCCGGCACCTACGGCAGCGAGCGCCAGCCAGCGTTCGAGATAGGCATGGCAAACGCTATGCGTGCTCCAGGTCGACGACCTCCGCAGTGAGCCGCGTTCTTGGCCGCGGCTGTCATTGGACTTACCAGGCTACCCGAGCGTCGGCCGCCCCTTCCCAGCGTTCAGTTTGCCGCCGGGACTTGACCACCGCCTTCCTCTCCGGTGAACTCTTTCTGTTTTTACGCCCTTGTGACTCTCACACCAGCATTCTCAGCATGTTATAATTTTTCCCTTACTTCATTTATTATTACACCTTTCATATCTTTTGTCAATACATTTTTTTGTGTGATCGCATAAATGGCCTCGTTACTGCGCGATGACGATTGAGTCATCGCAGGTTTCCGTACAGAAACACGAGCGTATCGTCTAGAGCTTTGTCTCTCTATACAGCTCGTTACGCCCCCCCCCCCTCCTATACGCTCCACTTTTCGGTAACCTTTCAGCCATGATTCACTGCTTCGCCAATACTTTAGCCATTCATTCCACGTGGTTTAGAGTCACATACGAGTTACACCAGGTGAGGTGCCGTCCAAAAACCTACCGCGAAGGCCCCTAGACAGCGATCCGATGACGCGGTCTCCGAATCGCCTCGGCTAAGTGTGGCTCGTGAGCGCAGCTCAGCGGCGCAGGACATCTGAGACTACAGATTTGTTTGGTCTGTGTTCGTATATATACGTTGTTTACTGATCAAGACAAGCGTGTGCCTTGTGCCCTGCTTATCACAAATTGATAAACGAAAGCTGCGGTCGCTGTTTAGTGCACACTCACTTAAGGATGTCACATAATATTTGCAACAGCTATTTGTAATATTCATACACTCGAGCGTTTGCCCCACGTCGTATTAGTACGAACTACTGCAAGATGCCACTCTCATTGAAAAAACATTACTGACACTAACTGCAGTCTTTTGCATTGGATAGGGGTTGCATTATGACTGAACATGCCTCCTTCCCCAGTCACACCAGCACGTACCCCTCAAGACTTTGCTTACTACTATACATCACGAGCTTGCGCCCTGCCGACGCCCATAACTTCAATCCAAGCTCGATTATCTCAAATTAGGCAATTCTCGCCGTGGTGTTCCAGTGGCTAAGGTACTCGGCTGCTGACCCGCAGGTCGCGGGTTCGAATCCCGGCAGCGGTGGCTGAATTTCCCAGGGAGGCGGAAATGTTGTAGGCCGGTGTGCTCAGGTTTGGGTGCACGTTAAAGAACCCCAGGTGGTCGAAATTTTCGGAGCCCTCCATTATGGCGTCTCTCATGTTCATATGGCGGTTGTGGGACGTTGAACCCCACATATAAATAATAATAATAAACAATGTTCCCAAGCAGCAATTTAAACAGCTGCTCTGCAGTAATTCTTTCTCGTGTGTTTTCGGATGCCAGAGTGGCAGACATCAGTGATTCTCACACATATCGACATGTTCAATGTCAATATTGTTGAAGTACAAAAAATTATCCCAATGGTAAAAGCAGGCGCGCCCTTCTCTTTAGTATTGTTGGGAAAGCTAGCGCCCTTTTCACGGGCGGACAAACCACACCGAGGCACAGAGCAGTACTTCACCATTGCGCAGCACTCAATCACCACGGGGACTTTGTGGCGTGGCTGCGTAAAACACCTTTTTTTCAGGACCAGAGCCGCGACGATTATGCAATCTCCATTGACGGCATCGGCTGCGCACATTCAACAACGTGGCCTACGTCATACATCACTGCACCGTCGATGAAACTTTCTGACGTTTCGCTTGCTGTATTGACCTGCTTGTAGAGGCTAGAGAAAGCCACGCTTATTGAAACTTCAACACACCGGAACTAATTAGTATTGCACGGAGGAAACTACAGATGACAAGCGAGAACACTCACATATAGTTTCCTTTTCTGATCAGCAATGCGCTCGCCGGCGTCGGCGTGCTTATCAGCCTTCTGGGAAGCTTCTCTGCACTTTTGATTGGGCTGCAACTAAAACGAATTCATACTTTCACTCGAAAGCATTCTTTAAGGGCGTTAGTGGACTCTGGCGAGGTGGTTCGTTCGAAAAAGTGTCTTCCCGAAACAGGTGATTCAAGCACTGGAGCAGCGGCTGCCACTGCGCGGTTGAAAGCAATCGCAGTCCACAAACAGACGTGACACGTGAGACGATGCCACTCCAAGACCGTTTGATAGCTGAGGACAACCCGACTGGCATCTCATTTCTGGAGCGTGCAGACGGCGCGTAGTGTATTGGCTGATGTTTTGATGGGTGGCGTTATCAAATAATTTAGCATGTTTTGGGTCAAGCTGCGGATTTTTTTACTCTTTTATTTCAATGCCACCAGCAAAAAGTCAACGGGAGGCCACTGTGTCTCTTTGGCTGTTTTAATAAATACAGAAAAAAAATGAAGCTGCAGTCTGAATTGTACGCACCATGCAAAACCAAACGCGCAGTGCTAGCGGTTGCTTTATGGTACACATCGTTTGTTTTATGTGCCCAGTTCTATAATGGCAAGTGCCGCATTATACCCGAAATACCCACTGTTCCGCTCGGCTAACTGCAATTGACGGCCAAACATTCGCGGTGACGTAATGCCCTGTAGGTTACAAAACATCTTAAGAACACTCCAGTGGCAGCTTCTGTTGTTTTCACTTTGTTTTATTATGTTTACCTATGTTGGGTTTGGTCAAAATAATTTGTTTCGTTGCTCGTCTCAACATGGTGATCAATGTAATATATGTGGCTGTATTAACACGGACAAGAAACCCTTCACTTCGCAGCGGAATAACCAGCAAGATACATTTATTTGTTCTGCGCGTCGGCTTTGTGCAACCTGACATTCAGTGAATTTTATATGAAAATGCCGTTGCGGAATCCTTGTTGTGAGTGTACAACTTACGTAAGACGGCGGGATGTATCGTGCACGCTGTGCGAAACTAAAACCAAATCGTGAAAAAAGACCAAAAAGAAAAAAACGCCAAGCCTGCGCGGAACGCGCCACAGAGAGACAGCATAAGCGGGAAAAGCGGCCTTTCAGGGCCTTTTATACACTCTTTGGAAAACTACTACAAGCACACTTGCTGAGTACCGACTACACCATTTATAATCGCAATTTACAAGCAGTTCGCCGGCAATCACAATGCTATATTTCGTCTTTCTTCGGATAAGTCTGGGATTGATTGATTGATTGATATGTACCGCTTAACGTCCCTAACATCCATATGATAATGAGAGATCGTGTACCGGAGGGCACCGGAAAATTCGACCACGAGGGGTTTTTAACGTGCACCCAAATCTGAGCACAAGGGCCTAAAACATTTCCACCTCCATCGGAAATGCAGGCGCCGCAGCCAGGATTCGATCCCGTGACCTGCGGGTCAGCAGCCGAGTACCTTATCCACTAGGCCACCATGGCGGGGCGATAAATGTGGGATTCACTAAACACTTGCAAGGAATTGTGTGCCAATTGTTAATGCATTGGCTGACACTGATGAGCACTTACGCCTGGAGTGGTTATGCGCCACAGTTTAGAGGTGTTCAACAACAAGCAGTTGTAGCGGGATGGAGCATTCGACGACCCACTCGTTGCGATATTCGCAATGTCTGACACCTGTTTGTTCTTGAGCTGTTCTAAAACGCTTAATTGCTTATAATAACATGATTCTTTACCCGGCAAAAAGCCTGTCTAAGCCAAGTGGTCAAACAAGAGCCAAGCCCCGTTGTGGCTCAGAGGTGGATTACTCATCTGCTACGCAGCAGACCCGATTTTGAACCATACTCTATCCCCAGTGTTTTTGTTTACATTGTTTATTTTTGTTTATTTTGTGCCAATAGTGCTTACAGATATCGGCGGCGGCGGCAGCAGCGGAAATCTACGGGAACGCGCGTGACCCGTGTTGTGATCTCATAGCAGCTCTCACTGTAAAGAGAAAATTCTCAGCTGCCCACCTAGATTCCTGTCTCCCCTTAACCCGCTTGCCTTCTGTGGGAATCCAATCAGTTACCCTTAAGGACTAGGGGTTATCCTGCCTACGTGTCATTCACGGACCATGTTGATTTCCTCTTCATGATTTCATCTATGATATCCTTAACCCACTTTGTTCTCTGATCTACTCCGCTCTATGCTTGTCTCATAATGTCACGTAGTGTTGGAACTTGCACCGCAGGAACTCGAATGCACTGTAGGGAAACCAATTTATTTGGCAGAACTCACGCCGCAGATGGTCGTCGGCAACATCCAAAGGACGCAGCTGCTCCGCCGGCGTGTCACACGAAAGCACACTCGCGCCTCGCCGCTACACACACACACACACACACACACACACACACACACACACACACACACACACACACACACTGATTCAGCCGTCGCAGTCAGCCGACTTGCAGCCATTATATATACGAGAACAGAATGAAACGCGATACCATCTTTCTCACGTGATCATACCAGGCGCCTATTTTGGCGCATGTAAAGACAATTGGCAGGAATGATAACCGTGCACTTCCACTGCGACAAACCAAAAGACTTCTCTTGACATTACCCACCTTTCAGTCGACGTCGTCCCTATGTTCTATCCAAACTAATATTACAATGCTGCGAGCAAAATAATGGGTACAACAACACAAAAAATCATTACTACAAAAACGTTGTGGTATAGTGTGTTAGTGCTAGCGAGCATGGTAAGGTTTTAAACGGACGACGTGGACCACTCCGGTGCTTGGGCGGCGTCGTTGGGATGAGCTAAGGTTTTTGGGCACAACTTGGTAGTCCAGAAAACGGTATTCCAGAGGCTCTCGTGGCTGCTGGAGCACAATTGGTGTCGTGTCGTGGCAGTGTTGGTAGTGTTCATTCCTTCAGTCTTCGTCGTCAACTTGATTGAGAGAGCGCCGAACTCCGGAGGTAAGTTTTGCAAGCGGCGGCTTGCTCGCTGTGCAATGGCACCGTCAACTTCAAACACGGGATGCAGACTGCTGCTTCTGCTTGGCGGAGGTGTCCTAGGCATGGGACTTCAGCACCTTTACCAGATGTGACGTAGTGTTGGTACTTGTAACGCATGAACTCGAAGGCACTGTGGGGCAACCACTTTATTTGGCAAAACTCAGGCCCTAGATGGTCGCCGGTAATATCCAAAGGACGCAGCTGCCCCGCCAGCGTGTCGCACGAAAGCACACTTGCGGCTCGCTGCTTCACACATACACCCACTGATTGATTGATATGTGGGGTTTAACGTCCCAAAACCACTATATGATTATGATAGACGCCGTAGTGGAGGGCTCCGGAAATTTAGACCACCTGGGGTTCTTTAACGTGCACCCAAATCTGAGCACACGGGCCTACAACATTTCCGCCTCCATCGGAAATGCAGCCGCCGCAGCCGAGATTCGAACCCGCGCCCTGGGGGTCAGCAGCCGAGTACCTTAGCCACTAGACCACCGCGGCGGGGCTACACCCACTGATTCTGCCATCGCAGTCAGCCGACTTGCACCCATTAACAATACGACATCAGAATGAGACGCGATACCATCTTTCTCACGTGATGACACCAGGCGCCTACTTCGGCGCATGTAAAGATGATTGACACAAATGATAACCATGCACTTCCACTGCAACAAACCAAAAACTTCACGTGGCAATAAAGTTATACCTATCATTTTTATTTTCATTGCTCGCTGCGTCGTCCTCAATTCAAGCTGAGCCCTCTTCGTAAGTCTCCATGTTTCTGCTCTATAGCTAAGTACCGGCAAGATGCAGCTATTGTATACCTTTGTCTTGAGGAATAGCGGCAATCTACCTGTCATGATCTGAGAATGCTTGCCGAGTGTGCTCCACTCCATACTTATTCTTCTAGTTTTTTCTTTAATCTTTATTCAGAAATACCCAGCTTTGCTTAAAGGCGTGTAAGCAAGGGGGGGGGGGTTACAGCAGTCCGGCATTCTTGAATTTTCAGGTCATGATCAGACCGTCTAGACCGATAATGCGGTAGTTTAAAGTAATTGTCTTTATTGATGCCAGTCTTCTTATGGTATATGTGAAATAACAATTTTAAACGCAATTTTCTTCTTCGAGAGGAGAGCGCTTCCCATCTCAGCTCGTTTTTCATTTCAGTACAGCTGTCACCTCGCTTATACCGACTTAGAACGAACCCTGCCACTCTGTTCTGTATTTTCTCGATCATATAAATCAAGGACTTTTAGCGCGGATCCCACACACAATAAGAATTATCCAAAATCGGGCGGACGAATGAAATATACGCAGTACTTTTTAGGACAGCAGGGGAGGATCTCAGATTTAGTTGAATAAAATTTAGGGCTCTGGCAGCTTTTTCAACTACAGCTTGCACATGCGCATTCCATGAACAGTCGCTCGTAAGTGTTACACCCAAATATTTGTACATTGATTGATGATCAATGACGTCACCGTTCAAAAAAGTAACGCGCTTCATCCTTTTTCTTTTTTTTAGTAAAAGACACGTGCACACAGTTTTTCACATTAAGTTTAATTTTCCATTTATCACATCATTGCACAATTCGGGTAAGGTCAGCCTGCAATTCAATGCGATCCTGTTCATTTTTTATTTTTCTGTACACAACTGAGTCGTCAGCGAATAAACGTATTCGAGAAGTAATGCCATCAGGAATATCAATTATGTAAAATAAAAACAGTAGCGGCCCTTTAACGGACCCTTGAGGGACACCCGATGTTACTTCCACCGCAGAAGAAGTACTACCATTGAGAATGACACATTGTCGACGCTGTGATAGATAACACAGCGTCGACAATGTGTCATTATTGAATGTGTGTCAAATATTGATAAGAAAGTTAAGTACTTTCTTATCAATATTTGCTTTTTCGAGTTTGCGAAGAAGCGAAAAATGGCACACGGTGTCAAACGCCTTTCTGAAATCCTAGAAAACACGGTCTGTTTGACTGTTGTCATCAACCTCGGACACTAAAACATGGTAGAATTCAATCAGCTGTGTTGTGCAAAACAGGCCCCTGCGGAAGCCATGTTTACCATCAACTAATAATTTATGTTGAACTAAGTGTTTTATTATGTCTTTATAGAAAATGTGCTCCAGTATTTTGCAGGGAATAGATGTTAATGAAATAGGTCTATAATTGTTGGCCTCTTTTTGGAACCATCTTGTGAATGGGAACCACGAAAGCCCTTTTCCAGCCCTGAGGCAGAACGCCAGTAGAGAGAGATTTTTTCTATATTAGGTAAAGATAAGGAGCTATTGGCCAGACACAACACTTCAACATGCGTTGGGAAATACTATCTGGACCAGGGGCCTTGGTTTTGTCTATATTTTAAAGGGGATTCGATACCACTCACACAGAGTTCACAGGTGGCATTAATGGCCGAGATCCCAGAAGTGGCTTTCCAAGCGTAACTAATTTCGCAAAATCCATTAGAGATAAAAATACAAAGTGAAACAAATCATTACGACACGACGTTTTATCAATGTCGCTAAACAAGATCTGACCATCATGAAAAATTCGTTTACTCTGGTTGAATCAGCTTCACAGTTTCTTACGTATCTCCAAAGCTGCTTTGGGTTCGTTTTTATACTTTCGTTTAGTCGATAGAAGTATTGAACCTTTGCGCTACGAACTTTAGATTTATATTCATTAGTTACTTCGACCAACTTGGTGTACTTATAACTGTTATGGGTTCTTTTAAATGCCTTGTATACTCGTCGTCTTTTTCTTATTAATCTAAATATCACTGGTGTCAACCATGGCTTCTTGCACTTTTAGAGTTTAACCGCGTTTGTAGTTGGCACATACTTTCCCATTAATTCTATGACTTTTGCTTTAAATAGAGACCACAGTTGTAAAACATCGGCGCTGTCGCAATGACAATCGAAAACAGGAAAATGAGAAAATAATTCCCGAGAAATAGCAGAGTAATCACCCTTATCATAAAAATATACCTTCCTAGATTGGCGGGGCTTGGGTCCCTTGATCACATGTTTAATAGTTGCTACAACTGCGAGATGGTCACTGATACCGGGTATACATGTCATAGAGTCTACAATACTTGGCGAATTACAAAAAAGCAAGTCTAAAATGTTATTATTCCTTGTGGCCACAGTAACGTATTGAGCAAGACAGAACGTATCAACGATGTTTTTCATGCTGATGTTTTCGCGACAACCAGTCAAGGCGATACATGTTCCATTATACCACGTCAAATCCGGTAGGTTGAAATCAGCAGCAAGTATAAACTAATATGATGTTCTGCAAATTATGTCATACAGTTGCTGCAACTTATCCGGGTCAGTATTTGGCGGTCGATAAAACGTTCCAGCAATAAATTTCTTATTTTCAGCAAGTGTCACCGTACACCAGACCGATTCTACGTCATCGTGCCCAATATCAAGTTCAGATGACCATAAGGAAGAGTGAACTAACAAAATTACCTCTCCACCTGTTCTTGCCCTATTTTTTCGGTAAACGTTAAAGTGACTAGGAAACACCTCACTATTATTGATTGACGGTATCAGCCATGATTCTGTCCCAAACAATCATTCTGCCTTCGTCAATTCGATTAAGCCCGCAAATTCATCTATTTTATTAACAATACTTCTGCAGTTTACAACAACAGCTGTTAGGTTGCGTGAGGATGAGGTGGTCTTACAAGCAGGGTGTCACTTCTTTAGAGCTGAACTACCTTTTCTTTTTCTTTGTCCCACGTCAAGGCCTTGCTATCAACAACTAGTTTGTCAAAATTTAGTTTAACCTTGCTACTGGTGTCTGCTATTAGTTTTAGCATAGTTCCACAATCGTTTTCATATTTCTCGTGTTTCTGGTGCGTAGTCCTGATTTACACAGTAATCAGACCTTTTGAATTTCTTAGCGTTTTTAAGGACATCCAATTTTTTCTTGTCGGAGAAAAAATTAACAACAATTGGCTGGTTGAACTTCTTATTGAATTGACCAATACGGTGTGCTCTTTGTACTGACGTCAGTTCTATTGCAAGACGAGTTCGATGTCCTTAATCAGTTTCTGAGACTGCTGCCACGCTCTCCCTTGTCATTTTTAATGCCATAAAAAACCAGGTTGGCCCTTCGACTTCTATTTTCAAGGTTGACGTCTTTTGTTTGCAGTTCCTGAACTTTTTTTCGAGCTGTTTGTCCTTGTTTCCATGCTGTTCTACCGTGTCGCTAAGAACTTCAATCTTTTCGTCAGCTTTGCCCAATTTATTATTTATTTCCGAGAGCATAGCTTCATGTTATGCTAGTTCTTCATGGATAGTATCCACCTTCTTCATGACGCTGTTTTGACCTGCCTGCAAACTCTTGAGCAATTCGAGTTCAGTATCACTGTGGGGGCCAGGATTTATCTCTACATCACCGGAAAGCAACAGTAATAGAATCAAATACAGTACCAAGTTAGCAAACAAGCGGAATCCTCTATCGCGAGCACGTTCTTTCACTCGTTTTCTACAACTACAAGCAGAGCATGTCGTCGTGGGAGGGGCCGGCAGCGCACAAAATAATCTCCATACATGAAAAGAGAAGTGTTCACTAACCTGCAATACCAACATAGGCATTTACTGCGTGTCGGCCAGCGTGCCCGCTCTAAATCCCACGAAGGCATATAGTCGTGCGCTTACATAAGGTTGCACATGGTCACGTGGCACTTCATACTGGTGAGTCTCCGCCATATATCTTTCAAAGCAGACAGTATTGCTGGCGTTCCTGTCGTCGAAGATGGCTGGCGATTCATTGAGGCAGTCCCTTGCAGCCAAGTGGCACGATGTCGTTTCCGCAAGAGTCTTTGGAAATAAAGGGATCACCACCCATTGACCGGACGCGTCGAAATCCAATGCAGCTCGGAGAGCGACAAGAACCTGCAATACCAACATGGGCATTAACTGCATGTCGGCCAGCATGCCGGCTCCAAATCCCACGAAGAGATATAGTCGTGTGCTTAAATAAGGTTGCACATGGTCACATGGCACTTGATACTGGTGAGTCTCCGCCATATCACTTTCAATGCAGACGGTATCGCTGGCGTTCCTGTCGTCGAAGATGGCTGGCGATTCATTGGGGCAGTCCCTTGCAGCCAAGTGCATGATGTCGTTTCCGCAAGCGTCATTGAAAATAAAGGGATTACCGCCCATTGACCGGACGCGTCGAAATCCAATGCAGCTCGGAGAGCAATAAGAACCTGCAATACCAACATAGGCATTAACTCCATGTCGGCCAGCGTGCCGGCTCCAAATCCCATGAAGGCATATAGTCGTGCGCTTAAATAAGGTTGCACATGGTCACGCGGCACTTGATACTGGTGAGTCTCCGCCATACCACTTTCAATGCAGACGGTATCACTGGCCTTCCTGTCGTCGAAGATGGCTGGCAATTCATTGGGGTAGTTCTTGCAGGCAAGTGGCACGATGTCATTTCCGCAAGCGTCTTTGGAAATAAAGGAATCCCCGCCCATTGACCGGACGCGTCGAAATCCAATGCTACTCGGAGAGCGACAAGAACCTGCACTACCAACATAGGCATTAACTGCATGTCGGCCAGCGTGCCGGCTCGAAATCCCACGAAGGCATATAGTCGTCCGCTTAAATAAGGTAGCACATGGTCACGTGGCACTTGATACTGGTAAGTCTCCGCCATATAACTTTCAATGCAGACGGTATCGCTGGCGTTCCTGTCGTCGAAGATGGCTTGGCGATTCTTTGGGGCAGTCCCTTGTAGCCCATGTTAAAGAACCCTAGGTGCTCGAAATTTCCGGAGCCCAGACTACGGCGTCTCGCATAATCATATGGCGATTTTGGGACGTTAAACTCCACAAATCAATCAATCAGTCCTTGCAGCCAAGTGGCACGATGTCGTTTCCGCAAGCGTCTTTGGAAATAAAGGCATCACCGCTCATTGAGCGCACGCATCGAAATCCAATGCAGCTCGGAGAGCGACAAGAACCTGCAATACCAACATAGCATTAACTGCATGTCGGCCAGCGTGCCGGCTCCCAATTCCACGAAGGCATGTAGTCGTGCGCTTAAATAAGGTTGCACATGGTCACGTGGCACTTGAAACTTGTGTGTCTTCGCCATATCACTTTCAATGCAGACGGTATCGCTGGCGTTCCTGTCGTCGAAGATGGCTGGCGATTCATTAGGGCAGTCCTTTGCAGCCAAGTGGCACGATGTCGTGTCCGCAAGCGTCTTTGGAAATAAAGGGATAGCCGCCCATTGACCGGACGCGTCGAAATCCAATGCAGCTCGGAGAACGACGAGAACCTGTAATACCTATATCGGCATTAACTGCATGTCGGCCAGCGTGCCGGCTACAAATCTAAATTGCTTCAATCTCGTAGTTCGGCTCTGCAGTTATCATCTGCTCTAAGTAGACGTAGCCTTTTACAATTCCAAGTCAGCTGTTGTCTATCTTTAAGCGCTCTTCTCTTCGGAGGTTGTACATTACTTTGTTTTTCTGCATCTTTTCTGCTCTCTTTGTAATCCGTAATCATGAGTTGCATTGTCTTGTATTGCGTAATGAGCATTCTAATGCGCAATTGTAATGAGCATTGTAATGTAAACCGTAATCATGAGTTGCAATTATTCCCCTGAGTTATACAGCAAAGCGCAGGTTACTATCGTACACTTCATTAGCTCTTTTCTCAAACTGTTCCCACTCTAGGCCGCATAAAGCCTCTTGTAAGCACGCGGCAAATAGCATTGGCGAGATTTTACACCCCTGCCTTACACCCTTCTTGATTGGTATTTTGTTGCTTCCTTATAGAGCACTATGGTGTTGGTTAATCCCCTGTAGATATCTTCCAATATGTTTATATATACTTGGTCTACGCCTTGATTCGGCTGTTCCTGAGGAATTGCTTATATATCTACTGACTCAAACATCTTCTCGTAACCTATGAAGGCTATGCATAGTGGTTGGTGGTATTCTGAGAATTTTTCTATTACCTGGTTGATAGTATCAGTGTGGTTGAGTTGTGAGTAGTCTGTTCGATTTCCCGCTTGTTCCGTTGGTTGATTAAATTCTAACAATGTCTGAATTCCGTTAGCGATTACCTTTGTAAATAACTTGATACGACGGAGATCAAGCTGATCAGCCTGTATTTTTCAATTCCTTGTCCCCTGTTTTCTAATGGATTAAGTTGATAATGGCATTTTTCCAAGATTCTGGTACTCCTCCCATAAGGAGGCAGTTCTTTAACAGGGTGGCTAGTTTTTCTAGCACAATCTGTTCTCCGTCATCAAGCAGACCTGATGTTACCTGGTCCTCACCAGCAGCATTGCCTCTTTGCATTTCCTTCAAGGCTCTTCCGAATTCCTTTATCTTTATTGGTGGGATGACTTCTTGAACATTGCTAGTTCTTATATTAAGGTTGTGGTTGCGCAGACTACTGTACAGATCTCTGTAAAACGCCTCCACTATTTTAACTATCCTGTCTATATTTGTAGTTACTTTGTCTTTCTTGTTCCTTAGTGCTCACATCTGGTTTTTGCCTAGCCCAAGTGCCCTCTTCCCTGCTTTGACGCTTCCTCCGTTCTCCAGAGCGTGTTCAATTTTCTCCATGTTATACCCTCTTACATCGGATACCTTACGCTTAATATTTAGCTTCGTACAAGAACTTGAATAATAAAGAAAATATCCAAGATCCGTAAATTATTACGTTATGCGAATTACACTAATAGCTACACTCTTGAATTTCTAGTAACGATGTCATATTCTCCTACTGCGTCGTCTCCAGTTTGCTTTTTCCCTACCTTTGCATTGAAGTCGCCCATCAGTATACAATACTGTGTTTCTACCTTATTCATTGCCAATTCCACGTCTTCATATATTCTTTCAATTGACGCGTCATCATGCTAACTATATCTGTGGATAAATAACCCCACACCTAGTTCTCTTATGTTAACCAGCCCACGACAGCAAAGGACGTGCCCATTCTAGCACAGCATAGGCCTCATCTGTCCTCCAAACCTCACCGAGCCCTATTACATCTCATTTACCTGCCTCTAGCTTCTCGAACAGTACAGCTAGACATGCCTCATTAGATAAGCTTCTAGCGTTAAACGTTGCAAGTTCAAGTTCTAATGGCGGCCTGTCCGGACCGATTGATTATTAGCACCCTCTGTTTCGTTGCTGATCTGACCGCCACCGTTGTCTGTTGCTTCGCAGCCACTGGGGATTAAGGGTCGTGAGTTAATTTACGCATGCATGTGTGAGGTAGTGGCTATATACTGCACCAGGGTGGCCGATCTTTGTCCGGTGAGGGAGTGCGTCACCGGTAGTGGATACCAATGAGGCCGCACCCTAGGTCTCTTATTGTAGTTCCATCACCACGCGGATTTTTTTTTTTCCGGCTGGGAAGTGCAAAGCACCACGGTTCAAACCATGAACCTTTTGCACGCAAGGCGGAAGCCCTAACCACTACAAAATCAGTTCTATGTGCTTCCAAAAATAAAGCTGACGTAATGTGTCGGTCATGAAAACAAATGATTGGTTGTGGCCGCTAGCCATGTTGATATAAAAACAAAAAAGTTGTAATACCTTCTTTGCAACAAGTTGCATTTTGTGATTCAATGGTAAAGCATCATACTGTCTCTCCGTCTGGAACTCGTACATCCCCACATAATATTCTCAAAGATTGAATTTGATACAAAGTAGCTATCCACAAGACTTCTCACAACGCCACATCTGAAATAAACAAACATAGATTTCTACCTGCTGCTACTGCAAACAGGTAGCTGATGCATCAGGGGTTTGATCGTGTGACTGAATTCGGAAAGAAAAGGGATACTGAAAGCCAACAGGCAGCGAACGAAAATTGTGAAGCTTTCACACTCGACAGTTGACGTGTATTTTAAAGAAACGCACACCTGGTTGCCTAAACCTGCATAGATGGCTGGCACCGACTTCACTGAAACCACCATCTTGAACCATCAGCATGTGTGGGCACGTCTGTGGTGTGTCATTAATGCTACTAAATCATCACATGCATGTTATTTAGTATTTCACGAACAAAGACGTGCCCGACAATTCTTCTTCACATTTAAAACAGCTTGTTGGTCATCAAAGTCACAATAGCGGGGTGGGAGCATGGTCAGAAGCTGCGCCCATGTCGTTACGCGCAACCTATCTGTAAGTTGTGTCACCCTTACGGACCAAAATTATGATATGACTATGAGGCGCGTGACAATGAGGAGCTCCAACTTGATGATTGGTCATATACCCAGTTAAATTTAGCATATGTTTACTGTTCTATTTTTTGTCGTGATTACACGCACTTCAAAATTCTGCCGCCATGTCCGCGACTTGACCCCACGACTTCCGAAATAAACATAAATATGCTAAAGGACTTGGGACAGTACGCAAAAACTTATCGCAAAGACAACCGCAGGCGACAGATGCGTGGCGGAGGTTACATGTGACACGATGTGGAACTTGATCGTTCGCGTGCCAAGCACACCAAAATGACAAAGAAAAAGAAACAAATAAACCACCACAGAGGTCGTCAGAGATTCTGGCCGCCAATTAAATACTGACCTCCCAGTCGAGTCTCATCGTTTCCGTCTCGTTGCGAATAATGTAAGCGACGACGTTTCATTATAGCGCTCATCGTTACGTACTGCTGTGACGCAGCCCCGCGAATACGATACATGGCTGGCTAATTGAAGACATGCAGACAATGAATTTCAACAGCTAATTTATCGCATAATCACCAGTGAGCACAGTAGGATATGGATTTTGCTCATCCTTTCAGAGTGTAAAGTTGGCAGCGACAGACTCCACTCGGGTCCCGGTGCTGCGAAGACGGCGGCTGGAAGTGGCTGTGAGAATAAGACGCCGTCGAGCCCTCTATGTTCCGACTGAAGTGGCCCGAGTAAGACCTGCACAACCACGAACAGTGGTCGAGGTGCGACGAGGACCTCCCGCTCCCGCACCGATCATCGTCACCACTAGTCCTGCCAGTGTTGTGAAACGCCACGAACGATGGCAGGGACGCACAACCGCAACTTGGCGCGAGAGGTCGGCTGAGCACGGCCGACCGCAATCCGCCGCCAAAGGGAGGACGTGAGTAACCCCCGCTGCTGCGGCCGTAGTGACCGCTAGGTGGGTTGAAGGCGGACAGGTGCCTCTTGTAGTAGCGAGGCATCGAGTTGTTGTTGACTCAGCGTCAAAACTTGTGCGGATGAGAGGTTGGCGCCGTACGAGACGACAAAGACGACACCTCGATGCCGAACGGTTAGGCCTGAGGCCGAGGCACAGTGGCGGTCCTCGCGTCGTGTCGCCAAACTCTTCGGAGTCGTTGCTCATCTCGCTTTCTTTCAGTTCGCAGTCCGGCGCTAGGGAAGTCATGCTTGCGGCTCCGTGTGGTAGGCGAGCAAAGGAAGCCCGAAAAAAAAGTAGGTTATCCGAAAATTGAGGAAGCACCTGCGATTACTGGAGCGTAGGCGAAGCATTTTCTTGCTTGCTTGTTCCTTTCTTTTGTGGCTCTCACCCACTAAGGGGTATCAGCCAAGAATCCGGCGGTTAATGCAAGTCAATACCTTTAGATTTTTCTAGGCTAGTGGACTATGATTACTGTGCTTCGACAGTAAAATTAATTTGGCGCAATGTAAAAAAAATTAAAAAAAATAAAATAGGGGGTGGGGAGAAAAATACTAGAATTTGTTGAATATATGAGGTGGAATCGTTATATGAAATTCTCCTGAAAGTTCAATCATTGCAGTCTATCAGCTGAACAATAGGTGGTAGTGTGGCTAGTAAAATTCGAGAGCTGATCGCTGACTCAGCAAGATAATCTTCTTGCGTTATATATGAATTCGCAGAGAGCCCCGCAGATGTTCCTGTCACTGTGTCCTAATGAAGGCACAATTGGAAGATCAAGACATGTTCGCACAAGTGTGTCAGCCATCTCGTTTATAAATATACTACTATGGCCTGGCACCCATATCATTCGCACTAGACGAATGTTTGCTGGGATTAATGATTTAAAAGTTTCTTGTACTTCAGATGTCGACGACGATGATAAAAATGAACACACGGAATACGAGTCAGACACTATCACAGCTGTTGAATGAGTCGCAGGAAGTTTACGAATAGCTAGAATAACGGCCAATAATTCTGCTTCAAATATTGGTGTTAAATCTGGTAGGCGTAATGAAAATGACCAGAATATTGAGAGAGAAAAGATACCCACACCTGCCTTCTCGCCACTTATAGATGCATCCGTTGCAATTACTATATTAGTACCTAATTGAGACAGGTGTTGTTCCAATAAACCAATCAAATATTTAGAGGACAAGTGTTTAGCGTTCATGGGAAAAATATCGTCAAAATTTATTTGCACTTCTCCGATTGGTTTGACAGATGGTGTGATCTCGAATACATTAACATTCAAAGAATCTAGAAGTGTTTGAACAAGTAGCACTTGGGGTTTATGTACACAGGACCAATGCTCATTGAAAAAAGACACTAGGCTCGGCAAAGAATACAAACTGTCGCCTTTTTAAAGTGGATTCATAAATTTTGAATGGGTTTTTACTGTTAAAATACGAAATCTGCGAGCAAGGGTGGGTATCCGAGCTTCTTGATACAAAACATTATTAGCTGTGAATTTTGGCACACCTGAACAACTACGTAGAGCTTCCCACTCTAAGAAAATCAGGATGTTTATTTTGTATGCTGGTCCACCAGAAAATAGTACACATTCGAATTCAAGAATCGGACGAATGTACATGCGATAAATCATGATCAGCGTATCTCTGCGAAGACCAGAACGGAGGCGGCCAAGCCTACCTATCATTTCAACAGCGCGTGTAGTCATAATTTTAATATATTGAATTAGGTCACGCCAGCTCAGTTTTTGATCGTACAGTACACCCAGATATTTAATACAGTTTACCTGGGGAATTATTTCTTGATGGTCCTGAAGAGAAATAGTAACTGGTGCGTCCAATGGAAAAACCATTATAGCACTTTTAGTTACGTTCAGGTTCATATGAATTTTCTGAAACCAGGTTTCCAATGTTGCCAAATAACACTGTGAAGTCGAATGTAGTAAATAATTATCGCTGTCAGATGCAAAGGACGCGATATCATCTGCATGTACGTATACTTGTACCTTATCACTCAGTGGTATTGAACATAACAAAATGTTAAATAGCACAGGTGACAGAACAGAGCCTTGAGGAACACCTCTCGTTTGGCTATACTTTGGCGTGGAAACACCTCGTTGGAAGCAATAAAATTTTCTGTCTTTTAAAAATTCGTATATCCAATTTGTTGAGTACTGCGGGAACGTAAGCTCTTTAAGGACATTGATAAGAATGGGATGTTCCACACTGTCATATGCCTTGGCTAAATCAAGGGTTACTAGGGCCGCATATTGTCGTCTGTATGAGCAAGCTTCATACGAGCCTCTAAATCAACATGCGCCCACCATATAGAGTAACCTGCAGTGTCTAAATCCAATCTGGCACGCACTGAGTATCGCATTATCTGTTATGGACTTCGTAACTCTAATGTAAAGTATTCTTTCTATTAACTTAGCTACGTGTTGTGTTAAAGCGATTGGACTAATAGTATTTATCTGCATTCCGAGTCCCTGTATTTTAAGAAGCGGTATTATTTTTGCAAGTCTCCAGTCAGGGGGTATTTATCTATTTTCAAGTGAATAGTTGACAACGTTAAGGAGGTCTTCAGGAGAGATGTCGAATAATACTTTTTAACATTTCTGAAGTGACACCGTCTGGTTCAGGACCTGTGCTTGGCAGAATACGAAGGACGTGCGCAAGTTCCTCCGTACTTACTTCAATAAAATCATTTCCAAATGACGGTTTTGCACACTTTATTTTGATTTGTGATGTAAATCTCTTTTCCAATCCTAATGCAATTTCATTTAATGTATCTTCCAACTCAGTTGGAGAAAAAATAACGGAGTCAATATTTACGCGTGCTGTAATAGCTTTAGGATTACGGTGAAATCTGAATAGAGCTTTCTTGTTGCTGCTCTTGGTTAGATAGCTGTACCGTTTTTCTTCATAATCGTCTTTCGTTAATGAAACTGTTCTCCTAAAGGTAGCTTTAGCAAATAAATAATTTCTCCAATTAGTCGGACATTGGTTGGAAAGGAGTTTTTTTCATGCAGCGTTGTGGCATCTATAATCTCTGGCGCAATCCATATTCCACCAGGCAGATATGATTTTTCCCTTTGATGAAGATATAGTAAACTCTGATTTTTATTGTACATTTTAGGGTAGAAAAAAGGCTCATAGCTTTAATATTTGCTTCTATATTGGGCAAGGAAGACAGCATTGACTGTAAGTTCTTTTTAAATTTAGAGTACTTTACAAAACTTTGCACCTGGCGATCTACCGTCACTAAAAGAATGCTAACTTCAAATACCAGGGGCCAGTGATCAATACTTGTAGCGGTATGAAGAACACTCCAAGATGATATTCTCACACTTGAGCTTGCAAATGTCAAATCTAAGACGCACCTCGAATTACATCGAACGATTGTCGAAACTCTGGAGTTCCGAAAAATAAGGTAATTCCGATTAGTCCAGTCCCACAACCGTTTTCCTGTTGAATCAGTGCGGAATCCCCATGAAACGTGATGGGAATTGAAGTCTCCCGCAAATGGTATACTGTTTCTGCAAAAACTCACAGTCACGTCAAGGGCTCTTTCATCTTGTATTCCAGCCGGAAAGTAGTTGTTGACTATAGATAGTAGCGTGCATCCAGGAAAGTGAATTTCCAGAACCAATACTTCATAATCGTGTGATATTTGTTGGTAAACTAAGTGTGCTTTGAGACGAATTTTGGATGAAATGAAAAACATTAATCCTCCACCACGTGAGTCTCGGTCCAGTCTAAAGCACTGATAGTTTCTTTAGATAGAAGTTTTGATCAGCAGACAGCCAAGTTTCTTGTAAAATTATGACGTCTTGAGATGGTTGAGAAATTAGGTATAATAAGTCTGTAGTTGCAGAGAGAATTGAACGGCAGTTCCACTGAAGTACTCTAAGGTACCCAATGATGATAAGCAAGCAGTAGAAACTGCTTGATCTAAGATACTATCTTTTCAAAAGTCCGCTTTAGTCCTAGGTTCCTTCACACTCTTTTTTTTTGTTTTTGGATGAGAAGAATTATTAAGCTTGCTAGTGGGTGATCTGGTGCGTTTCAAGAGGCGAGCATCTATATCTACATCCCGATTACTTTTTGATTCTGTATCAGATATACCTTCCTGCTCAGTTGTGTTGGATCTGGAAGGCATTGCCTCATTATCGATAGAGACATCTGACTGATGTTCGGCAGGTTTATTAATTGAGGCACTAGGAGGTTGGAGACGCTTAGTTTTTCGATCAGATGCACCCGACATCTGGGAATCCATAATATTTTTGAGTGAGTCGTACAGATTGAGTAAAAAGTTTTCTAATACTTTTTCTACGGCTTTTTCTACCATAGCAGAAATGGACTGAGAAAGTGATGCATCCATAGAAAGAGGTGGACGAGCTGCTATGCCGGCATAACCCTGATTCCTGCTTTCAATTTCTGCAATTGCTTTTCTACGAGAGCATCGTCTCCGTTCAATGATTTCAATCACCTGAAGTTCCTTTGATCTTGCAGGGCAGTTAGGATCGTCTGCAGCGTGATTTGCCTTGCACAAACAGCATGTTTTATTGTCTGATTGACACTCAGCAGTACTATAACCAGCCCCGTATATCGCCCCGCATATGCGGCATCGAGTCTTCGATCGACAACCTTTAATACTGTGCCCAAAGCGCCAACATTTAGCACATTGCAGTGGCAGCGGAGCCAAAGCTTCGACCTTACAGATAAGCGGCCATGCCTTGATCTCCGAAGAGCGATCTGTTCCACCGAATGTGACAATTACAGTTTTAAGTGGGAACTTTCTGTTGGTTTTTCTGTTTGGTACAGCGGTAAACAGAAGTAACACGTGCTGGGGAAAAGATGTCCAAGACTTTTGCTGTTCTTAGACCTGCGTCTACCCCCCGAACCAATCCTTTGCAGCAAGCTAGATGAGGTGAGATAAAAGAGCTCACCGGACGTGATGAAAAAGAAGTGCACTTCAGAAGGTCTTGGATGCAAGCCTTGTCTGGTGAGCAGCATAGTATCTCCCTGCGTCCATACTGACGAACCTCTGTTATCAGTAGAGAGTGGGGAGTGATTGCACGAAGTTCCGTTTGGATTGTCTTGGGATTTTTTATGCGGATGAACCCACCGGTGGTCGGCACCAAAGCGACAAGAACGCTACGGGTTCTATTGTGGAGAAACAACTCCAGGGAAAGATCTTGAGGGGGGAGGGGGAACAGAGGCTGATCAGAGGGCAGGCCTCTGGCCCGGAGAAGAAACCGACATGAATTAAGAAGTTACACTTATCAATGCACTAAAACAGTTGCGGAACAAGAGGTAGATCTAATAACATAAAAGTATCCACCGGCTAATTGACCGCAACCCTGAGGATGAAACAAGGAACGCAGGCGCAGGCACGAACGCAGTCTTCTTCCACCACGTCGTTCTTTCACCACGCCAGAAGCAACTTTGTCAAAATACGATGATTCACTTCTTCTTCTTCTTATTCTTCTTCTTCTCCTCTTCTCAAGGTTCTTACGCAATGCAGAGGATATGCCGACTGTTAGGTGATTCGTTTTTTTGTTTACTCCCAATACTTCTCGTGTAAGCTAGGGATAGGTAATGCAACAAATCTAATTACTGAATATTAGAATTTAAATGTTTAAAATGATAAAGTATTCAACTTGATCCTTTTTTAGCCTGACTTATAAATTCCTCTATCGTGTACAACCCAACTAAGAAGGATCAATTTGTATTCATCGTCATCTTCAACAAATTTGCAAGATGTTTCAGCGCGCGAACAAAGGAAAAAAAGGGTAGACAAAAAGAGCACTGACTTCACACTAACTTTATTTCACACAGTGGCAAACCTTATACGTCTAAAAAGGAAGATTACAGAGCATGAAGGTAAAAAACAAGCCTAATCTACACACCAGTAACAGCACGTGTAACGGGTCCTCTACTGCCTCAAAGCCCAGCCAGGTAATCACGTTCAGCTTGTGATAAAGCAACCGATGAAGTGCTTACGCATTTATCTCCTTGCATGAGTACTTTTTCGTCTTCCATAATTTCTCGGGTAAGCTGGTCCCTGTGCCTTGCCAATATAGAGCACTGATCAAAGAGGGGGTGCACCCATAATCTCGGCAATGAATGCCAAAATGCCCTTGTACCACATTGTGCACATTGTTTCGGTGTTCTCGGAGGCGGTCGCTTATGCACCTGCCAGTTTGGCTGACATAGACGCACCCACACATCAGGGGAATAAAGTATATGACTCCCACTGCACATGGGATGTAGCATGTCCTTTGACCGACAGAGCACGCGGCAGACTTTACGCGAGGTGCATTGACCCGTTTGCAGAGTTTCTGCAATTTTTCCAATGCTGAAAAAACAACAAGAACGTTGGCATCTTGAGCAATCTTTTTAGCCTGTGTGAGACGTCGTGCACGTACGGTAGTACGACAGGCCGGCTCTTTTTGACGCTGTTGCGCTCATCTGGTTTGTCGCCTCACTTCACGGCAGTGACCAGCTTTTCCGCCACTGAAACGAGAACGTGTGCGGGGTAACCGGCTTTGGTGAGGCGCTCCACTTGTAGAGCAAAGCTGCGGTGTACCATGTGGGGGCCAGACCTCTTTAGGGCGTTGGCAAGGCAGAGGTTAGCAACGACCAGCTTGACCAATTTATTGTGAGCTGAACCGAAAGGCAGAAGTGGCTTGCCGCTTCTTGGTTCATACATCCAGCAAACATGTCGGGTTTCTAGCAAAAGCTTTAAATCTAGAAATTTCAGGTTGTTGTCAGTGGGTGATTCATACGTTAAAACTAATGGTTTCAGGAACTCTCCGAAAACAGTCAATACGTCAGAACAAATGGTCTGAAATTTTTGTCTGTCACATTTCAACAACACTAAGTAATCATCAACAAAATGGCAGACTTTAAAAACCACAGAGTCATCAAGTTTGTTTGACAAGACACAATCATGATGTGCTAGAAATATGTCACTGATAATGGGTGCCAAGCATGAACCTCTCTATACTCAACTTTTTTTGTAAATAGTTTGTATTAACCCATGATACAAAAGTGGCCTTCAAATAGACAAGACAAAAACTACTTACAAAAAAGTGGAGTATGTATTCGTTTACATACTTGCCAACGCCTTAAAAAAGTCCTGCCCCCACATGGTACACCGCATTTTTGCTCTACAAGTGGAGCGCCTCATCAAAGCCGGTTACTCCGCAAACATCCTCGTTTGGGTGGCGGAAAAGCTGGTCACTGTCGTGAAGCGAGGTGGCAAACCATATAAGCACAACAGCGTCAGAAAGAGCCGGCCTGTCGTACTACCGTACGTGCACGACGTCTCACACAGGCTAAACGAAAATTGCTCCAGACGCCAACGTTCTTGTTCTTTTTTCAGCACCACAAAATTGCAGAAGCTCTGTAAACGGGTCAATACACCTCGCGTAAATTCTGCCGCGTGCTCTGTTGTGCACAGAACATGCTACGTCCCATGCGCTGGGGGAGTCGTATACTTGATTCCACTTACGTGTGGGTGCATCTATGTCGGCAAAACCGGCAGGTGCAAAAACGACTGCCTCCGAGAACACCGTAACAATGGGCACATTGTGGTACAAGGGCATCTTGGCATTCTTTGCCGAGATTGTGGGTGCACCCTCTGTTTGATCAGTTTTTTATATTGGCAAGGCACAGGGACCAGCTTATCCGAGAAATTATCGAAGCCCAAAAAATACACGTGCTAGGAGATAACTGCGTGAGCACTTCATCGGTTGCTTTATCACAAGCTGAACGTGGTTACCTGGCCGGGCTTTGACGCAATAGAGTACCCTTCACACGTGTTGTTACTGGTGTGTAGATTAGGCTTTTTTTTACCTTCATGCTCTGTAATCTTTCTTTTTAGACGTAGAAATTCTTGCCACTCTGTGAAATAAAGTTAGTTGGAAGTCAGCGCTCTTTCTGTCTACCCTGTCCTTTTTTTCTTTGTTCGCGCACTGAAACGTCTCGCAAATATGACTACGCACCAACTAGCCCAAGCTTCCACTTTTGTGAATTTCATCAAATTAATTAGGCTTCTTTATTTATAGTTGTTGGTACCTCAAGGGACGCAATTTTCAAGTGAATCACTTTTTCTAGTCAACTACACGATGTTTACATTCAAATAATCAAATAATTCATAAACAACATTTATCGCGAGGCCAATCAATTTTGCCCCGCAAAAGGCAAAATTTACTGCCCTTTGCGGGTCATTGTAACAGAAAGGGGGACCTGGCAAAAGTCGGTATCACTTTTCTTGCAAGAAAAGCTAAAAATGTAATAAAAGACGACCCTTTTCTGATCAAAAACTCTGACCCTGTTAATGATATTATTGGGCGAACTAACACAGGACTCCTGGCAATGTCTGTGGATAATGAAGACTTCTATTACTCTTTGCCGCATGATCAACTACTAAAATGTGTAGATGAATCCATAGACAACATCGGATCATCAGCGTTCCAAACGCACACTGGCGCACTGGAATTCATAACAGAAGCTTATTAGAGTTACTCAGCTTCTATTTGAAGGCCACTTTTGTATCATGAGATGACAAAAACTACTTACAAAAAAAGTGGAGTATGTATTCGTTCATGCTTCAGCACTTACATTTTCAGGTCATCGGAGTGCAGTGGCACCGGCTGAATTAACAACATTAATCGAATCAGTGTGATTCCTTTGTTTACCTTTTCATTTCTGTGTACTTTTTTCTTTATTGTTTATGAATTTGTCAATTCATTTCTTTTTTTCTTTGGTTAAGTTTCTATTAGCACATGACATGCTCAACCGTATCGACACCACGATCAACATAAATCCGTGTCTGTCAGCTGTTCGTGGCCTGGATATCACAGCAACAGTCCGATGTCGTGCAGTGAAGATAACAACATTTTCGCGGCAACCTGTGGAGCAGATCTCGACGTCGACAAGCTGTAGGCCACCGTGAGTCTCGACCAAACAAGGTTTTTCTGCGGCCATGCAGCAATAAAGTGGAATCCAGTGATACTGGTTGAGAGATCTCGAGATCTTTCGTATTCGCATGTATTACACGAGTTTGGAGACAAGTTCGACATGTCCAATGTTGCGGGGATGCAACCCCAAACAGCGGCGATCGCCCCGCATCAGATCTCCCAGTAGAACTCGTGGTAAAGCGCACCACGTAAAACCACGTTGAATGAGTCATCTTTCACCAAGGCGTTCGAACCGGCGGAGGAAGCTAGTGCAAGTTCTAGACCCCAGGGAAGCTTCACTGGAGGCGCAATTGTCATCACCCAAAGGGGCCACGGCACGAGGATATGGTAGAGTGATCTGCGGCTGGTTAAAGCCACAGGACGACAAAATGAAGATTCTGGAGGAGCAGCGCACACTCCAGCACCGAATTGCTTGGCTGCTTACACGTCGAGAGCTTATCTCACTCGTCCAGTTGGCAACCAGCTTCGTCGAAAGCATTTACCGTGGCTCGTAACGTGTACCACTGCGACAACAAGACCTTATTCGAGAATCACCACCAGCGCAACATATCACAGAAGAGAACGTGCCCCTGCATAAGCACAAAGATCAACTGGTTGGAGACGTTCTGGGTGGAAATTCCTGACAACTTGGTCATGTTCTAGGTGGGCTATCTGGGCGGCGCTAACGCCAAAATCTATAGTAGAAGATTTACCAGGCGACGCAGTTTCAGAAGTGCTAGGAGTTTTTGTACATTATTGCTAAAAGGATAGTGGCACGGAGGCTGACCACTGCAGGAGACCTAAATGGCTGACGCTTTTAGACTTTGTTCACTGCGGGTGGTTTTAGCCCTGTCTGAAGTCACGTGGTTGACAAGACTGTGATGAGTGGAGCAGCAGCAGCTTCTATAAGCTGCCAGGTGTTGACCAGTAAGCAATGGTTGGGGGAGGCAACACAACAGATTCCTCAAGCTAGAGTGCTGGAGGGCAGTCCGACCATGCACTGGTAGAGTCCAGCTGGGAAAACGCCAACAATATACAGACAGCTGTGGCTGGAACAACGATGGTGAGGGTGACAACAGCAATGGACATCTCCGAGAAGCCAAGCACGTCAACGTACTCCAGAAGGGAAAATGCCACAGCTAATCACCAAGAGCAAACGGTTGTTCCTCGAGCTCCTGATGAAGAAGTACCACACCCTATTGAAAAAAAACGAATGGTGGGCATGGTGTAAACCACCACCCACCAATATAGTGGACTAATGTAGTGGGTGAATGGTGGGAAACGCCCACCATGGCGCATGGTGGGTATGGTGGGTGCTGCAGTGCCGCAACACTTGAGCGCGAAATGACGTCAGAATCACCGTTACGAGCTGCCACAAAAAATAAAAATAATTTTATAAAAACAGTATAAAAAACACCTGTCCCGTAAAAAAAACAAGGCGCCATTGAGGATCGAACAAGCAACTTGCGGATTCCCATTCGAAGACGCTAACCACTGCGCCACACCAACATGACGTAACTGTGTGTTATATACTTAGTTTGCATACAAACTTACGGTTCAACTTAAGTTATGTTTGTCGTGTACACAACATAGACAAGATTTACACCTGTTACTAAAAATTGCACATTTATTAAACACAAGCAACTACGGCCTGTAACGATAGCCACTATGTTAATGGCACTAGTCCTATTTTTGTTACAATTCACAACTTCAAGAAAAAAAACCAAGTGGACTGGGGAGCAGCAACAGTTTACCGGCGGGGTCTGCCAAGTTTAATATCCGTTTCGCGCTCGTTCTAAACGGTGACATCTGTTCACGCTTTATGACGCTTCTAGGCTCATTCCATAGATACGCCCGCCTAATTTATTTGATTGAGTATTGGGATGCTTTTCGCGCGATGTAGAGGGCGGTCGCGCCAGCGCAATGCTGTAGCTCTTTCGCTAAAGCAACAACTACATAACGGCTTGGCCAAAACGAATGCAGTGTGCCGGACACATTACACTATCATATTGGTTCACCAAGCATACAAATTGCCACGTCTGAGTTCTCGTACAAAAGCTAGAGAAGTGCCGACGAGTGCGACCGGTGGCTGTGGGTGAGAAGGCACTTAAATACGTTCTCTGGAAGTGCTTTAATCGCGTCGCATCGATGTTTGTTGCTTCTTGAGTGGACACCATACACAATGAAAAATGCTTCATTTAGGTATGCCATGGCTGCGCTGTAATGTCATACCTAATCGTTGAAATCGTGTATTCTGAAACCCGGAAGCACGGATAACACAATCGTACGGGCTAGGTCGGTAGGCCTAACCTTTTGTGGAAATCATGGTGGAAGAACATGTAGTGCACAGATCCCAGCTTGGTACACTATATAAATTGCCAGCCATTATAAGCCCACCCTGCTTACTGCTACCCAGGATTATCGCGATGGTGGGCAGAGCTTCTCAGTTTGGTACACCAAGTGGCCCACCATAACAAGCAGCACCCATCATCTGCTTAGTGCTTCCCAGCATTATCGCAATGGTGGGAAGAGTTTCTCAGCTTGGTACATCATGTAGCCCAACATAATAAACCCCACCCACCATAGGCTTAGGGCTTCCCAGCATTATCGCAATGGTGGGCAGAGTGTCCCATTATTGCCCACTATCTAGCCTCTGCTTTCCACCATCATTTCCACTTTACCCATCATCTGTACACCATACCACCCAGTATGTCCCGGCATAACCACCATATTTTCCAATACGTCCCAACATAGCCATCATAATTTCCACCATGCCCACTATTATTTCCACCATGCCCACTATTAATTCCACTACGCCCACCATGTTTCCCAGTATCCACCATGGCAATTTTTCCGATAGAGCACTGACGTGGTTTACTGTTCATCGATGGTGGCAGGAACCCTTACTCTCGGCGCGAATGCAAGTTTCCTGAGCACAATTCCTGTGTCGACATAGAGGAAGACCAGACGGTTTTGATGTAGTATACGATATTTATTTTATGTAGGTGTCGCAGTACGGACACGGGCGCAACGTCTTGGTGTATTTGCATATCAACGTCTAGCATTTGTCTAACGTGTACTAGTAAAGTTGTTATTTAACGTATTTACGAGTATTTTCTGATAGGCTTGTATTACAAAAGCTCACCTCAGATCTAGTGGCAAGACTGTCACAATAAAAAGAATGATTTCGGGTTGTATGTGTGCCAAGGCATCATACGATATTAAGTGATGGAGTATTGGAGGGCTGTGGAAATTTCTTCTACGTGAATTTCTTTACCTTAGGCCTAGACTGGTCACCAGAATTTCGCCTTTAAGAAATGCGGACGAGATCGAAGAGGCATCTTTCGGGTGGACATCCGATCAGCGTAACCATTGAAGCACCGCGACGGTGAACACTTCTGTGAAGTATGAGTAAATTCACCTGAAGATTAACAGTGAAGATTCATAAGCTCGGCATATGTCCATTACGAGTGAACAGAAATTATCTGAGTCATGAACAGGCGCGCTTCATTGCTTGCGTGCTTGTTCTTTCATGCTTTGGCTCGTACCCACTATGGAGGAGTGCCCATTAAAGACAACGGCGTTGTTCCACCTGAAGTTCCACGACGAAAAGCAGTTTCTTCGTCGCGTCTTCTCCACTCAGAGTAACCGCTGAGAAGTTGTTATTCTGGTACAACAATGACGTCCGATAGCAATGACGTCCGATAGCAGTCCAGTGGGACCCAACGCGTCTCTGAGGTCTTCAACCCTATAGGGTCTCGCTCGAACGTCTCCATGCAAAGACACAATGAGTTAGGCAAGAGAGTGAACAAAATATTTATTTATTGTTCTGCGCAAGAAAATCGGTGAATGATATTCTGTAAGCGCTGGGTTAGACTGGAGGCAAACGAGCGCATCAAGTTACGTCACACGTGAGAAATGAGCGCCATCTGGCAGTTTTCTTCGAAAGCGAAGCGCGTGGCTCTGAGACTGGTGTGCACGCCCGTCTAAGAGGCGGTAAGGTGCAGAACGCAAGTCGATGGGTTGGTGCAACCACCGTCACGTATTGGCAAAGCGTTGGAAACGCTCGCCTATTCGTTCAAGCGTTGCATGGTCAGCGCAGCGTGATAAGCGCTACGATCCTTAAAATTATTTATGTATGTCTTTTTTAGTGAAAGACGCACAAGCAGAATATATACGTGTTCTTATGGTGCTCCAGACATGCGCAATAATTGCTTTTTATTTGACCATTGCTCAAGTATGAACACTATACATTGAGCAACAATGGTGGGCGCTGCGGATGGTGTCGGCCGGTTCAAGTACCCGGTGTCGTTAAGAGTTGACAAACAGAAAATGTACAGACAGACAGACAGACAGACAGACAGACAGACAGACAGACAGACAGACAGACAGACAGACGGACGGACGGACGGACAGGCAGACAAAAGTTTCTGCGTCAAAGGTCCCCAAGAAAGACTATCTTCTTTAATAAATCATGCTTCTGCACCTGTCTTTCGCGAACGTCCACGTGCATTTGGCGTCAAGAAATGGTGCGGAATGAACCTCAAAATCTTTATTGTTACTGCGTGTAGTTGCTTTTTAGAAAACGGGGATTTTCATAACTAGTACATTATCTCCACAGCAGTACACTGGTTGTCCTTGACGTGGTTCACTGTTACAATTCTACGCTGGAATATGAGAATTATACCTAATATTCGAAGGAGTGAGCGAATGTCGCTGGCATACGTTCTCCTGTAGACTTCTGCACCTGACTTCTGACCTCAGTATACATGACGTTCAAGTTCATCATCAAATTACGCAACCACTCAGCAAACGTCAGCCAACAGATTTTCAATTTTGATCTTTCTCTGTCTCGTTGCCTTCTTTTGTTTCTTTTTGCCATGCTCTTCTAAAATCATCAGTTCAATTTGTTTTGTAGAACACGATCTTCAACATATAGGCCAGTGTTTTAGTACTGTCGGTTCGCGCCGTGAGCACGAAAGTTCTAAGCTTCCGCATTTGTCACCTCTGTTTTTTTTTTTGCTCCTTAACGCGCACCGGAGATCGTGAGCGGTCGCGCGTCTGATTTATTTTACGAAATTTTGCTTAGGAAATTGTTTTTCTATGCTTTTTGATAGAAATAAGAAAATACAATTTTATTGCAAAGTAAATATGAAATAATGTTTACAAAATATATCGTCCATGGTTTTTTCATAGAAACGAGACAATAAAATTTTTATTGCAAAGAGCTCAACAGAAATAGTGTTTACGAAATATTTTGTCTATAGTTTTTAGATAGAAGTGAGACAAATAAATTTTTATCCTAGTGCTCAACAGAAATAGTGTGTACGAAATACTTCCTCAATGGTATTTCAATAGAAATGTATCATTGACATCCGACGAAGTATTGAAGCAAGTCAATGAGTATTGCGGTACCATTGATAATCAATAGAGTCAATCATTCGATCACAGTCCCACAGCAGAACATCAAAATTCATTCTCATAAAGATTGATGGGGTGTTTCAGACTGTACCATACGACAGAGTATCAGTCATAGAAGTCGCAGCAGCGGCAGATATGTACAGATCTCTGTAAAATGACTCCGCTATTTTAACTATCCTATCCATATTAGTAGTTACTTTGTCTTCCTTGTTCCTTAGTACTTACATCTGGTTTTTGCCTAGCCCAAGTGTCCTCTTCACTTCTTTGACGCTTCCTCCGTTCTAAAGAGCGTGTTCAATTTTCTTCATGTTATACCCTCTTACATCGGATACCTTACGCTTATTATTTAACTTCGCCCAAGAAGTTGAATAATAAAGAAAATATCCAAGATCCGTAAATTATCACGTCATGCGAAATACGCTAATAGCTAGCCTCTTGAATTTCTAGTACCGATGTCACATTCTCCTACTGCCTGGTCTCAAATTTGCTTTTTTCCTACCTTGGCATTGAAGTCGCCCATCAGTATAGTATACTGTGTTTCTACCTTATTTATTGCTAATTTCCCCTCTTCATATAATCTTTCAACTGACGCGTCATCATGCTAACTATATATCTGTGGATAAATAACCTCACACCCCGTTTTCTTATGTCAACCAGCCCACTATAGCAAAGGACCTGCCCATTCTAGCACAGCATAGGCCTAATCTGTCCTCCTAACCTCACTGAGCCCTATTAGATTCTATTTACTGCCTCTAGCTTTTCAAACAGTACAGCTAGACATGCCTCACTAGTTAAGGTTCTAGCGTTAAACGTTGCAAGTTCAAGTTCTAATGGCGGCCTGTCTGGACCCATAGATTCTTAGCACCCTCTGTTGTGTGTCTGATCTGACCGCCGCCGTTGTCAGTTGCTTCGCAGCCACTGGGGATTAAGGGCCGTGAGTTAACTGACGTATGCATGTGTGAGGTAGTGGCTATATCCTGCACGAGGGTGGCCGATCTTTGTCTGATGAGGGAGTGCGTCACCGAGGGTGGATAATAATGAGGTCGCACCCTAGGTCTCTTAATGTAGTTCCATCACCAAGCGGATTTTTTTATCCGGCTTTGAACTGTTCAGCACCAAGGTTCAAACCATAAACCTTTTGCACGCAAGGCGGATACCCTAACCACTACAAAATCAGTGCTACGTGCTTCCAGAAATAAAGCTGACGTAACGTGTCAGTCATGAAAACAAATTATTGGTTATGACCGCTAGCCATGTTGCACTAAACACAAAAAATTGCAATACCTCCTATGCAACAAGTTGCATTTTGTGATTCAATGGTAAAGCATCATCCTGTCTCTCCGTCTGGAACTCGTACATACCAACATAACATATACTAAAAGATTGAATTGATACAAAATAACTAATAACTAGACTTCTCACAACGCCACATCTGAAATAAACAAACATACATGTCTGCCTGCTGCTACTGCAAACAGCTGATGCATCAGGAGTTTGATCGTTTGACTGAATTCACAAAAAAGGGATACTGAAAGCCAACAGGTAGCGAACGAAAATTGCGAAGCTTTCACACTTACAGTTGAGCTGTATTTTAAAGAAACGCACACCTGGTTGCCTAAACCTACATAGATGGCTGGCACCGACTTCACTGAAACCACTATCTTGAACTATCAGCATGTGTGGACGCGTCTGCAGTGTCCCAATAATGCTACTAAATCATCACATGCATGTCATTTATTATTTCACGCTGATATGCTCGGGAAGGGGTTGAGGCTGCCACCCAGGATCCGGTGAAGGACGACCCTTGCGACGCGTCTCACGAACGAGTAAAAGATGAGTATAATTTACATATTTGCAAAGAAGTACATTGCAACGAGAGCGTACAGACGCGCCTTTCCATCACAAGGGCCCAGAGCGCACTCGAGACGAGCGGGCCAGCGAAGTCCAGAGAGAGAGCCCCGACCGCACACACGACGCGCTTTTTATAGCCCTCGTCCGTGCACGTGCATCTTCTCAGACGCAGGCTGTGTGTTCCAGCGACGCTGATGTGCGTTTCTTGTGGCGCACACACACGCCTCTCGCGTTCTTGAAGGACGTGGACAGCGTTTAACCGTTACGCCGATGAGCGTCCCTTGCAAGCCACCTCCTTGCTGTGCCGGTCATAACAACCCGTCCGCCACCCGAAGAGGTCACGAAAGGGCTTGCTGTGGTGCTGCTACCCTGAAGTGGCCGTTGTGCTTCTTCTCGGGTGTTTCACTGATTGTCAACCACTACCCGTACACGCACACCACACAGCACAGCACACCTTTGCATAGCACAGCACAAAGCAGATCGCCCAACAAGTGCAATTCGGCGTCGCCACGATCCACCGCACACCCACACACCTTAGAATGGCAACCACACTCGGCGCGCAACGCCCATCTGGTCACAGCATGGGACCGTACACATCCGCAGAGTCCCAGTCGCCGTTGCCTGGTTTCACCATAGTCGGTCGTGTCACACGGCGCTAAATGAAGGTCGCCGTCCTCAGAGGCTGTTTTTTTGGGGCCAGTAGCTGCCCGACTTTAGTGGAGGAGGGTGCACACAAACAGAACACTGACACTGTGAGCACTCAGCCCGCCTAAGATTCGCCAGGTTCAAGTTAGGGCAAAGCTCCTTTCATTGTTTATTGCCGAACAGAAGACTACACTAAAGTGGTGACCAGCCGAACTCGAAACAAAGAAATAAAAACGCGCGCACACAAACAAAATCTAGAGGGAAGAAAAAAGTATCCAAGCAAACTAGCTGTGGAGATGACACAGAAACACCACTTTAAAACCAAAAGTAGGCAAACAAATATGCTTCTAAGAAAATTCCTGTACCCTGCGGTCTCCAGCTTACAGCTGTCCCTCTCTCTTCAATCGTACCCGCGGTGGTCGAGGTCTTGGCGGATTTTCAGAACGCCCGAGGCAACCACGCGTATGTGCTACCAGCTGAACGACACAGTCACGCGTCATTCGCGATTTGAGTCTGCCTTGATCAGGTTCACGGAGGGGACACCAGCGATCAGCAGAAAAAAGTGAGGATGCCCTCTTTGGGCTTGCATCCACACGGTGCTTCGTTAGTGTGGCATTTTTCGTAGGACCCCTTCGATACTCTTGTGTGCGGAAAGCTTTAAACCTCTGCTGTGAATTCCGTCGAGAGGACCTTTGCTGTGGCTTACAGCCTCGCCGCTGGCGTCTTACTGTACGCCACAGAGGACCTTTCACTGAACTGGCCGATGAGCTACCCTCTTTCCTTTCTCCCCGATGTTTGCTTCCTCCTTCTTGCCTTCGCTTTGTCGCGCACGTACCCTTCACTCCTCTACGGCGACGTCTGCGACCGAGTTTTCCTGCACCGTTAGGAAATTGGCCTTGGGTTGCGTCATCGGTAGTTTTACAGCTCAAGCTTGCTTCTGCACCACCTGCCACAGTACATCGGCACTTTGATTTCTTAGCTCTGTCGCCTTGTCAGGCCGGTTGACTTGCGCTAACCTTGTGGTCACGCCCTCAACGAAACTGGCGCCTTTCACTTGATTGTATCTGCGGAGAACCCCCCGTTCTTTTACTTGTTGTCCGGTGGCTCGGACGCATGCAAACCGAGTTTGACACCGACGCTAAGTGCCTAGTACTACTTGCTACGCTCAAAGGTTTTGCGCTCTCTTTTACACGCGTAGTACTGTTCGTATCGCTCATTTTGTAAGGCTGCAAGAGGTCCCTCATGCTCACTCGTGAGCCTGCCTGAATCTCTGCAATCATAAGCTGAAGCCGCAAGTGCTCAAGCTCCCTTTCTTGGTTTTCCGCTTCTTCTTTGCGCCTGACGGTTTCTCTTTCAAACATAAGGCGCTCTCGCTCTTCGACTTCTTGTGCCCATTTCATCCTCTCCGGAATTAGCTCCCAGCACTCGGTGAGCTCCTCCGCATCCGCGCCAGAATCCTTAACCGCCTGTATTAAATATGGCTTTCTGTGTATAGTCGCCATCTCAATCCCCAGCTCCTGGCACAACAGCACTAAATCCAGTTTCCTCAATTTGTTCAAGTCCATGGTCACCCCGTGCAAACTTCCTTTGCTCAAACTGCCGTGAAGGTACCTCTAATAAACCCAATCCATCACAAAGCAGCAACTAATCTACCCTTTTGGATAAACATCACCATCTATCCAAAACACCTGGCAGAATCTCTACGGAAAGTGAGCACTCACCACCATCGGTACCAGGAAAGAACACGAACAGATCCCGCCGCTGCCAACCAGTTCATATGCCCGGGGAGGGGTTGTGGCTGCCACCCAGGATCCGGCGAAGGACGACTCTTGCGACGCGTCTCACGAACAAGTAGAAGGTGCGTTTTTTTACATATTTGCAAGATAAGTAAATTGCAACGAGAGCGTACAGACGCGCCTTTCCATCACAAGGGCCCAGAGCGCACTCGAGACAAGCGGGCCAGCGAAGTCCAGAGAGAGAGCCGGGACCGCACACGCGACGCGCTGTTTATACCCTTCGTCCGTGCACGTGCATCTTCTCAGATGCAGGCTGTGTGTCCCAGCGACGCTGATGTGCGTTTCTTGCGGCGCACACAGACGCCTCCCGCGTTCTTGCAGGACGTGGACAGCGTTTGACCGTTACGCCGATGAGCGCCCCTTGCAAGCCGCCTCCTTGCTGTGCCGGTCATAACAATGCACAAAGATTTGCCCGACATGTCTTCTTCCCATTTAAAACAGCTTCTTCGTCATCAAAGTCATACTAGTGGGGTGGGAGCATGGTCAGAAGCTGCGTCCATATCGTTACGTGCAACCTATCTGTAAGTTGTGTCACTCTTAAGGACCAAAACCATGATATGACTATGCGGCGCTTGACAATGAGGAGCTCCAACTTGATGATTGGCCATATAACCAGCTAAATTTAGCACATGTTTACTGTTCTATTTTTTTCTTGTAATTACACGCACTTCAGAATTCTGCCGCCGTGTCCGCGACTTGACCCCACGACTTCTGACATAATCATAAATATGCTAAAAGACTTGGGACAGTACGGAAAAACTTATCGCAAAAACAAGCGCAGGCGACAGATGCGTGGTAGAGATTACGTGTGACACGACGTAGAACTTGATCGTTCGCTTGCCAAGCAGACCAAAATGACAAAGAAAAAGAAACAAAATGATCACCACAGAGGTCGACAGAGACTCTGGCCGCCAATGAAATACGGACCTCCCAGTCGAGTCTCACCGTTTCCGTCTCGTTGCGAATAATGTAAACGACAACGTTTTATTATAGCGCTCATCATTACGTACTGACGCAAACTCTAAGCATTAATGGGAAAACGCACACTGCCCCAGCTGCAAGCTGGGAGTGGAGAGCTGTGACGCAGCCCCGCGATTACGATACATGACTGGCTATTTGAAGACATGCAGACAATGAATTCCAACAGCTAATTTATCGCATCATAACCAGTGAGCACAGTAGGATACGGCTTTGCTCATCCTCCCAGAATGTAAAGTTGGCGGCGATAGACTCCACTCGGGTCGCGGCTGCTGTGAAGACGGTGGCTGGAAGTGGCTGTGAGAAGAAGACGCCGTCGAGCTCTGTCTGTTCCGCCTGAAGTGGCCCGACGAAGACCTGCAGAACCACGAACAGTGGTCGAGGTGCGACGAGGACCTCCCGCTCTAGCATGGATCATCGCCACCGCAAGTCCTGCCAGAGTTGTGCAACGCCACGAACGACGGCAGTGACGCACAACCGCAACTTGGCGCGAGAGGACGACTGAGCACTGCCGACCACAAGCCGCCGCCAAATGGAGGACGTGTGACCCCCGCTGCTGTGGTCGTAGTGACCGCTAGGCGGGTTGAAGACGGACAGGGGCCTCTTGTAGTAGCGAGGCATCGAGTTGTTGTTGACTCGGCGGCGACACTTCTGCGGATGAGAGGGTGGCGCTGTACGAGACGACGAAGACACCTCGATGCTGAACGGTTAGGCCTGAGGCCGAGGCACAGTGGCGGTCCTCGCGTCGTGTCGCCAAACTCTTCGGAGTCGTTGCTCATCTCGCTTTCTTCCAGCTCGCAGTCCGGCGCTAGGGAAGTCATGCTTGCGGCTCCGTGAGGTTGACGAGCAAAGGAAGCCCGAAAGAAAAAGTAGGTTATCCGAAAATTGAGGAACCACCTGCGATTACTGGAGCGTAGGCGAAGCATTTGCTTGCTTGCTTGTTCCTTTCTTTTGTGGCTCTCACCCACTAAGGGGGATTGGCCAAGAAGCCGGTGGTTAATGCAAGTCAATACCTTCAGATTTTCTAGACTAGGGGAATATGATTACTGTGTTTTGACTGCGAAATAATTTGGCGCAATGTGAAAAAATAAATAAAATAAATTAGGGGTGTGGGGAGAGAAAGAATAGAATTTTTTGAATATCTGAGGTGGAATCGTTATATGAAATTCTCCTGAAAGTTGAATCATTGCAGTGTATCAGCTGAATAATAAGTGGTAGTGTGGCAAGTAAAATTCGAGAGCTTATTGCTGACTCAGCAAGATAATCTTCTTGTGTTATATATGAATTCGCAGAGAGCCCCGCAGATGTTCCTTTCGCTGTGATCCAATGAAGTGGCCCCAAAAGACAAAATATTGGGAGTATTAAGTGATATTCCTAATTTTTGACTAAAATTTCGAAGCAGTTTTTTCTTTGATTTTTGAAACGGTGACATGTGATAAGAAAATGCTCGATATATTCACGTTCGTTACAGCTAGAGCACAGAGGCGATGGTACCAGACCAGATCTGTTTAAGTAGAAATTAAGAGGTGGTACACGGCAACGTAATTTTGTTATCAAGACTTCCAATTTACGCGTCGGACACCATTTATTATTTCATGTGAAGTGCAGGTTCGAGAAATTTGGATTCGGTATCATGATTTTTGATGAGTCTTCAAGAAGGGAAAGTTTTCCAAATGTCGCTGCTGTTACATAAGCTGTAGGAGGCATGATTGGCGCAATTGTAAGATCAAGACATGTTCGCCAAAGTGTGTCAGCCATCTTGTTTATAAATATACTGCGATGGCCTGGCACCCATATAATTCGCAATAGACGATTGTTTGCTGGGATTAATGATTTAAAAGTTTCTAGTACTGCTGATGTCGAAGACGATGATAAAAATGAACACACAAAATACGAGTCAGACACTATCACAGCTGTCGAATGAGTCACAGGAAGTTTACGAATAGCTAGAATAACGGCCATTAATTCCGCTTCAAATATTGGTGTATAATCTGGGAGGCGTATTGAAAATGACCAGAATAATGAGAGAGAAAAAATACCAACACCTGCCTTCTCGCCACTCATTGATGCATCCGTTGCAATTACTATATTAGTACCTAATTGAGACAGGTGTTAATGTAATAACCTCCTCAGACCTGAGAGTATTGGCACGGAGAAATAACTTTGACCAAGTTCTTATACTTACTTTTGTGTTACATAGAACCTCCTAAAATTATTTTCAATGTGCGTAGAGCCTAACAACAGTAATTGTTTGTCCCCCTGCAGGGACACTGGGTCTATCCTTAGGCATTGCTAGGAATACGTATGCATTTTTGTGTATTTGAAAAGGGCCGCAAATAACTGTTTCGACGATGAACTTTAGAGAAAGAAAGATTAAATTGATTTTTATTAGTTCTGAAGACACATTTAGAGCACAAAAAAATTACCCTTGGGATGGATGGGCGCGGGACATCCAGAAACTTCTTGTCTTTCTTGCACCATCTTTTGCACTTATCTTCAGGCTCCACTCCAAAGGCAGCTGACACTGACAGCATCACAATGGGCTTTTTGTCGACCCATTTTGTGCAAGCAAGCCTGCTGTCTTGTTGCAGTCGCTGCTCCGAAGTGCCCCGAGATTTCTTCAACAAATCCTTGTCATTTGTGAAATGGGCCTCTTTTGGCATTCTGTTCTTCATCAGAGTGCCGGTGCCGAAAATGCCCTTCTTCATGAGCTCATCCATCAAACTGACCGAAGAAAACCAACAGTCACAGTAAAGTGTGGAGCATGCAGGCACTGTCTCAACCAGCTTCAAGACTGAGTTGCCCGATATGCCAAGGCCAAAGTCTGGAAACGTCTCTTTGCCTTTGTAAATTGCAAAATCATAAATCAACCCGTCCTTTCCTGCGAGAACAAAGTTTTTCAGGCCCACAGGATTTGGTTTGTTAGGGATATACCGCTTCATAGGACAGCGCCCGGAAAATGGGATGACTTGTTCATCCACACAGAAGCAGTTGGATCTTTCCAAGCCCAAGCAGCCCTTTCGCACCATCTCAACGAAAGGCGCAACCTTCCAAAGTCTCTCGCTCTTCTTGTCGTCATCACTGATGTCGTCGTCAAGTTGGCAGCACAGGTTAGATCGCAGTAAGAAGAAACGTTCTCGCGGCATGGCGTCGGCTACTGAGCTAACAGCCAGACCCTTCTTCCAAAAAAAATCGTATTTTTGGATAGCCAATCACTCCCATCAGCATGGAACAACCCAGAAACTGTTTAACTTCCTGACCTGTGATTTTAGGTATGATTCCAGGCTTTCTCAGAATTCTCTGGATTGTTTTCTCGGCCATTTTTTCGAGCATGTTGTCATCTACATACTGCTTCTAGTAGTCGGCAGGCGAGAACTCCAATCTAGTTTCCGAAAAAAACACACCCCGTCTCGAGAACAGGCCCATTGTTTGCTGGTGAAGAATTGGCTGCCTTCCACAGAGGACGCCTTTGCGAAATTCCTACGCCACTGGAGCCGTCGTCGTCACTGTCAGAAGATGAACCAGCATACTCCTCAGTGTCGGAATCATACGCGGCATTCACGGCGTCAACGTCGTCTTTATTCTCGGAGTCCGAAATATCGGAAGTTTCCCGGTCATAATTGATTGCAATACTTCGTCTGCCGGCAAGGTTCCTTTTGGCGTTGCATAAGTTTGTTGCCAGACTTTGGGGTGGTTGTTGCCAGACTGCCGCTAAATTTGGCTAAAAATTTTTCTCCTGTAGTTGTGGCTTCTACGTAAGAGTTTGGTGCTATCCGCGGTGCATTTCTTGGCTGAAAATTTTTTCCTGTAGTTGTGGCTTCTTCGTAAGAGTTTGGTGCTATCCGCGGTGCATTTCGCGGGTGCATGAGCGACGCTGGCCGTTTTTATTAACGGAATGAACCGAGCCTAGCAGAAGTCGAGCGAGGTGCTGAAGTGCAATTAAGAGGCCGTTTTAATTCCGTTTTATTTACGGAATGAACCTCGCATTACAGAATTCGTTTTATTTACGGAATGAACCGAGCCTAGCAGAAGACGAGCGTGGGGCTCCCGTGCAATTAGGAGGCCAATTTAATTAACGGAATAAACCGCGCCTAGCAGAATTCAAGAGCAGCGCTGCTGTGCAATTCAGAGGCCGTTTTAACACCATGAACCGCGTCTAGCAGAAGTCGGGGCCCATTCTTTTGCTGTGTGCGCAGCTGTGCAATTAAGATATCGCGTCTCAGTATTAAGGATTACGGGCAAAACTGAATAGAGTCGCAGGAGGTGATTCGCTGCCCCCTTCCCCCTTACTTTTTTTTTTCTCTCAGCTGATCGTGTCGCGTCGACTGTGTGCTACAACTGGGGACGCTACGCTTTCCCTAGCTGTGTCAGCACAAGACGTATCGTTCGGACTCGTATATACATGTGATGAATTAGCGTTCCAAGGCTGGTTAATCGGGGTATGTCGGATATGCTACACCTATGTACGCCTGAAAGGCTGCTTTATCGAAGCAGATAAAGCGAATCAAGCGCGACTTGCGCGTGCCTGTAAATGGGACCCGGCCGACGAGCCACCGTCGCTTACAAGGCCCCACCCACAATAAGCACAAACTACCAAAATTCCAAATAATGATTGTGTATTGTTTCTCAGCTCAAGAGCTTAGTATACAACAATAAGAATAAAATGACATAATAAACATAATAATGACAATAATAATAATGCAATATAATGACAACATAAACATAAAAATAAAAGGACAATATGTCTCACTGCGCGCTAATCACAATTAAACAGGATAACGGCTAGCAATTACCTCTATTAATAGAAGAAAAGGGTCTTTCACGTTGGGACGTGCGTTAATTGATCTCCACCAAAGCCAGGTGAGGTGAGATGGCATAAGTGAGGTAGTCGTCTTGTTGCTGTTGCGAACGAGATGGCGCTTGGCCTTTTGATTTATTTGTGGGGTTTAACGTCCCAAAACCACCATTTGATTATGAGAGACGCCGTAAGGAGGGCTCCGGAAATTTTGACCATTTGGGGTTCTTTAACGTGCACCCAAATCTGAGTACACGGGCCTACAACATTTCCGCCTCTATCGGAAATGCAGCCGCCGCCGCCGGGAATCGAACCCGCGACCTGCGGGTCAGCAGCTGAGTACCTTAGCCACTAGACCACCGCGGCGGGGCGCTTGGTCTTTTGCCATTCACTTTCAATCCTTTGCGTGTTGGCGCCTGTCGTAGAATCAACGAAGTTGACACTGTGGTTCACGGTGTGCCAGTCCAAGTTTAGCGGTGTTCCGTAGGCATCCACAAGTCTGGGTATGCACTGGTACGCGGCGCACTCGTCGCTGTACACCGTCGTCCCTGGAAGAATGCGCTGCCGGTCGAAGCGATGGCGCAGGTGACAATCCGATTTCACGAAGAAAGGTCTCTTCCGCGGCAGGGTACCATATGATGCCGGTGATTTCGACAATGCTGGGTTCTATTCGTGGCGTGGCCATGACGAGACGCTTCCTGAACTGGTAACAGTGTAGCTTGCATGGCTAACAATACGGCATTTTATAAGGGTCATGAGGTGAAAGGGGGATAGAGCGCTCTAACGTTGACAGGGCGCCTACGTGATGCAGCATCAGCGGGGAAAGAGGGGTGGGTCGACGTGGCGCGAGCATCTGCGGAGAAAGAGTGGATGGGCCACGGCCCTAACGCCACGCGAGCACCTGCGGAGAAAGACGGGACGGGCAAAGACGCCTGGAATAAAAAAACATAAAAAAACCTTTTTGTACCTCTAACGCTGGTTGACATGGCGCCGACCCGACGCGACGCGAGTGTCTGCGGAGAAAGTGGGGCGGGTCTTGGCGCCGACGCGACGCGAGCATATATGTGAAAATACGGGATAGGCGAAGACACCTCGTATCGTACAACACCTAGGTCACGTACTCCACTTCGGTGCCCCTCCTTCTCCACAGCAACGGTGACTTGAGCGGGAGTGCGAACGACGTTACGTGATGCTACGTGATGTGACCGACGTATCACATAAACAGTACACCACCCAGGGCACGTACTCCACCTCGGTGCATTGGGCGTCGATGCATGGCCAAACTTTCTCACGTAAACCTCTTAACTTTCCTTATTTGGTGCTCCCTATCTCGGTCGCAATCTCTAAGCTTTAGGATTGTGATCCTTACAAATTGCCGTAACGCTAGTTGTGCAAAGTACATTGTCACCATAGCAGGAGCCGTCGCGTTATCGGACTGTCGAAGACGCCATCGCTTCGAGCGGCAGTTCGACCTGCAGACAGTCGGGAACAGCACAGAAGCGGCCGCTGACATCGAGTGATGGGGAATTCGCAAGGACCTCGGCTTAATTATGGTGACCCAGGATGCAGTAAGCCATCACGTACAATCACCTCGGCAAAAAAACGAGCAGACCCACACTTCAGGTACAATGGTTGCAGGAAACAGCTAGCTGTCCCAGCTCCGCGGGACACTCACAATGCAAGGTAGACAGGGGCAAGGCTCCTTTTTTTTGCCTCTCGAGACGTACTTGGTCGTTGCACGTCTCAACGTGAAGAACCCTTTCCTTCGATTAATGGAGGTGATCGCTCGCCGATATCCCGTTTAGAGATCCCTGCCATATCGTGAGTGAGTAGCGTGTACTGAGACATATTATGCCATTTTATTCTTATGTACCCACCCTATTGTTTTATACTGCGCTCTTGAGCTGAGAGAAAATTTGTGCTTATTGTGGGTGGGGCCCTGTAAGCGACGGTGGCTCGGCGGCCGGGTCCCATTTACAGGTACGCGCAAGTCGCGCCTAATTCGCTCCATCTGCTTCGACAAAGCAGCCTTCCAGGCGTACATAGCTGTAGCATATCCGACGTACCCCGATTAACCAGCCTTGGAACGCTTATTCATCACATGTATATACAAGTCCGAACGATATGTCTTGTGCTGACACAGCTAGGGGAAGCGTAGCGTCCCCCGTGGTATCGCGCGGTCGACGCGACAAGATCAGCTGAGAGAGGAATAAAAAAGAAAAGTAAGGGGGGAGGTGGGCAGCGCATCACCTCCTGCGACTCTATTCAGTTTTCCCCGTAATCCCTAATACTGAGATGCGATATCTTAATCGCACAGCTGCGCGCAGAGCAAGAGAACGCGCCTCGACTTCTGTAATGGGCGGTTCATTCCGTTAATTAAAACGGCCTTTTAATTGCGCAGCAGCGCCGCGCTCGACTGCTGCTAGGCGCGGTTCATTCCGTTAATTACAACGGCCTCTTAATTGTGCAGCAACGCCGCGCTCGACTTCTGCTAGGCGCGATTCATTCCGTAAATAAAACGAATTCTCTAATGCGCGGTTCATTCCGTTATTTAAAACGGCCTCTTAATTGCGCAGCAGCGCCGCGCTCGACTTCTGCTAGGCTCGGTTCATTCCGTTAATTAAAACGGCCAGCGTCGCTCATGCACTCGCGAAATGCACCGCGGATAGCACTAAACCCTTACGGAGAAGCCACACCTACAAGAGAAAAATTTTCAGCCAAGAACTGCACCGCGGATAGCACCAAACTCTTACGGAGAAGCCACAACTACAGAAAAAAAAATTTCAGCCAAATTTAGCGGCATTCTGGCAACAACCACCCTTCCAGTCTGGACCACTTATGCAACGCCAAAAGGAACCTTCTTGGTGGATAAGCCTGAAATCACAAAGCAACGGCAAGCTAGACTTGAATTCCTACTGGTAAACTTTCATAAAAAAGAATGTGCTAGTCGGCCATCTGACTTCAATATAAACACGCCCATCAACCCAATGTCCCTTTGCGAGTACACTAAACTTAGTAAGCTACGAAGGTCCCAATAAAGTCAATGGTTTTTTTTAAATGGTGTCAACGTGTTCTCCAGGCATTAAACCTTTGCACGCCGTTGCAATTTTTAAAAATGAAAAGCGTGAAGACCAACGATAAAGCGACTTACCTGGCCGTCTCGCACAAAATGTGCTGGCGCTGATTGCCGCCATGTTTTTTCCGAGCGGGAAAGAGAAGTTTCGCCGAGCTCAAGGTAGATGGCGCCACAGACCTTGTCTTCCTAAGGTCCCCATAGAGTGTACTAGAACTTTTGAGTGGCACAACCGAAATGCTTTCCTCTTTCTTTCTCCATCCCCAACTTGTGGCGAAAGTAGCGGCGGCGCTGCCATCTCCCAATCTACCACAGAACGCTGGTAGGTGTTCTGTGGTTTACTCGACTGGCTCGGCGGCATGGCCGGCATCTCGGTTTTAGTCGCGAAATGACGAAGAAGTAGCGTCTAAACGATTGTTACGCGCCAGGTTGCACAACTGGATATCTGCGTGTGCAACAAAGTCGGAAGTATCACTTTTTAAGGCCCCGAAAGACGAAGAACGATGACTTCTTTGGGAGCAGAACCTCCATCGGCTTGACAAGCAGCTTGACGCCGATTGTGCTGTGTGCGAGTTACATTTCAAACCGCATTTCATTGTGAGAGACTACGTACTGGTTATCAATGGTGTTGAAGTCCGAATTTCTAGGGGAGCGCCGACACTCGCCCCTGATACAGTCCCGACGATCTTGCCCAACCTGCCTGCATATTTGACGCTCGAAACTCCGACTCCGCGGACCCAAACAAAGCTGCATCACCAGTGTGTGCCGGCTGAGAATGACAACAGAAAACAGCGACGCATTAGCACTCCTGCACAGGTTTTTGTGGATACCAACGGTGCAACTTCTGCAGACGGCGACGAAGCTGACGAGGCAAGCTCAAGTCCCTCGTCTGACGCGGTTGTCACTCTCGGGGACCTTCGTGGTCTTGTCCTACCATCAAAGTCATGGGCGCTGCACGAGTTTCCTGGATTTGCTGGCGTGTCGTACGTAGCGTGCTCACTGAATCCTACCACTCGTGAACTTTGCATTTAACGAGCCGTATACTTCACCTGTGCAGACAATGGAATCGTGCAATGTGAAGCGTTCGTGCAAGAGAAACTAATCAGCAAGTCCAGTTTAGTAACTGTTCGAGAAGCCTCAGATGCTCTGCAGCTTGTTGCAAGCGTCCCACTCTGTTGTAGAGCAGCAGAAACTTCATTTTTGCCACCATCGGACCTTACACACGGTCTACACGCGATAATGAAGTCAAGATGAAACATCTTCTACAGTGTCAAAAGCGCACAGAAGCACCTAAAAATGAGTAGGCTATAAATTGCTACAGTGGCGTAAAAAGGATGTCATTTTTCGTGCATATTTTCTTAGACTCCTAATTTTTTGACGGTACACAAAGAAGAAAAACAATTTTCCTAGAAGAGGCTTTTAAGCGAGAGAACGTGGAAGTAATGACCCGAAATCTTAAAGTAAATCTATGATCTTGAATATTTTTGTATTAAACCTGTGATGGTAAATTTAGCAGAATTAGGTATCTCGGTGCATATTTCATCGATCTAAGCCAATTCATTGTTGCACTTCAGTGTCCCTTCAAACGATCTTTCGACCATAACATCTTTTTTTAAATGCACTTTGGAGAGACAACCTTAACACTGTCATTCTGTTTGCTTTGCTTTATGTTATCTTTTGTATCCTGGCTTTATATATTACGTTTTTTTACAATTTACCTAATTGCAAATGTATTGTGTCATAAATATGTAAACCTTGCATTTTTATATTATCAATTATGACTAACATTAGTTTCGACTCTGCTCTGCAATGTTGCGTTTTTTAAACTCTCAAAATTTCCCACTACTATGTTTCACCTAAGACATTCTTTTGCAGTATTACGTATTTGCATTTCTGTGGGTCCTACAACAATGAATCTATTCCCATATTTTAAAACCAAAGGGATGTTTGGAAAAACTCTGCTGTTCTTCAAATATTACCAATAAAGCCAACTTTTTTGTCGTGTGTGCACGCAGCCACAAGCAATGAGCCTTTTATTTGAGTCCAGCTTTGGTGTTTTACGTGGAATGGACCAAGAGTTCTTCGTTTTGTGTGCACCATATTCCTTTTTTTTTGGGGGGGGGCGCTTCCGGTGTGTACCGGCCAGCTGGTTTCTCGTCTAAAATGTGTACACTTTAAAAATAAAAAAACGCGCTCGTTATATTGTACAATGTGCTATGCTGCTTCGGGCTGCAGTGCGGGCCTCAGCAACTTCAATAACAATAATGTCAAATAACCTTTATTTGCGCGAAAAAGGGAAGGTATGTGAATAAGAAAAAAAATGAGGGAGATCATCTTCACACTAGGCGCGACAGAGAGGTACCAACACGTACGCGGAACGCCTGCCAGCCATCCGCCCGGGAAGATTGGTCGACGCCAGCGCCACCGCATCATTCCACGCCGAAACGGCCGCTCCCAGGCAGCTGCTCGCGCCAATCAAAAGCTTCTAGTACACTCTAGTCCCTAGATGAAACAAGTTTTCAAGGTAGCGACACCCTCCCTTTTCTTCCTCGCTTATTTGCCTGAAGCTCTCCTAGAAGGTTTAAAACTTTCATCCGAAAGCGAATGTTTGGGTTCTGTTGCTACGGTGAATAGATGTAAATGAAACAAAATGCAACAAAATAAGACGTAGAATAAAGAGTCACCTTTATGAACATAAACGGCACAACACAAGAGCAAGCGGGATGTGCGTTACTCAACCGGCAACGTTGGGCAGTTGTATACTTTACACCACTAGCCATGGCGCCTCGCGTAATACATTTTAGTTCCACGGCCGCGGTATTTCGTCCAGTTTTAACTATTCCACTTCTTCGATTGTGTTTTGTTCGTGCTTCTTGCTGGATCCTGTAAGTGGTCACAGGGCGTGACGTTGTGACGATTGATTAGAACCGGCTTGTGCACACGCAAAAAAAAAAACTACGACCAGACTGGTTCGAACACTCGTCCAGCAGCACTGCGACTACGTTTTTTTTAAATGTGCCCATTTGGACAATCGTGATGCCAAGTGATTCTGATCGGTGCTGGGAACTTCCTGATAAGTGAGAGTTCTACTGGTGAGGTGTATCGAAGCAGCGCGTTTCGGCTCAAGCGGGAACTGGTCAAGAGTGAAATGTTTCTGAAGGTGCGTCGATTACAACCTACAGCTGTTCTATATACGTGCATACCCACATGTATTTGTACCAACTGGCATGCACTAGACACGCATTAGACGCGCGCCTGGCGTTTCAATAAAAACCTACAAGTGAACTCGCTTCGCAGATCCACGTCGACATACGTTGACGGAGTTGCACGAAAGCATTCGCGTGAAATAAGTCATAATTGCACTTCATGGTGCGCTTCATCTCGGAAAGCACGAGGTAAGTTGAAGAGAGCGAAACCGTTTTCTGTTGTTTACGGCAACGCAGCATTGCTGAAAAACGCAGATGTTGCATTAAACGAGCATGGCGAAACAATCTTGGTCGACTTAGCGCACACCGAAACGCTCCTCCTCTTCAGTTTGTGTTCTGGCTACGATTTTGTCTTTGGTCACGGCAAGAATCCGGCTGGAGCCATACGCGCAAGCGTACTCGTTTTGAACCTTTTGCATAATAATAAATAACAACACCAGTCATTTGCAAGATCACGTGCAAGTAATGCATCGATTACAGACGCGGATGGCAGAGAAAAAGAGGAGTAATCGAGAGAGTGAAGAGGACGGCTCGAGAACAATGAGTGACGCTACCTTGTTTCATCTAGGGACCTTATGTCCTCCTAGAGGGACATTGCTTCTCTCCGCTGCACAACCGTTGTAGTTTTCGTCGCCTGTGAACCAATGTCCCTGTGGGGGGACAAAAGGTCTGAGGAGGTTAAACCAATCAAATATTTAGAGGGCAAGTGTTTAGCGTTCATGGGGGAAATATCGTCAAATTTTATTTCCACTTCGACTCAGCTCACTCTAAATTGGTAAAGCGGGGCATTGCTAACCTCTGCCTTGCCAACGCCTTAAAGAAGTCCTGCCCCCACATGGTACACCGAAGCTTTGCTCTACAAGTGGAGCGCCTCACCAAAGCCGGTTACTCCACACACGTTCGCGTTTCAGTGGCGGAAAAGCTGGTCACTGTCGTGAAGTGAGGCGCCAAACTACATAAGCGCAACAGCGTCAGAAAGAGCCGGCCTGTCGTACTACCGTACGTGCACGACGTCTCACACAGGCTAAACAAAAATTGCTCGAGACGCCAACGTTCTTGTTGTTTTTTCAGCACCGGAAAATTGCAGAAGCTCTGCAAACGGGTCAATACATCTCGCGCAAATTCTGCCACGTGCTCTGTTGTGCACAGGACATGCTACGTTCGATGCGCTGTGGGAGTCGTATACTTCATTCCACTGACGTGTGGGTGCATCTATGTCGGCCAAACTGGAAGGTGCACAAACGACTGCCTTCAAGAACACCGAAACAATGTGCACAATGTGGTACAAGGGCATCTTGGCATTCTTTGCCGAGATTGTGAGTGCACCCCCTCTTCGATCAGTTCTCTATATTGGCAAGGCACAGGGACCAGCTTACCCGAGAACTTATCGAAGCCCAAAAAATACACGTGCTAGGAGATAAATGCGTAAGCACTCTATCGGTTGCTTTATCACAAGCTGAACGTGATTACCTGGCTAGGCTTTGAGGCAATAGAGGACCCGTCACGCGTGTTGTTACTGGTGTGTAGATTAGGCTTTTTTTTACCTTCATGCTCTGTAGTCTTCCTTTTTAGACGTATAAATTTTTGTCACAGTGTGAAATCAAATTAGTGTGAAGTCAGCGCTCCCTCTGTCGGCCCTGTCCTTTCTTCTTATGTTCGCGCGCTGAAACATCTTGCAAATTTGATGAAGATGACGAAGAATATAAATTGATCCTTCTTAGTATGGTTATACACCCTAGACAAATTTATCAGTCAGGCTAAAAAGTATCAAGTTGAATTTTTCATAATTTAAACACCTAAATACTTATATTCAGTATTTAGGTTTGTTGCATTGCCTACCCCTAGCTTATACGAGAAGTATTGAGAGTAAACAAAAAAACAAATCACCTAACAAACGGCATATCTCCTGCATTGCGTAAGAACCTTGAGAAGAGAAGAAGTGAATCATCGTATTTTGACAAAGTTGCTTCGCGTACGCTCCAGTAATCGCAGGTGCTTCCTCAATTTTTGGATAACCTACTTTTCCTTTCGGGCTTTCTTTGCTCGTCTACCTCACGGACCCGCAAGCATGACTTTCCTATCGCCGGACTGCCAGCTGGAAGAACGCGAGATGAGCAACGACTCCGAAGAGGTGGGCGACACGAGGCGAGGACCGCTACTGTGCCTAGGCCTCAGGCCTAACCGTCCGGCATCGAGGTGTCATCTTCGTCGTCTCGTATGGCGCCACCCTCTCATCCGCAGCAGTGTCGACGTCGAGTCAACAACTCAATGCCTCGCTACTAAAAGAGGCCCCTGTCCGTCTTCAACCCGCCTAGCGGTCACTACGACCGCAGCAGCGGGGGTCACACACTTAAAGTACCGCCAACTCGTATACCCTGTGGCACATAGCCGTTTTGCGCGTCCGTCTACCTGCCCATCTGTCTGCCAGTCTCTCTGTCTGTCCGTCCGTGCGTCCATCTAGAGAACACTCAAAGTACCGCCATCTCGCTTACCCTCTGGCACATAGCCGCTATACACGTCCGTCTACCTCTCCATCTGTCTGCCAGTCTGTCTGTCTTTTCGTCCATGCGTCCGTTCTTGCGTCAATCTAGAGAACACTGAGTACCGCCATCTCGCACGTCGTATACCCTGTGGCGCATATCTGCTTTACGCGTCCGTCTACCTGTCCATCTGTGTGCCAGTCTGTCTGTGTGTCCGTCCGTGCGTCCATCCGTGCGTCCATCCAGAGAACACTCAACGTACCGCCATCTCGCATACCCTGCGGCACGTAGCCGCTTTACACGTCCGTCTACCTGTCCGTCTGTCTGCCAGTCTGTCTGTCTGTTTGTCCGTGCGTCCATTCATCTAGAGAACACTTAAAATACCGCCATCTCGCGCGTCGTACACCCTGTGGCACATACCCGCTTTACGTGACTGTCTACCTGTGTGTCTGTCTGCCAGTCTGTCTGTCTGTACGTCCATGCGTGCGTGTGTGCGTCCATCTAGAGAACACTTAAATTACCGTCATCTCGCATACCCTGTGGCACAAAGCCGCTTTACACGTCCGTCTACCAGTCCTGTCTGCCAGTCTGTCTGTCTGTCCGTCCGTGCATCCATCTAGAGAACACTCAAAATACCGCCATCTCGCATATCCTGTGGCACGTAGCAGCTTTACATGTCCGTCTACCTGTCCGTCTGTCTGCCAGTCTGTTTGTCTGTGCGTCCGTGCGTCCGTCCGTGCGTCCATCTAGAGAACACTTAAAGTACCGCCAGCTCGTATACCCTGTGGCAAATATCGCTTTACGCGTCCGTCTACCTGTCTGTCCGTCTGCTAGTCTGTCTCTCTGTCCGTCCGTGCGTCCATATATAGGACATTCGAAATACCACCATCTCGCATACCCTGTGGCCCATAGCCGCTTTACACGTCCGTCTACCTGACCATCTGTCTGTCAGTCAGTCTGTCTGTCCGTCCACGCGTCCGTCCGTGCGTCCATTTAGAGAACACCTAAATTACCGCCACCTCGCATACCCTGTGGCACACAGCCGCTTCACACGTCCGTCTACCTGTCCGTCTGTCTGCCAGTCTGTCTGTCTGTTCGTCCATGCGTCCATCCGTGCGTCCATCCAGAGAACACTCAAAGTACCGCCATCTCGCATACCCTGCGGCACGTAGCCGGTTTACACGCCGTCTACCTGTCCGTCTGTCTGCCAGGCTGTCTGTCCGTCCGTCCGTGCGTCCATTTGTGCGTCCAACTACAGAACACTCAAAGTACTGCCAACTCGAATACCTTGTGGCAAATACCGCTTCACGCGTCCGTCTACCTGTCCGTCCGTTTGCTAGTCTGTCTCTGGGTCCGTCCCTGCATCCGTGCGTTCGTCCATCTAGAGAACACTTAAAGTACCGCCATCTCGCATACCCTGTGGCACATAGCCGCTCTACACGTTCGTCTACCTGTCCGTCTCATTGCCAGTCTGTCTGTCTGTTCGTCCATGCGTCCATCTAGAGAACACTCAAACTACCACCATCTCGCGTACCCTGTGGCACGTTGCCGCTTTACACATTCGTCTACCTGTCCGTCTATCTGCCAGTCTGTCTGTCTGTCTGTTCGTGCGTCCGTCCGTGCGTCCATCTAGAGAACACTCAAAGTACCACCATCTCGCATACCCTGCGGCACGTAGCCGCTTTACACATCCGTCTACCTGTCCGTCTGTCTGCCAGTCTGTCTGTCTGTTTGTCCGTGCGTCCGTCCCTCTAGAGAACGCTTAAAGTACCGCCATCTCGCGCGTCGTACACCCTGTGGCACATACCCGCTTTACGTGACTGTCTACCTGTGTGTCTGTCTGCCAGTCTGTCTGTCTGTACGTCCATGCGTGCGTGTGTGCGTCCATCTAGAGAACACTTAAATTACCGTCATCTCGCATACCCTGTGGCACAAAGCCGCTTTACACGTCCGTCTACCAGTCCTGTCTGCCAGTCTGTCTGTCTGTCCGTCCGTGCATCCATCTAGAGAACACTCAAATTACCGCCATCTCGCATACCCTGTGGCACGTAGCCACTTTACATGTCCGTCTACCTGTCCGTCTGTCTGCCAGTCTGTCTGTCTGTGCGTCCATGCGTCCGTCCGTGCGTCCATCTAGAGAACACTTAAAGTACCGCCAGCTCGTATGCCCTGTGGCAAATATCGCTTTACGCGTCCGTCTACCTGTCTGTTCGTCTGCTAGTCTGTCTCTCTGTCCGTCCGTGCGTCCATCTATAGGACATTCAAAATACCACCATCTCGCATACCCTGTGGCCCATAGCCGCTTTACACGTCCGTCTACCTGACCGTCTGTCTGCCAGTCTGTCTGTCTGTCCGTCCACGCGTCCGTCCGTGCGTCCATTTAGAGAACACTTAAAGTACCGCCACCTCGCATACCCTGTGGCACACAGCCGCTTTACACGTCCGTCTACCTGTCCGTCTGTCTGCCAGTCTGTCTGTCTGTTCGTCCATGCGTCCATCCGTGCGTCCATCCAGAGAACACTCAAAGTACCATCATCTCGCATACCCTGCGGCTCGTAGCTGGTTTACACGTCCGTCTACCTGTCCGTCTGTCTGCCAGGCTGTCTGTCTGTCCGTCCGTGCGTCCATTTGTGCGTTCAACTAGATAACACTCAAAGTACCGCCAACTCGAATACCTTGTGGCAAATACCGCTTCACGCGTCCCTCTACATGTCCGTCCGTCTGCTAGTCTGTCTCTCGGTCCGTCCGTGCATCCGTGCGTTCGTCCATCTAGAGAACACTTAAAGTACCGCCATCTCGCATACCCTGTGGCACATAGCCGCTTTACACGTTCGTCTACCTGTCCGTCTCATTGCCAGTCTGTCTGTCTGTTCGTCCTTGCGTCCATCTAGAGAACACTCAAACTACCATCATCTCGCGTACCCTGTGGCACGTTGCCGCTTTACACATTCGTCTACCTGTCCGTCTATCTGCCAGTCTGTCTGTCTGTCTGTCCGTGCGTCCGTCCGTGCGTCTATCTAGAGAACACTTGAACTATCGCCATCTCGCATCTCGTATACTCTGTGGCGAATACCGCTTTACGCGTCCGTCTACCTGTCTGTCTATCTGCTAGTCTGTCTGTCGGTCCATGCGTGCGTCCATCTAGAGCACACTCAAAGTACTGCCATCTCGCATACTTTGTGGCACATAGCCGCTTTATGCGTGCATCTACCTGTCCGTCCGTCTGCTAGACTGTCTCTCTGTCCTTCCGTGCGTCCGTCCGTGCGTCAATCTAGAGAACATTCAAAGTACCGCCATCTCGCATACCCTGTGGCACATAGCCACTTTACACGTCCGTCTACCTGACCGTCTGTCTGCCAGTCTGTCTGTCTGTTCGTCCGTGCGTCCGTCCATCTAGAGAATACTTAAAGTACCGCGATCTCGCGCGTCGTACACCCTGTGGCACATACCCGCTTTATGTGTCCGTCTACCTGTGTGTCTGTCTGCCAGTCTGTCTGTCTGTACGTCCATGCGTCCATTCGTGCGTCCACCTAGAGAACACTTAAATTACCGTCATCTCGCATATGCTGTGGCACATAGCCGCTTTACACGTCTGTCTAACAGTCCTTTTGTCTGCCAGTCTGTCTGTCTGTCCGTCCGTGCATCCATTAGAGAACACTCAAAGTACTGCCATCTCGCATACCCGGTGGCACGTAGCCGCTTTACACGTCCGTCTACCTGTCCGTCTGTCTGCCATTCTGTCTGTCTGTGCGTCCGTGCGTCCGTCCGTGCGTTCATCTAGAAAACACTCAAAGTACCATCTCGCATACCTTGTGGCACATACCCGCTTTACGCGTCCGTCTACCTGTCCATCTGTCTGACAGTCTGTCTGTCTGTTCGTCCATGAGTCCATCCGTGCGTTCATCTAGAGAACACTTAAAGTACCGCCAACTCGTATATCCTGTGGCACATAGCCGCTTTACACGGCCATCTACTTGTCCGTCTGTCTGCCACTCTGTCTGTGTGTTCGTCCATGCGTCCATCTGTGCGTCCATTTAGAGAACACTTAAAGTACTGCCAGCTCGTATACCCTGTGGCAAATACCGCTTTACGCGTCCGTCTACCTGTCCGTCCGTCTCCTAGTCTGTCTCTCTGTCCGTTCGTGCATCCGTCCGAGCGTCCTTCTAGAGAACATTCAAAATACCACCATCTCGCATACCCTGTGGCCCATAGCCACTTTACACGTCTGTCTACCTGACCGTCTGTCTGCGAGTCTGTCTGTCTGTCCGTCCGCGCGTACGTCCGTGCGTCCATCTAGAGAACACTCAAAGTACCGCCATCTCGCATACCATGTGGCACATAGCCGCTCTACACGTCCGTCTACCAGTCCTTCTGTCTGCCAGTCTGTCTGTCTGTCCGTCCGTACATACATCTAAAGAACACTCAAAATACCGCCATCTCGCATATCCTGTGGCACGTTGCCGCTTTACACGTCCGTCTACCTGTCCGTCTGTCTGCCAGTCTGTCTGTCTGTCTGTCCGTGCATCCATCTAGAGAACACTCAAAGTACCGCCAACTCGTATACCCTGTGGCACATACCCGCTTTACGCGTCCGTCTACCTGTCCGTCTGTCTGACAGTCTGTCTCTCTGTCTGTCCGTGCGTCCATCAAGAGAACACTTAAAGTACCGCCAACTCGTATACCCTCTGGCAAATACCGCTTTACGCGTCCGTCTACCTGTCCGTCAGTCTGCTAGTCTGTCTCCCTCTCCGTCCCTGCGTCCGTCCGTGCGCCCATCTAGAGAACATTCAAAGTACCGCCATCTCGCATACACTGTGGCACATAGCCGCTTTACACGTCCGTCTACCTAACAAACCTGAGCGACCGCCTGTAGACTGTGCGTGCTCCTCGAGTGTACTCGTGATTGTGTGTATCTCTCATCTCTCTGCAACCTCTTTTGTCCCCTTTATCCCTTCCCCAGTGCAGGGTAGCAAACCGAATGTGTGTCTGGTTAAACTCCCTGCCTTTCCTTGCATGTTTATACCTCTCTCTCTACCTGAGCGTCTGTCTGCTAGTCTGTCTGTCTGTCCGTCCATGCGTCCGTCCGTGTGTCCATCTAGAGAACACTTAAAGTACCGCCATCTCGAATCTCGTATACCCTGTGGCAAATACCGCTTTACGGGTCCGTCTGTCTGCCAGTCTGTCTCTCTGTTCGTCCATGCGTCTGTCCTTGCGTCCATCTAGAGAACACTCTGAGTACCGCCATCTTGCGCGTCGTATGCCCTGTGGCACATACCCGCTTTACACGGCCATCTACCTGTCCGTCTGTCTGCCAGTCTGTATGTCTGTACGTCCATGCGTCAGTCCTTGCGTCCATCTAGAGAACACTCTGAGTACCGCCATCTCGCGCGTCGTATACCCTGTGGCACATACCCGCTTTACGCGTCCGTCTACCTGTCCGTCTATCCGCCAGTCTGTCGTTCTGTTCGTCCATGCGTCCATCCGTGCGTTCATCTAGAGAACACTTAAAGTACCGCCAACTCGTATATCTTGAGGCAAATACCGCTTTACGCGTCCGTCTACCTGTCCGTCCGTCGGCTAGTCTGTCTCTCTGCCCGTTAGTGCGTCCGTCCGTGCGTCCTTTTGGAGAACACTCATTGTACCCCCATCTAGCATAGCCTGCGGCACATAGCCGCTTTACACATCCGTCTACTTGACCGTCTGTCTGCAAGTCTGTCTGTCTGTCCGTCCGTGCATCCGTCCGTGCGTCCATCTAGAGAACACTCAAAGTACCGCCATCTCGCATACGCTGTGGAACATAGCCGCTTTACACGTCCGTCTACCAGTCCTTCTGTCTGCCAGTCTGTCTGTCTGTCTGTCCGTGCATTCATCTAAAAAACACTCAAAGTACCGCCATCTCGCATACACTGTGGCACATAGCCGCTTTACACTTCCGTCTACCTCTCCGTCTGTCTGCCAGTATGTCTGTCTTTTCGTCCATGCGTCCGTTCGTGCGTCAATCTAGAGAACACTGAGTACTGCCATCTCGCATCTCGCATACACTGTGGCACATACCCGCTTTACGTGTCCGTCTACCTGTCCGTCTGTCTGCCAGTGTGCCTGTCTTTTCGTCCATGCGTCCATTCGTGCGTCAATCTAGAGAACACTCAAAGTACCGCCATCTCGCATACCCTATGGCAAATACCGCTTTACGCGTCCGCTCTACCTGTCCGTCAGTCTGCTAGTCTGTCTCCCTGTCCGTCCGTGCGTCCATCCGTGCGCCCATCTAGAGAACATTCAAAGTACCGCCAACTCGCATACGCTGTGGCACATAGCCGCTTTACACGTCCGTCTACCTAACAAACCTGAGCGACCACCTGTAGACTGTGTGTGCTCCCCGAGTGTACTCGTGATTGTGTGTATCTCTCATCTCTCTGCAACCTCTTTTCTCCCCTTTATCTCTTCCCCAGTGCAGGGTAGCAAACCGGATGTGCGTAAGGTTAATCTCCCTGCCTTTCCTTGCATGTTTATATATCTCTCTCTACCTGAGCGTCTGTCTGCCAGTCTGTCTGTCTGTCTGTCCGTGCGTCCATCCGTGCGTCCATCTTGAGAACACCTAAAGTACCGCTATCTCGCATACCCTGTGGCATATAGCCGCTTTACACGTCCGTCTACCTCTCCGTCTGTCTGCCAGTCTGTCTGCCTGTCCGTCCATGCGTCCCTCCGTGCGTCCATCCAGAGAACACCTAAAGTACCGCCATCTAGCATCTCGTATACCCTGTGGCAAACACCGCTTTACGGGTCCTTCTGTCTGCCAGTCTGTCTCTCGGTTCGTCCATGCGTCTGTCCTTGCGTCCATCTAGAGAACACTCTGAGTACCGCCATCTTGCGCGTCGTATGCCCTGTGGCACATACCCGCTTTACGTGTCCGTCTACCTGTGTGTCTGTCTGCCAGTCTGTCTGTCTGTACGTCCATGCGTCCGTTCGTGCGTCCATCTAGAGAACACTTAAATTACCGTCATCTCGCATACGCTGTGGCACATAGCCGCTTTACACGTCCGTCTACCAGTCCTTTTGTCTGCCAGTCTGTCTGTCTGTCCGTCCGTGCATTCATTAAAGAACACTCAAAGTACCGCCATCTCGCATACCCTGTGGCACGTAGCCGCTTTACACGTCCGTCTACCTGTCCGTCTGTCTGCCAGTCTGTCTGTCTGTGCGTCCGTGCGTCCTTCCGTGCTTTCAACTAGAGAACAAAGTACCGCCATCTCGCATACCCTGTGGCACATACCCGCTTTACGCGTCCGTCTACCTGTCCGTCTGTCTGACAGTCTGTCTGTCTGTTCGTCCATGTGTCCATTCGTGCGTCCATCTAGAGAACACTCAAACTACCGCCATCTCGCTTACCCTGTCGCACATAGCCGCTTTTCACGTCCGTCTACCTCTCCGTCTGCCGTTCTCTCTGTCTGTCCGTCCATGCATCCGTCCGTGCGTCCATCTAGAGATCACTTGAAGTACCGCCAACTCGTATACACTGTGGCAAATACCGCTTTACGCGTCCGTCTACCTGTCCGTCCGTCTGCTAACTGTCTCTCTGTCCGTCCATGCGTCCGTCCGGGCGTTCATCTAGAGAACACTCTGAGTACCGCTATCTCGCGCGACGTATACCCTATGGCACATACCCGCTTTAAGCTTCCGTCTACCTGTCCGTCTGTCTAACAGTCTGTCTGTCTGTTAGTCCATGTGTCCATCCATGCGTCCATCTAGAGAACACTTAAAGTACCGCCAACTCGTATATCCTGTGGCCCATAACCGCTTTGCACGGCCATCTACCTGTCCATCTGTCTGCCACTCTGTCTGTCTGTTCGTCCATGCGTCAATCCGTGCGTCCATCCAGAGAACACTCAAAGTACCGCGATCTCGCATACCCTGTGGTACATAGCCGCTTTACACGTCCGTCTACCAGTAGTTCTGTCTGCCAGTCTGTCTGTCTGTCCGTTCGTGCATACATCTAAAGAACACTCAATAAACCACCATCTCGCATACCCTGTGGCACGGAGCCGCTTTACACGTCCGTCTACCTGTCCGTCTGTCTACCAGTCTGTCCGACTGTTCGTGCATGCATCAATCCCTGCGTCCATCTAGAGAACACTTGAATACCGCCATGTCGCATCTCGTATACCCTATGGCAAATACCGCTTTACGCGTCTGTTTAACTGTCCGTCCGTCTGCTAGTCTGTCTGTCGGTCAGTCCGTGCGTCCGTCCGTGCGTCCATCTAGAAAGCACTCTGAGTACCGCCATCTCGCGCGTCGTATACCCTGTGGCACATACCCGCTCTACGCGTCCGTCTACCTGTCCGTCTGTCTGCTAGTCTGTTCGTCCATGCGTCCATTCGTGCGTCATTCTAGAGAACACTTAAAGTACTGCCAACTCGTATACCCTGTGGCACATAGCCGCTTTACACGTCCGTCTACCTGTCCGTCTCTCTGCCAGTCTGTCTGTCTGTCCGTCCGTGCGTCCATCCAGAGAACACTCAAAGTACCGCCATCTCGCATACCCTGTGGCACATAGCCACTTTACACGTCCGTCTACCTCTCCGTCTGTCTGCCAGCCTGTCTGTATGTCCGTCCGTGCGTCCGTCCATCTAGAGAACACTTAAAGTACCGCCACCTCGCGCGTCGTACCCCCTGTGGCACATACCCGCTTTACGTGTCCGTCTACCCGTGTGTCTGTCTGCCAGTCTGTCTGTCTGTACGTCCATGCGTCCGTGCTAGCGTCCATCTCCAGAACACCTAAATTACCGTCATCTCGCTCACCCTGTGGCACATAGCCGCTTTACACGTCCGTCTACCAGTCCTTTTGTCTGCCAATCTGTCAGTCTGTCCGTCCGTGCGTCCATCTAGAGAACACTCAAAGTACTGCCAACTCGTATACCCTGTGGCAAATACAGCTTTACGCGTCCGTCTACATGTCCCTCTGTCTGCTTGTCTGTGTCGCTGTCCGTCCGTGCATCCGTCCGTGCGTCCATCTAGAGAACACTTAAAGTACAGCTATCTCGCATACCCTGTGGCACATAGCCGCTTTACACGTTCGTCTATCTGTCCGTCTCTTTGCCAGTCTGTCTGTCTGTTCGTCCATGCATCCATCCGTGCGTACATCTCGAGAACACTCAAAGTACCGCCATCTCGCATACCCTGTGGCACATACCCACTTTACGTGTCCGTCTACCTGTCCGTCTGTCTGCCAGTGTGCTTTCTTTTCGTCCATGCGTCCATTCGTGCGTCAATCTAGAGAACACTTAAAGTACCGCCATCTCGCACACCCTGTGGCAAATACCGCTTTACGCGTCTGTCTACCTGTCCGTCAGTCTGCTAGTCTGTCTCCCTTTCCGTCCGTGCGTCCATCCGTGCGCCCATCTAGAGAACATTCAAAGTACCGCCAACTCTCATACCTTGTGGCACATAGCCGCTATACACGTCCGTCTACCTAACAAACCTGAGCGACCGCCTGTAGACTGTGTGTGCTCCCCGAGTGTACTCGTGATTGTGTGTATCTCTCATCTCTCTGCAACCTCTTTTTTCCCCTTTATCTCTTCCCCAGTGCAGGGTAGCAAACCGGAGGTGCGTAAGGTTAACCTCCCTGCCTTTCCTTGCATGTTTATATATCTCTCTCTACCTGAGTGTCTGTCTGCGGGTCTGTCTGTCTGTCTGTCTGTGCGTCCGTCCGTGCGTCCATCTAGAGAGCACTTAAAGTACCGCCATCTCGCATCTCGTATACCCTGTGGCAAATACCGCTTTACGGGTCCGTCTGTCTGCCAGTCTGTCTCTCTGTTCGTCCATGCATCTGTCCTTGCGTCCATCTAGAGAACACTCTGAGTACCGCCATCTCGCGCGTCATATACCCTGTGGCACATACCCGCTTTACACGGCCATCTACCTGTCCGTCTGTCTGCCAGTCTGTCTGTCTGTACGTCCATGCGTCTGTTCGTGCGTCCATCTAGAGAACACTTAAATTACCGTCATCTCGGATACCCTGTGGCACATAGCCGCTTTACACGTCCGTCTACCAGTCCTGTTGTCTGCCAGTCTGTCTGTCTGTCCGTCCGTGCATCCATCTAGAGAACACACAAAGTACCGCCATCTCGCATACCCTGCGGCAGGTAGCCGCTTTACACGTCCGTCTACCTGTCCGTCTGTCTGCCAGTCTGTCTGTCTGTCCGTCCGTGCGTCAATCTAGAGAACACTTAATGTACCGCCATCTCGCATCTCGTATACCCTTTGGCAAATACCGCTTTACGTGTCCATGTGCCTGTCCGTCTGTCTGCCAGTCTGTCTGTCTGTCCGTCCATGCGTCCATCCGTGCGTCCATCTAGAGAACACTCTGAGTACCGCCATCTCGCGCGTCGTATACTCTGTGGCACATACCCGCTCTACGCGTTCGTGTACCTGTCCGTCTGTCTGCCAGTCGGTCTGTCTGTTCGTCTATGCATCCGTTCGTGCGTCAATATAGAGAACACATTAAGTACCGCCAACTCGTATACCCTGTGGCAAATACCGCTTTACGCGTACGTCTACCTGTCCGTCCGTCTGCTACTCTGTCTCTCTGTTCGTCCGCGCGTCCATCTAGAGAACACTCAAAGTACCGCCATCTCGCATACCCTGTGGCACATACCCGCTTTACGTGTCCGTCTACCTGTCCGTCTGTCTGCCAGTGTGCCTGTCTTTTCGTCCATGCGTCCATTCGTGCGTCAATCTAGAGAACACTCAAAGTACCGCCATCTCGCATACCCTGTGGCAAATACCGCTTTACGCGTCCGTCTACCTGTCCGTCAGTCTGCTAGTCTGTCTCCCTTTCCGTCTGTGCGTCCATCCGTGCGCCCATCTAGAGAACATTCAAAGTACCGCCAACTCGCATACCTTGTGGCACATAGCCGCTTTACACGTCCGTCTACCTAACAAACCCGAGCGACCGTCTGTAGACTGTGTGTGCTCCCCGAGTGTACTCGTGATTGTGTGTATCTCTCATCTCTCTGCAACCTCTTTTTTCCCCTTTATCTCTTCCCCAGTGCAGGGTAGCAAACCGGAGGTGCGTAAGGTTAACCTCCCTGCCTTTCCTTGCATGTTTATATATCTCTCTCTACCTGAGCGTCTGTCTGCCAGTCGCTCTGTCGGTTCGTCTATGCATCCGTTCGTGCGTCAATATAGAGAACACATTAAGTACCGCCAACTCGTATACCCTGTGGCAAATACCGCTTTACGCGTACGTCTACCTGTCCGTCCGTCTGCTACTCTGTCTCTCTGTCCGTCCGTGCGTCCATCTAGAGAACACTCAAAGTACCGCCATCTCGCATACCCTGTGGCACATACCCGCTTTACGTGTGCGTCTACTATCCTGTCTGCCAGTCTGTCTGTCTGTTCGTCCATGCGTCCGTTCATGGGTCAATCTAGAGGACACTCAAAGTACCACCATCTCGCATACCCTGTGGCACATAGCCGCTTTACACGTCCGTCTAGCAGTCCTTCAGGCTGCCAGTCTGCCTGTCTGTCCGTCCGTGCATCCATCTAGAGAACACACAAATTACCGCCATCTCGCATACTCTGTGGCATGTAGCCGTTTTACACATCCGTCGACCTGTCCCTCTGTCTGCCAGCCTGTCTGTCTGTGCGTCCATGCGTCCGTCCGTGCGTCCATCTAGAGAACACTTTAAGTACCGCCATCTCGCATCTCGTATACCCTGTGGAAAATACCGCTTCACGAGTCCGTCGGCCTGTCCGTCTGTCTGCCAGTCTGTCTGTCTGTCCGTCCATGCGTTCATCCGTGCGTCCATCTAGAGAACACTCTGAGTATGGCCATCTCGCGCGTCGTATAACCTGTGGAAAGTACCGCTTTACGAGTTCGTCTGCCTGTCCGTCTGTCTGCCAGTCTGTCTGTCTGTCCATCCATGCGTCCATCCGTGCGTACATCTAGAGAACACTAAAGTACCGCCATCTCGCATACCCTGTGGCACATAGCCGCTTTACACGTCCATCTACCAGTTCTTCTGTCTGCCAGTCTGTCTGTCTGTCTGTCCATGCATCCATCTAGAGAACACTCAAAGTACCGCCAACTCGTATACCCTGTGGCAAATACCGCTTTACGCGTCCGTCTACCTGTCCGTCCGTCTGCTAGTCTGTCTCTCTGTACGTCCGTGCGTCCATCAAGAGAACACTCTAAGTACCGCCAACTCGTATACCCTGTGGCAAATACCGCTTTACACGTCCCTCTACCTGTCCGTCAGTCTGCTAGTCTGTCTCCCTCTCCGTCCCTGCGTCCGTCCGTGCGCCCATCTAGAGAACATTCAAAGTACCGCCATCTCGCATACACTGTGGCACATAGCCGCTTTACACGTCCGTCTACCCAACAAACCTGAGCGACCGCCTGTAGACTGTGTGTGCTCCCCGAGTGTACTCCTGATTGTGTGTATCTCTCATCTCTCTGCAACCTCTTTTGTCCCCTTTATTCCTTCCCCAGTGCAGGGTAGCAAACCGATTGTGTGTCTGGTTAACCTCCCTGCCTTTCCTTGCATGTTTATATTGTTACGGAAAAGAAGAGACGCCGTAACGACAAGGCTGGGGATGAAATATATTCCAAACCAGCGGTAATGGCGTGCCCGGTTCACCAGCAATCGAGCCGAGACAACCCTTCGTCTTCCTCGTCAGGCACACACGCGCGTCGCCCCCTATAATGTCAATACACATGCATGTAGCATAACTCCGGCGGCGCAAGCGCCGTCTCGGCGCATTTAGATGTCAACGTCACTAGGAGAGTTGTAGGGCTTCAAGCGCGCAACATGTACAATATCGGTAGCCTGTTGGGCACATGAAGGCAACGGGTGGCAGGACCAATTTCATATGTTACAGGCGTAACCACACGAAGGACTCGGTATGGGCCTGTGTAGCGAGTAAGCAGCTTCTCTGACAAGCCAACTTGACGGGTTGGAGACCAGAGCAGTACCAAAGAACCAGGTGGAAAGTGTACGTCGCGGTGTCGTTGGTCATACAAGCGCCGTTGCTTCTCTTGAGAGGTCAGAAGGCGAGTACGGGTGATTTCGCGTGCGTGAGCGGCCCGAGTGATAGCGTCCATGACATATTCACTGGTCGGTACTCCAGGGGATGGTATGACGGTGTCTAGAGGCAATGTTGGTTCTCGGCCAAACAGCAGAAAAAATGGAGAGTAGCAGGCAGTGTCGTGGCGCGAAGAATTGTAGGCAAATGTGACGTACGGCAACGCGAGATCCCAGTCGGTGTGGTTGGTAGAAACATACTTAGCGAGCATGTCTGTAAGAGTTCGATTGAGGCGCTCCGTTAGTCCATTGGTTTGCGGGTGGTATGACGTAGTCAGCTTGTGTCTCGTTTTACAGGACTGCAAGATGTCGGCTATGACCTTCGACAAAAAGGTGCGGCCACGGTCTGTAAGCAGCTGCCGTGGGGCTCCGTGTTGCAAAATAACGTCCTTGAGGAGGAAGTCGGCGACATCTGTGGCGCAGCTTGTTGGGAGAGCTCGTGTGATGGCATAACGCGTGGCGTAGTCGGTGGCCACGGCTATCCACTTGTTACCCGAGGAAGACAAGGGAAAGGGGCCAAGTAGGTCCAAGCCAACGCGGAGGAAAGGTTCTGATGGAATATCAAGTGGTTGAAGGCGTCCGGCGGGAAGTGTCGATGGCGTTTTACGGCGCTGACATTTCTCACAAGCCGCAACGTACCTTCTGACTGAGCGTGCAAGCCCTGGCCAGTAGAAGCGTTGGCGTATTCGGTCGTAAGTGCGTGACACACCAAGGTGACCAGCAGTCGGAAGGTCATGAAGTTCATGTAGAACTTCCGAGCGAAGGTGTTTCGGAATGACAAGCAGCAGAGCCGGTCCATCTGGCTCAAAACTTTGGCGGTATAATACCCCATCGTGGAGCACGAACGAGCGATAGGACTGACTGGAAGATGGTGATTCGAGGCGCTCAATGATAGCACGCAAGGACGCATCATAGCGCTGCTCGTTACCGATGCATGTCATTTGTGAAAGGGAAAAGACGCAAGGCTCGGTGTCGGTGTCATGCATAGTGCTCGACTCAGCGACCGGGTAGCGTGACAGGCAGTCTGCGTCCTGATGTAGGCGTCCAGACTTGTACGTCACCGTAAAGGTATACTCTTGGAGTCTCAGAGCCCAGCGCCCGAGCCAGCCAGTAGGATCCTTCAGTGACGTAAGCCAACATAGCGCATGATGGTCAGTTATCACAGAGAAATTAGTGCCATATAAATATGGGCGAAACTTTGAGACTGCCCAAACAAGAGCAAGACATTCACGCTCCGTAATAGAATAGTTGCGCTCAGCAGCTGTGAGGAGGCGGCTAGCGTAGGCGACAACTCGGTCGTGTCCCCGTTGGCGCTGGGCTAACACGGCTCCGATTCCGTGACCACTAGCATCGGTTCGAACTTCCGTCGGAGCGAATGGGTCAAAGTGAGCCAATATGGGTGGAGTCGTCAGTAGCGTGATTAGGTTAGAGAAAGCAGCAGCTTGGTCGGTACCCCACGTAAATGTGACGTCTTTCTTTAGAAGCTCCGTGAGGGGTCGAGCGATGGTTGCGAAATCTTTCACAAACCTTCTAAAATAGGAGCAAAGTCCTACAAAACTCCGGACGTCTTTGGCTGACTGGGGTACAGGAAAACTGGTAACTGCACGAATTTTCTCGGGGTCCGGCTGCACACCAGAGGCGTCGACAAGGTGGCCCTACACTGTAATTTGCCGGCGTCCGAAGCGGCACTTCGACGAGTTCAATTGGAGGCCTGCAGTGCGGAATATGTCGAGAATAGCTGACAAACGCTGAAGGTGGGTCTCAAATGTTGGGGAATATACAACGACATCGTCAAGATAACAAAGACATGTTGACCATTTGAACCCTTGTAGCAGAGAGTCCATCATGCGCTCGAACGTGGCTGGGGCGTTGCATAGCCCAAATGGCATAACCTTGAACTGATATAGGCCGTCTGGAGTTACAAATGCGGTCTTCTCTTGGTCTTTTTCGTCGACAGCAATCTGCCAGTAGCCAGAACGTAGGTCTATTGTGGAAAAGTATCGGGCGCCGTGGAGACAATCGAGAGCGTCATCGATGCGGGGTAAAGGGTAAACGTCCTTTTTCGTGATTCTATTCAGATGACGGTAATCCACGCAGAAGCGCCACGTGCCATCTTTCTTTTTAACGAGCACAACGGGGGACGCCCATGGGCTCGAAGAGGGTTCAATAATTCCTTTGGCTAACATCTTGGTGACTTCTTGGTGAATTATTTTACGCTCGGTGGCAGACACCCGATATGGTCGCCGATGAATGGGATGGGAATCACCTGTGTTAATGCGGTGCTTGACGAGTGAAGTCTGGCCGAGTGGACGGTGGTCGACGTCGAATATGTCGCGGTATGAAGCCAGAAGGCGGCATAGCGCGGTTGACTTCTCAGGTTTGAGGTCCGGGGCGATCATGGAGCGTAAGGTCGAATCGAGGCACGTGACATCCTGCGAGTGATGTGGGTGCTCGGGACATACGTCTGCCGTAAAACAGGTGACGTGGTCGTCAATTAAGGGCCTTAGTGTGGCGACCGAAATTCCTTGGGGTAGCACTTGTTTTATGAAACCGAAATTGATAACAGGTAAATATGTTCGGTTAGAGACCATGCTTACGACAGAGTGTGGGACAGTAATGTCACGCGCCAGCAGAACATCAGTAATCGGCGTCACGATATAATCACCGTCGAGCACGGGAGAGGGTGTTGCCAATTCGATGAATGTGAGAGCTTTAGGCGGTATCCGGAAGAAGTCAGTGGTGCACAAGCTGTTTGGGAGTTCAGGGTGAGAATCCGGGAGAAGAGGAAGTTCTAGGCAGAGAGTACCGGCGGCACAATCGATGAGGGCAGAATGCGTCGATAGGAAGTCCATGCCGAAGATTAGGTCGTGGGGGCAATTTTCAAGCACCGTAAATAAAACGGGAACATGGCGGCCGGCAATACTAACACGAGTGGTACACATTCCAGTGATGGCCACAGTTCCACCATCAGCGACACGGAGGGCTTTAGTTGCTGCAGGCGTGAGGACTTTTTTGAGCAGGCGGCACAGATGAGCACTCATTATAGACACTTGAGCTCCGGTATCGACTAACGCCGTCAAAGAAATACCGTCCACACACACCTTAATCAAGTTCGTATCAGTAAGGAGCGTCAATGGAGGATTTGGATCATTCGCAAGCGATGCAGCACTACCTCCCGGAGCTGCATGATCTAGTTTTCCGTCCGAGAGGATCCACAGTTGACCGGCGACGGATAGTGGCGTGGTTGGGGAGATGGGGAACGGCGACGTTGAGGTGGCGGCGAACGAGCAGTGGAGCGGCTGTTGGGGATGTCGGAAGAAGGGTACACACGACTGGGCGAATACCGACAGGAGTCCTCGTATGGTCGATTAGAGGAAAATTGGCTCCAGTTTGAGGGCGTCCAAGTGCTGCGGCAGTAGCGGGAGATATGGCCAACTCGGTGGCAGCGGAAGCAGATCGGCTTGTCGTCTGCAGTTTTCCATTCCGCCGGATTGCGGGATCGCGGAATAAAGTGTAAGTCATGGCGTGGTGCATTTGTTGTCATTGGTCTGGAGACGGGTCGGGAGACAGAGCAGGCCACAGGAAAACCAAGCTTTGCAATTTCCTGCCTCACGACGGCTTGAATAACGGAGACCGGCGGAGGCGTTTCTGCGGCGCCATGGTCGAGCGGATGTGAAGGAAATGGTGCCGGACTTGACGCCTCAAGCTCCCGTCGAACTATTCGTGTCACGCTGTCCTGCATGGGTGGTGCGGCACCGAGATCGGTGCAAGTGGATGTAACAGCCGTGTTTGGTAGCCGCGTAAATTGAGGCAGAACACGGCGGCTTTTGGCCATTTCGAAGCGACGGCATTCCTTGATGGTCATATCTACGGTCGTGACATTATTGTAGACGAGCAAATTGAAGGCGTCGTCTGCTATGCCCTTAAGTATGTGGCCCACCTTGTCACTCTCTGTCATTTGCTCGTCGACTTTTCGGCACAACGCGAGCACATCCTGTATGTACGAGACATACGACTCTGTTGACGACTGCACACGAGTGGCGAGTTCTTTTCGCGCTTCCATTTGGCGACCGGATGGGTCCTCAAAGATGTCACGTAGTCGCTCTTTGAAAGTATCCCAGCTGGTGAGCTCGGTCTCATGGGCGTCGAACCAGACCCGTGGGGTGCCGTCCAAGTAAAATATTACGTTGGCGAGCATCATGGTAGGGTCCCATCGGTGTGTGTGGCTAACACGCTCGTACATACGGAGCCAGTAGTCGACGTCGAGCCCAGGTTGTGCGGAGAATGTACCTGGATCACGGGGTGTGGGCATCGTCAGGTATGTGGTGGTTGGAGCTACAGATGGAGACGCTGGCAGGCTGTTGTCATTGGTAGCCATGGCCGGAGACTGAATGGTGCGGCCACTGCGAAGCTTCGTGGCGAAGAGAGGGAACGTTCCACCTCCACCAAATATGTTACGGAAAAGAAGAGACGCCGTAACGACGAGGCTGGGGATGAAATATATTCCAAACCAGCGGTAATGGCGTGCCCGGTTCACCAGCGATCGAGCCAAGACAACCCTTCGTCTTCCTCGTCAGGCACACACGCGCGTCGCCCCCTATAATGTCAATACACATGCATGTAGCAATATCTCTCTCTCTACCTGAGCGTCTGTCTGATAGTCTGTCTGTCTGTCCGTCCATGCGTCCGTCCGTGTGTCCATCTAGAGAACAATTAAAGTACCGCCATTTCGCATCTCGTTTACCCTGTGGCAAATACCGCTTTACGGGTCCGTCTGTCTGCCAGTCTGTCTCTCTGTTCGTACATGCGTCTGTCCTTGCGTCCATCTAGAGAACACTCTGAGTACCGCCATCTCGCGCGTCGTATACCCTGTGGCACATACCCGCTTTACGCATCCGTCTACCTGTCCGTCTATCCGCCAGTCTGTCTGTCTGTTCGTCCATGCGTCCGTCCGTGCGTCCATCAGACAACACTTAAAGTACCGCCATCTCGCATACTCTGGGGCACATAGCCGCTTTATACGGCCATCTACCTGTCCGTCTGTCTGCCAGTCTGTCTGTCTGTTCGTCCATGCGTCCATCCGTGCATCCATCTAGAGAACACCTAAAGTACCGCCAGCTCGTATACCCTGTGGCAAATACCGCTTTACGCGTCCGTCTACCTGTTCGTTCGTCTGCTAGTCTGTCTCTCTGTCCGTCCGTGCGTCCGTCTGGGCGTCCATCTTGAGAACATACAAAATACCGCCACCTCGCATACCCGGTGGCACATAGCCGCTTTACACGTCCGTCTACCTGTCCGTCTGTCTGCCAGTCTGTCTGTCTGTTCGTACGTGCTCCCGTCCGTGCGTCCATCTAGAGAACACTTCAGTACCGCCATCTCGCATCACGTACACCCTGTGGCAAATACCGCTTTACGCGTCCATCTACCTGTCCGTCCGTCTGCTAGTCTGTCTCTCAGTCCGTCTGTGCGTCTATCTAGAAAACACTCAAAGTACCGCCATCTGGCATACCCTGTGGCACATTCCCGCTACACGTGTCCGTCTACCTGTCCGTCTGTCTGCCAGTCTGTCTGTCCGTCCTTTCTTCCGTCCGGGAATAATCTAGAGAACACTTAAAGTACCGCCATCTCGCATCTCGTATACCCTGTGGCACAGTACTCCGCTTACACGTGTCCGTCTACCTGTCCGTGCTCTGGCTACCAGTCTATCTGTCTGTTCGTCCATGCGTCCATTCGTGCGTCATTCTAGAGAACACTTGAAATACCGCCAACTCGTATACCCTGTGGCACATAGCCGCTTTACACGTCCGTCTACCTGTCCGTCTGTCTGCCAGTCTGTCTGTCTGTCTGTCCGCGCGTCCATCCAGAGAACACTCAAAGTACCGCCATCTCGCATACCCTGTGGCACATAGCCACTTTACACGTCCGTCTACCTCTCCATCTGTCTGCCTGCCTGTCTGTATGTCCGTCCATGCGTCCGTTCTAGCGTCCATCTAGAGAACACCTAAATTACCGTCATCTCGCTTACCCTGTGGCACATAGCCGCTTTACACGTCCGTCTACCAGTCCTTTTGTCTGCCAATCTGTCAGTCTGTCCGTCCGTGCTTCCATCTAGAGAACACTCAAAGTACTGCCAACTCGTATACCCTGTGGCAAATACAGCTTTACGCGTCCGTCTACCAGTCCTTTTGTCTGCCAGTCTGTCAGTCTGTCCGTCCGTGCATCCATCTAGAGAACACTAATGTACCGCCATCTCGCGTACCTTGTGGCACGTTGCCACTTTACACATCCGTCTACCTGTCCGTCTGTTTGCCAGTCTGTCTGTCTGTCCGTCCGTGCGTCCGTCTGTGCGTCTATCTAGAGAACACTCGAACTATCGCCAACTCGCATCTCGTATACCCTGTGGTAAATACCGCTTTACGGGTCCGTCTGCCTGTCCGTCTGTCTGCCAGTCTGTCTGTCTGTTCGTCCATGCGTCCATCCATGCGTCCATCTATAATACACTTAAAGTACCGCCATCTCGCATCTCGTATACCCTGTGACAAATACTGCTTTACGCGTACGTCTACCTGTCCGTCCGTCTGCTAGTCTGTCTGTCAGTCCGTCCGTGCGTCCATCTAGAGCACACTCAAAGTACTGCCATCTCGCATACTTTGTGGCACATAGCCTTTTTACGTGTGCATCTACCTGTCCGTCTGTCTGCCAGTCTGTCTGTCTGTCCGTCCTTGCGTTTATCCGTGCGTCCATCTAGAGAACACTCTAAGTACCGCCATCTCGCGCGTCGTATACCCTGTGGCACATACCCGCTCTACGCAACTGTCTACCTGTCCGTCTGTCTGTCAGTCTGTCTGTCTGTACGTCCATGCGTCCGTTCGTGCGTCAATCTAGAGAAGACCTAAAATGCCACCAACTCGTATACTGTGTGGCAAATACCGCTTTACGCGTCCGTCTACCTATCTGTCCGTCTGCTAGTCTGTCTTTCTGTCCGTCCGTGCGTCCATCAAGAGAACACTCAAAGTACCGTCATCTCGCATACCCTGTGGCACATACCCGCTTTACGTGTCCGTCTACCTGTCCGTCTGTCTGCCAGTGTGCCTGTCTTTTCGTCCATGCGTCCATTCGTGCGTCAATCTAGAGAACACTCAAAGTACCGCCATCTCGCATACCCTGTGGCAAAATACCGCTTTACGCGTCCGTCTACCTGTCCGTCAGTCTGCTAGTCTGTCTCCCTGTCCGTCCGTACGTCCATCCGTGCGCCCATCTAGAGAACATTCAAAGTACCGCCAACTCGCATACGCTGTGGCACATAGCCGCTTTACACGTCCGTCTACCTAACAATTCTGAGCGACCACCTGTAGACTGTGTGTGCTCCC